>VXAB01013654.1:1073-127278 GCA_013399175.1 Odontophorus gujanensis
ACGTAAAAATGCAAAAACATTGAACAGTCCTGGGGAATGCAGTTCTTCTTCTCTTCTGAGACAGGTATACAAAGAACTGTTGATGATCCATGGAGCTGGAGCATTAACTCTTTAACTGTTAATGCACTACATGATGTTATAATGTGGAATACCAATGCCAAAAATCATAAAACCATGACACTCACTCATTTTCTTCCCAGTGGGACTGGGGAGAGAATAGAGAAAAAAAAAAGCAGAACATGTTGGTTGAGATAAAACTATTTACTAAAATAAAAAAAGGAAAAGCATAATAGTTATGAATATACATATATACATAGATGCATGATTATATATATTAATATATATTAATATACTTTATAGATTTATGTATGCATATATATATAAATGTACATAACAAATGATGCACAAGTAATTGTTCATCCCCTCCCAGCTGATGCCTAGCTAGCCTCCTGAGTAGCAGAAGAGAGGCAGATGAACTCTCACCTCCTTTAAAACTCCCTCTGCATGAAATCATGTGATACAGTATATCCCTTTGGTCAGTTTCAGTAAGCTGTCCTAATTCTGTTCCCTCCCAGCTTCTTAGGCCCTTCACTGCGAGTGGTCTTGGCTCTGTACAACACCGCTTAGCAGCAGTGAACATCAGTGAACATCAGTGTGTTATCAGCAGTGTTTTTCTCCTAGAACTAAACACAGTATCATACCAGACACTGAAGGAAACGATTATGTCTCAGAAGAAATTAAGACAACTGTCTTACCCTGGAGGTATGCTAATGACAAGTAGGGCAAGGGAAGCCTGCAAATAGATCATAGAATATAAAACAACTGCACATGAATTTGTGAGAGTCACATTTGTTTTAGATTTTCATGCTCTACTCAGTGCTTGTGATGATTCTATAAGGATTTTTCAGATCGAAGACTTACTATGGAAAACTTTGTCCAAAAATTTGAATTTAATGGGATGGGATAAAGAATTACAACTCAGTAAATAAAAAAAGTTTTCAGTACAGATGCCACGTTATATACTGTTAAAAACAAAAAATAAAAATAAAAAAAAATAAAGAAGGAAGGAAAATTAAAAGGAACTAGTCATTACATTTTTAAGTGTGGCAAATAAATTGTTTTTATATATGAAGTGTATGTTGCAAACCATTGAATCTATGACATGTAATTATAGAAATCTATGGAAAAAAATAATCTGTCCCTCTCTGAAGGGAACGAACTAGTGTACAGTAAAGAATTGGTGTTTTATGAATGACAGTTTTGTTTATCAGGACCCATGTATTTCTGTTCCTGGTCCAAAATCAGTGGAAACTCCTTCTTCAGTAGACAGAAACATAGTTGCTAGGTACTTTGATGGAGGTTTTGACATCCCTGAGTTAGAGAGATCATATCCTTTAATGAAAATAGCTACCGTAAGAAAGAAATTATCTCAATATAGAAAGGGTCACCTGTGGAGTTGAGACTGCTGCCCTGCTATTCACTGTTCTACAGGCTACAAAAATAGATGAGGAGAAGGAGAACCATCGAATCAGAGGTCTTGAAAGCCAAAAATGACCCCTTAGGACATGAGTACTTAGTTTAGTTCAGGCATGCCATGAGATGCGTGGAAACAGGTGGGCAGAAACTTCTCAGACAAACTTGAGCAAATATGGTTGAGTAGGAGAAATATAAATCCTTACTAGTCTAGTGTCAACTGAATTATAGCTTACCAGTGTTGATATATCTTTCTATACAGCAGGTTTAAGGTTTATAAACGGCTTGTTCACAGTGAAAGAAAATGTCTTTATGTTTGTGTTACACTAATTGACCTTCCCTGACTCTCAGCAAACTAAACAAGCCTTAGCAAGTGTCTGAAAATCTACAATATGTTTAAATGAGGATGTCTCAATTAAAAGAAGTTTATTCTATCCTTACTTCACTTCTTACCTAAGTATCAGGCTGCATCTTTTCACTTCTATCAAGTTTATATGTTTAGAAATTTTTGAAAAGTTGAATCACAAAGTATTTTAATCACATACACTCAAATAAAAACCTAATACTGACCTGCCATGACATTCAGCCGCAGTTTAAAATCAGCTCACAGGAAAACAAGGTTATGTTTAGTTTGAAGAGTTTTTACATGTCCTTTATATAAACTTACAAAGCTGTTAGGAGTGAATAGAACTGACATGAGAGCAAAGTAAGAGGTCATGTCAGGCAAAACTGACTTTTTTTCTCTTCTCTGTCTTCTTTTTTTTTTAAATTTAAACAAATGCATTTAATCATTTAACTAAAAGTTTATTGACATAGAGATAATTCTATTTATCTCAGTTAAATAGAAGGTTTAACTTAAGACAAAAAATTCTTCCATGTCTTTGATTTTTCACCCTTTAAGTATGACCTGGATCTCTGCCGAGTGCCCTTATATTATGGCCTTGTGACTGAACATAAGGTATTTAAAATACTACAGTGCAATATCTTGGCACAGGAGGATACTGAATAAATTCATTAATATCTATCTTAGAGCTGTGATTTGACTGAAGGATCCGTACATAATACCTCTCTATATTCCAAAGAGAATAATTGCAAGATCTGAAACAACTGTGGAATGACTTACAATGAATAGAAGAATTTGTTTTATAATGATAATGAATGCTATATGCCGTAGTCCAATTTGAAATAAAATCTGTTTAATCTGAAGTAACTAGGTTTATTGTATTGTCATTTTATAAGAGATCTGATGCAGAATTTAAGATTGGAAAAATATTTGCATAAAACAAATGTGTTTTTCTGTGTTCAGCATGAAGAGGATAGATTTATACTAAGCTGTACAGCAGGCACCCTTCCCATCATTTCCCCTGTGATGTCTTTTTTTTTTTTTTGGTAGAGAATATTTGCATAAAACAAATGTGTTTTTCTGTGTTCAGCATGAAGAGGATAGATTTATACTAAGCTGTACAGCAGGCACCCTTCCCATCATTTCCCCTGTGATGTCTTTTTTTTTTTTTTTGTAGAGGGGAAAGAGAAATCATAAGTCCACTTATCCCCAAATCCCAGCATTCACTTTGTATTTTCCACTAAAGTGGAGTTCATTTGCTAAAAGATACAGAAGAAGAAAAGGAGAAGTGAGCTCAGCTTTTGTAGAAAATTAGACTAACAGAAAAGACAGGGACTGAAATATCATCAGATAAGAATTTCTCTGTATTTAACAACTTATTCATCTATCAACTGCTATTTACACATAGTACACAAATACACATAAATTAATGTGCAACACAAATGAAATATGCAATGTTACATTACTATATTAAAAATGACAATTAATTTATCTGAAGACTAGGAAATGCTGGAAGTGAGTTACCTGGCTGCTATTAATTCAGCAGACTTTTATGAAAGCTTTGGATTTGTGTGAATTACAATGTCAATTCAATTGAATGAGTTTTTCTTTCCAGGGGACCTCTGTTTCATTTACAATACAGAGCGGATGATGCTTACGTAATGAGCAGCTGCTCAATAATTTGTTTTTGTTCATTGTTCAGCATGTGTGGTCCCATTTGTTATTTACAAGAGACTAACAACTCAGATCCCTATTGAGAACTATCCATTTCCTCACACATTTTTTTCTTCTGATTTCACTATCATGTAAGAATACATCACAGAAGTCTTCTCAGCACCCTGTGATACTAGGAATGATGTCATCCCCATCAGAAAGAGAGTGGAAATATGAAAGGATTTAATTCCAATGTTTCTATTGCATGACCAGCTTCAGACAACTGCTAATTCTTTATTTATAGACTAAATTAAGCTTTGTATGCTAGTTCTGTCTATTCAAACATATCTCCCACTATCTTCAACTATAACTGAAGCAGCCAACAGAACAGATTCCAGGAAGTTTAGTTAGGCAACAAGAAAGTTAAAGACACCAAAGGAATGACCTATGTTTATTTAGTGATTTGAAAAGCATAACTTTTTTTCTGGGGCACTCTTCAACTCCCATAACAGAGACAGCTTTTTTTTGACCATCAGTCTCTTCTGCCATTCTCTCCACTATACTTAATTAAATCTAAATTCAGATTTGTTATCGTGCTCAATTTTATAAACATTATGAACCTCATGAAGCTGGTAACCCTTTTATAAATCTTCACCATACCTTCCATGTGGTACTTTATGTATTTAATAATAATAATAATACAGACTGAAAAGGCAAAACTTTGAAAGCAGAATATTCTTGAACTCAGCAGGTTTACATCTACGGACTAGCAAAATTTCTCTTTTATCCTTTTTGTGGTTTGCTTTTTTTTCCCCTTAGTTCAAGCCTTCTTGCGTAGCTGTCAAGGGTGATGTAGAATGAAAGATATCCTTTAGGGGATATTGGTATTACACTTTAAGAACCACCAAGATTACTTCTTTTCCCCTGTATAGTTATTTAGCACACTTTCTCCCCTTCTGTGCTGCATTCACTAGGTCTTGACTTACATTCTTTGCTGAGAGATCCCTGATGCCCAGGGTGTTCGGGCACAAAGACTCATCAGTTCATGATATGCAGCTGCCTACAGCTACCAGTCCCAGACACTACCTCCCAGGGTCTCTGGGCACTGACCAGGAATCACCTTCACTCAGCTCTTTGATTGCCAGGATCTTCTCCCACTTGCAGGATGTTTCTGCCAGTCAGGATTTTAGCAATTTCCTCTCCAATCTCTTTTTCTTTCTGTATCCACTTCTTTTCAGGAAGTTTTCTTTCTAGAACTGGTTATTCAATTGTTCTTTCTTCTTTTTTTTTCTCACTAAAATAACGTATGTTCAGAAGAACAACAGTGCACTTTCTCATTGGTGGTTATGTGTTGTGCCTCTTTTTTAATTGGGGAATTCAGAATTGTGCTACTTTTGTTTAGGCCAGTAGTTATCAAAGTTTACGACAAGCTGGTACCAGTTGTTCACAGCAGGTAGTAAATTTCTGCTACCTACAGAACTTTCAGACATTTGCCCTCCTATTTACACGTATGCAATTATATACCACCTATGAGCATTCACAATTTAACCTTTTTTTTGCCTACAGTGGTAACCAGACCTAGGTTTGTGCCTTTCTACAGTTTCTGGTACCATCAAACTCCTGTTTCACTCTATATCTTCTTTTTGATGCAGCCCTCTTGCTCACATGGAATAATTCTATTATTTACAAAGCTGGAAAGGGATCATATAGCCTTCTGTGGTCCTACGATGTGATGATAAATTCATAGACCCAAGACATAAAATATTATGTTTTGCACTTCTGGAGCATTTTTTAAACATGATTTTAATTTGAATTTGCAATGATTAATTTCTGTACATAATGTCACTTCACATTCTCAACATTGAAGACATTCATTTGCCAAAACGTGACCAAGGCTTTTGTTATTTGTTGTCATTCCTTTTTCACAGAGAAAGCCATTTATTTCAGGAGTGATTTATTATTTGAGTTAGATGTATTATGTTGTTTTGTTCCCCCCCCCTCCTTTTTTTTTTTTTTTCACACAGGTCAAACTAAATGTTCTCCTTCTGTTTTGTTTTGTTTTACTTAGTTTTGTTTAGTTTTTCAATGTTTCAATCAATTTTTTTAATGCTGATAATAAATGTAATTGACATTCCCACTGATACATCTCTTTAGTTTTAATTTAACTTTTAAGATATCAGGCATGTATTTTCATATTAAAAAACAGGAAATATTGTCTTTGTGGTATTGTCATTAGTATTTCAAAGCATAGTGTTGAAATTCACTATCAAAAATGAAATATTCTGGCTTCTTATAATGAGAAACTAAGTAGGATTTTATTTTTAGAAAAAAAATCTGGAGATGGAAATAAGTCCTTCGTCCAAAATGTGCCCTTTGTCCAACAACTCACTAATTAAAATTCATACCAAAAGGAAGAGTAATTATGTACATGAAGTTGTGGCTTCATGAAGTGCCCCACAGTGAATTAAATAATGTAGTAAGAGGACAAGCATACAGTGACATTGTCCTAGAAGACTTCACAGTTTGGGAACTGTATCACTTATATTTGCATATTGACAGACCTTGTTTTCTTTACGACATACAGACTTAAAGCACTCTTGTCCTGATATTTGTAACTGCATCTTAGTGGTCATTAAGGGTTTTCAGTTCTTTCCTTTTTTGAAGGAAATTTGCATCAGATGTAGTACAGAAGTTGTCCTGTATGAAACAGTGGGAATTCAGGACGCTTTTCACTGAAGTGAGTGTTCAGGTACATGATCAGAACTGTTTTGTTGCTCTCATTCCAGTCTCTGGAATCTTTCATTATTTTCTTCATAGTAGTCCACCTTTACTGTTAAAGGAAAGGCATTCTCTACCTGTTGTAATGTTATATTATGGTACAGTTGTGAGATGTGGGTTTGAACTTTGGCTTAATGCTTTTAATCTGTGTCTTTACTAGTGTGAATTACTTTTATGGTGAATGTACATATAGATAGGTAATCATGGTTTCAAATATGTATAAACTAAAGTAAAATCAAACAACCCTCCCTATGTTTCACCACACATTTTTTCACTTGTTTTTTCTTATGCTATTTCCCAGGTCAAAGCCATGGCAGTTAGGCACTTTTTCGAGGTATATCTCAGTTTCACAGTCAGTCTTGGAACAGTATACAAGCTAGATCCAAACTGACAGTTCTGGTTGTTACTGTGGTTAGAAAAAATACAGAACCAATAGCAAAAATCTGAGTGATTTCAGTCATTGCTTTGGAGTATTTATAACATACAATGCAGATTTACCTAAGTAGGATGGACAGTATTCAGTTCATAAAAAATAAATTTAGTATTGTTAATTTAATATATTGTTGGCATTGTAATACTTTTACGGTATTACTTAGAAATGATGGTGGTAACCCTACTTCTTAAGTCACAAAAGTGAGTATCTTCTCATATATTATAGAGTAGGTGTTATCTGAAGCCCTTGAGACTTCTTTTGCATTCAAACCCAGTCACAAAGAAAATGAACTTTAGGAAGTGGAAGCATTGATAGAGAGGCGGTTTGAAAAATCACAGATTTACCAGGTTCCTCTAGGGCTAAGAAGGGAACTAGAAAAGTGCTGAATGTCTCATTTTGTGCACAGTTGGTGGACAGAACAGAAAATGCAGCTGCTGATTTGCTTTAAAGCATAGCAGTGGGCTTTATACTTACCTTCAACCCATTTTTGTTATAAATGAAACATACTTATTTAGTCAGTAGGAATTTTTTCATCTTTGTTAACAGTATTTTTTTAAGAAAAAGCATAGATTGTAACAATTCACAGAAATGAATTAAACAGATAGGTATAGAAAATTATAGATGTACGTTTAAGAAGCCACCCTGGTTGCATATTTCTGTAATTGCAACAGAGAAAATTTCAGTTGAAGAAAAGAAGATGGTTTATAGTAGTTTTTTTGTTTTTTTCTTCTTTCTTTTGAACTATTCCAGCATTAAGTCCTATTGCTATCAGAGGATATTTCTAGATTCTCAACTCTAAAACTGATTAGTCACATAACTGTACTCCACCTCACTTGCACAGTTGCACAGGTTTTCCTATGACAGCAAAACCAAAGCAAAACACTATAAAAGTTACTTGGAAACACTTGTATTGATTGCAGTAATTTTAAAATGGTATGTTGAAGTCAGCAGTCAGCAGATACAACCACTAATAAAAGTTAACAACAATACAAGTATTAAGTGCTACTCTGAATATAGATTAAGACAAACCTTCACAACCTCTACATTGCAGACACTTGTAACACAGATCTAGCCTGGTTTGGCTTAATTTGTTTATGTGTTAATTCAATGGTATGATATATATCAGAACAGTATTACTAGAATAATTATGCACACTAGAAGTTTTAAGGGATTAAAAATTGTAAAACTTCTTTAAATACATATTTTTAAATCTTTCCTCAAATTGCTCTTATTCAAATCTAGGGAAAATCCCATTTGTAATTGAGTAACTGTGTTTCCATCACCAAACCAAGTTATTAATTTATATCACAATTTTTCCATGAAGACTGAGTAAACAAACCTAGAATAATTATTTTTTCTCCCTACAAAATTTATGTTAAGGGAGCAGAAAGCTACAGATGAATGTCTTGTTTTTCTGATCATCAGTTTTTTAAATGGTCTTTGTTAATGCCTGGAAAACAATTATATCTGAAGTGTAATTGATGCCTTTGAATTATCCTGCTTTATTTAAATAATTATTGCATGTTTTGTAAGCTGATGGAACTTCAAAAGTTTGGACAATTTAGATCAGTTGAATACTTAAATAGGAATGATTTTTCACTGACCATATTCAAAATGCTTTGATCTGTTAAATTGAGGTAATCTATCACAAGAACTGCTTATGGGGTAATTTATGATGACTCTGTGTGTTTTCTCCCCAAAATTTATTTATACTTTGGTCGTAAAGTTTTCAATTAAATTAGGCATGTTTAAAGTTAGTAATGTTACCTCATCACAGGAACTTTTATTGACCCAGTGCAGCTGTGGGGAGTGTCATATTATAGGTTATGTCACATTACTGGGCCATGTTGAGAAAATGATGGTGCTAATTGTCGGAATAGGTACTGTACTAAAACACTACCAGAATTCTGGAAGAGAATTTCCTACAAGAAAAGAGGAGATAAAAAGCCTTATCCTTATTTGACTCTAATATAAACTTAATCTTTTCTCCCCTTTTGTGAACAAGGTTAAATATTCAGAAGATAACTAGATTCACAGTACAAGGCCCCATTTTCTCTGCTGTCCTGGGCTGACAAAATCTTATCCTTAGAAATTAATTTAAATTAGGTTATTTAGCATAAAGACCTCTGATTATAGGGGAAAATGCAGCAGCTGTCAGTGGTAGACAAACTGATTCTTGCAAACTATATTGTCAGTTTTGTACATCAGAAGTTCACTGATCTGGTCAAAGTGCTTTAAATGAAGATTGCTGTGATTTTCCACAAGTTATGATAATAATATTAGATCTACTGTATATCACTGTTCACCCTAATAGATAAAGTGAATTTTACAGCTATGTATAAATAGTTCTACTGAAGTGCAGTTATCATAGAAGTGGAAATCTCAGCCATATAATATGAAATAAAACAGTGGAAAGTCCGAATGTTTCAGCCAAATAAATGTATTTGATTCTGGAAAATTTCTAAGGAAACTTCATTGTCAAATTAGAACAAACCTTATCTTTCTTTTTAGAAACTGCTTTGAAAGATATTCTTGCACTTGTCATTTGATTAACTCATGTAATGCAGGACTCTTGATATTCTGATCTCATTGTTTGGCTGCTCTCAATATTATAAGCAGTTTCAGACAATGAACCAACTCTCTATGTTTATTGTACAAACCCATGTACTTCTGAAATAATATCTGTGCACTAATCTAAAATTAACTTGTTCTATCTAGCTCCTGGCTACTTTTCTGATATCACACAGAAAAAAAATCAGCGTGTGAACAAAATTGAAATACAAGTTATTGAAAAAATGAATTAAAAATGAAATTACTTTGTAGGACTTCTGAAGAACTGTAGAGTTAATAATGCAGAAAACCATGCAAAAGATGCTGAACCCTTGAAGAGCCAACTCTTCTTTATCAAAAACTGTGCTACTGTATTGGCAGATAGCCAGTTTAGGGTTTTGCAAAGTTATTAATTATTACTAATTGATTTCACTCAAATAAAGTTAACTTCACTAGGTTATGTAGTCAGCCTCGGCACAACTTTATAACCCATATTCACCAGAAGTTGTCTTGACACAGGAGATAAGGTTCTTCATGTTTCCAGAATCACAGAATCACACAAATGTCTGGCTGGGGTCTCGGGCAAGGCTGATGACAGAAGTGCACCATGGCTGAGGTTGGTGGGGACCTCTGGAAGCTACCTGAGCCAACCCTGCTCGAGAAGGGCCAATCAGAGTTGTTTGCCCAGGATAGTGTCCAGCTGGCTTTTGATGAACTCCAAGGAAGGGACTCCCAAGAATCTGTGGGCAACCTGTGCAGTGCTCAATCATACAAACAGTAAAAGTGTTTAGACAGAATCACCTGTGTTGCAAGTCTTGTCCTGGCACTAGGCATTAGTATAAAAAGCCTGCCTCCACCAGACTGTACTCTGCTTTTTACTGGTCTCCAACTAGACTTTACAACATCAACCACTACCCTCTGGACCTGTCTGTTAAGACAGTCTTTCATCTTCGAAAACACCGGAACTCAAATATAGAAACTCAATTTATGACAATAGAGTAAAAAAATTATTTGTCCTTGAACTAGATTTGGCAAGAACTTTCTGAATGGACAAGCCACCCCAGGAAAAACTTAGCAAGTGTGTTTCAACATAAGTTGCTCTTCTGCTTGAAGTCTGGTAGAATCCTGTTGTAGTGATATTTGTAGTAATTGCCAAAATTTTGCTCAGTTTCCCCAGGTAACAGAGATCTGATTATAGTCTGCACAATTTATAATATTTCTATGTGCAATTTTAAAGATCGTTATGCTTTCAGACAACCAGAAAGTATATCTTAAAATATTATTCACCACTTCCTCCTACACGTTCAATTGTTCTATGTCTAAAACAATGAAATGCTTCAGAAACAAACCACACAATTAGAGATGAATTAGCATTTCCAAATTGCCGAAGCTAATATTCTGTTATCCTAAATTAGCACTTTAAAATGCTTGATTTTACCCTACTGACATTAATTAAGCTCACCATGTGCTCATATATGACAAATTAAGGGATTTTTTTTAAGAGCTCATCTAGTTTTAATTACAGCTTACTGTACGTTACACAGAAAATACTGCACAAAACTACTGATTTCTATTCACATTTGAAATATTCAAATTAATTAATGGCTATAATTTAAACAATTAACAAAGAAACAAAGATAGTTAAATTGGATAGTTTAAATTACTGTATGTCCAGCTACTTGAGAATGAGATAATTATTGTCGCACAACACTCATGGGAGACAGAAAAAATCATTGACTAAATTAGTGTGGCATAAGCTAATTTTGTATTTCCACACTGTCTGAATAATTCGTTTTAAAATCTAACAAAGTCTTACGTGGCATACCCAGTCCTAATTTAGCAAATCGTCCTAATTCATGTAGAACTTGTAGTCCTTTACTTAGGAGAATGAGAAATTAGATTATTTTTTCCTTCTCATTTGTACTTTCTGTTCTTTTTAAAATAATTTCTTCCATGGGAAAAATAAAATAAAAAATAAAAAATAAATGAAATGAAATAGAATANAAATAAAATAAAATAAAATAAAATAAAACACATGAACTTCATTCCCATTTAGTTCAGAGCTTTAATTTTGAAAGATAGCTAAGCAAATCTAGTTTCTGAAGTCAGGGACCATCTCACTTTAATCTTTCATCCTGAATCAGTATGGGACATTATTTCTTCTACGAGTGATGAAGAGCCAATACAAAGATTAGTTAGACCTTCCCAGATACTTTAATTAATAAAGATCATGTGGGCTGGCAGTCCATACTGCTACTAAATTCTGGTCATGGGGCTAGTGTGAGATCTCTGCCCAGACCTCTATTTGCCAGTCACGTGACAAAGAAGTTACGTGAATTGATTATTAATTAGGTAATTTATAATTGTGATCTCACTGTATCCTTCCAATGAAAACTAAATTCAATCTAGATCTTGCCCAAAGAAAATATGGAAGGAAATCTTTGTCTAATATCTATGAACAGTCTCCTGTAGGAGAAGGAAGAGTAGAGAAGAGCCCAGATAATCATCAAGCCAGACATGGAGATAAAAAGGTAGAGATGTTTTAAAATATGAACAAAAATATTTATCAAAGAGTATATCAGAAGTTTTCTACATTTAGGAGAATGGATATGTTGCTGAGATATAAAAACTCAAAATATAGTATGCACGCAAATAAATATTTCTGTAAAAAAAAATAGCTTCTGTAAAATCCTGACTTTATGATGATTAATGGGTCCAACCACTTTTGAATCATGAGAAAAGGATCAGAAAACACTAGCTGCCCAATGAATGCCACATTCTTCTTTCTCTTGAACGTAGTTCCAAATTTATTAACATAGGACAAGAAACTTCACGAGTAATAAAATGCAGCTAGAACTGTTCATGGTGCCAGATTAAAAAAATAAAAAATAAAAATAAATCAATTTCTATTTCTTTGACTGAGTGCAAATATACCAGTAGTAGAATAGAGCTGGACATCCTATTTAAAGTCCTATCCCACGTGAACACTCTTTCTCCCTCCCACAGGTACCTGAATGGTTTGTTTCTCTTTATATATAGACCATCAACATCTGTCTAAACCATGTGACTAAATCTTTCTTGTTTCAATTACAGAGAGGAATGAGATGTCCATCCCCACTTTTGCATTCAGCAATGACCACAGAAAATTTTGCAAAGAGGGTAAGATCAAATGAATTCATCAGTGGTATGGCTTGGAAGAGCACAGGAGAACACAACAGAAAATAACCATATATGATGATGACGATGATGACTATGATGATACTGCCATTATTACTTTTATTGAATGTGAATATTTGCTTTAAATACTTACAAGCAATCCATAATTTCAGGATAGTGTCTGGCCATAAATAATGCCTAGCTGTTAACTAAATGTGATTTATAATCATTTCACTAGAAAACATTTGAATCTTAAAAGATATTCAGGAATGCAAACTCATAAACTCTAGATTTTAATAAAGAGTAAATATCAAAATACTGATTTATCAAACAAGCAAACAATATATTAAGTTCTGAAGAAAAACAAAATGCTCATTAGTTCTCCCCATAGTATGTGGGGGAAAATCAATCATAGTGAAGTCTTTTGATTAAAGTATCCTTATTTATTTCTTTTTTCAATAATTCACTTGTAGATAGATACAAAGAAATGCATATGGAATGCAAAAATGAGGATGAGTAAAGATTTTTATATGAGAAAAAATGAAATCATTTGTCCTAAATATTACCTAGTACTATCAAGAGAGGAATCTACATCTGGAGAAGAAAAACCTATACCTGAAAAAATATGATCATTAGCCTTTCTTAGCAATAGATTTTGCAATAGACAGTAATAACCCCAGATATTTCCTTTTGCCTTTGTGTTTGTACTGCTTTCAGGAGCAAAACAAATTAATTCCAGTCATTATTCCACTATCTTCCTTAATGCAGGCAAACAGAACTTCCTGAAATAGTTTTATTTTAAACCAAATTGCATATGGTGTTAAAGCCATCAGTGATCGAGGATGCATCAGAAGTCTGGAAAAGTTATTAATATTACTAACAGCCTTGTTAAATATATACAATTCGGTCTTAGTCAGAAGTTTTCTATCAGTCTCCTATGTCTACTGTTCATAAAACTGTAGCAGTATCCCACATATGGCAGATGCAGAGAAAACACAGGTTCACCCAATATTATTCAGATTCTATATTTAAAGGTCAGTCTAAGATCTTAATTTGTAATTTTGCTATCCATTCTCATGCATTTAATACTTCTGTAGAACATTTCTTCTTATGAAAATACATTAAATCCATGGTTTCTGTGTGTCTGTTGTCTCTAAACAGCAATACTTAGTGAGCAGTTTGCTATGAGCAACAACACAGTTTGTTTAAACTGCATGAAAGCCTAAATATAGTTTCTTCTGTTTTCTGTGGTAATGAACAAAGTCAGAGGATTAAACATTTTACCTGCACACATTAACAGGAGACCTCTCTTTTAATACTAGTGAGTTCATCATAACATGCAAAATTCTGTTTCTGAGAATTCCCGTATCCAGAGAAGGACTGTGTCAGCAATTCAGGGTCATAGGTGTAAGAACTGGCTTTCTTTCTGCATAGATTTTTATTTCACAATTACTTTTTGAAAAATCAAAGTATTTTAGAATTTTTTGGAGATCAAAACTTTTGGAAATTGAAGACCTTATCAATCTTCAGTTATACATTATCATCTTTTAATTCCATGTTTTTTTTCTTTTCTTAAAGTGAGAGTTATATCATACAAAACCACTTCGAATAAAACAAAATATTCTTATTAAATAGCAAGTTATGTTGGAGATTCAGAAGGGTGAAATAATGTCCCACTGGGTCTTATATTAACTGAGAAGAAAATCTACAGCTTTCTTCCTATACATCTTTTTGTTTCCCTTTTTCAAGGCCAACATGGATCATTCAATTATTTCTCAAATGTGTCTGTACCTCTCATATGCGGGAAATATTGAAGTATGGTCACACCTTCTCTTTATATCATACTCTTTCTGAAAACAAAGGTATGTATGAAGAAAAAAAGTATCAAAATTATGGTTTATGTTTTTCACAAACATTTAGTAGATCTCTACTCTATACTCATCCTCATAAAGCCCTCATATTTGTTCTTTTACAGTAAAGAAAATGTTAGTTAACTACTAGCTGCAAAATTTTGGTTTCACTGTGTATTGAAAATGCTATAACTGAAACTTCATCTGACTTTTAAGAGTTTAGAATACGTGTACTCTTGCCTTGTTTAAACAGACAGTATTCAGTGGCATATTTTACAGTGTGATTTCTATCCAGAATGATTTGTCACTGTTGTGATTACTAAGGATATTTTACAATACAATGTCAACATTCCTTCATAAATTCCAAACGTGTTCTGGTCAGCACAATAATAAACCAACTGCCTCAAATACTTTCTTAGGAACTTTCAGAATTTGTTATTTGTGCACGTCTCTCACTATTTCCGTGAACATAAAATAATGCTATTATTGTGCTTTTCAGTTCCTTTGTTAACAGTGTTAATTGGAACTAACTTGCATTAATGCAGTCGTGAAGATAATTTCATCTATTATGGAGTTGTACATATACTTCAATGTCACATCATTATTTTTCTGCTTCTTAAAGAGGAATAGTTGTCATATATGTATTCTAACGATGATTTCTTCTAACTTTTTTTCCTCTAACCTTTCTTTAATGTTTCTATATTGTTCATTCTTTCAGTACCTTTCAGTATTCTTTCAATACATTCTTTTTCTAGGCACATGTAAGATAAATTTACTAAGATAATAAACCTTAAAGTGTTATACTACAATTTGCTCATACTACCTTTCTTATATCTGGGCTACAATTATATAAAACTAAAAAAGTATAAAATTTTATTGCCTACAGTTTAATAGCAATGAATCCATTAATGTTCATACTGTTTTTATTTGCACAGATTTCCATCAAAAATTATTTTGCTATTCTTATATATCTTATAAGTCTCTTGTTAAATCCATCCATTTCATTTCAAAATTCTCAGTTATATCTAATTCTTTTGCCTATTAAGTCAATTTGTAAAAATGCAAACGATTTAAATTTAAAGACTTTTCTCTATTTCATCGCTGAAACATATACAGTGAAATAATTAATTTAAAAGAGTTTGTTAGGCATTGAAAATAGAACAAAAAGAAACAAAAAAAGAAAATGAAATAAACTCTGCTATCTTCTCAATCACTGTTTCCCCTTTCCTCTTAATCCAATATTCTTTCTGGAGAGAGTATGAAAAACAAAATATTATTTTTCCCATATTCTCCAGTGAACTAAAATCACGTTCAGTCTTTCTTATAATTCATTTTTGTTACCTAACATTGGTCAATCTGAATAGAAATGAAGAGGAAAAAATAGAAGCTCTACTAAAAATTCACAAGCAGTTTGGAATGCTGTAGGTCACTTACGCACAATCCTCTGAAGGTTTCTTAAACTGTCACTTTTAAGAATATCTCTGCTCCAGACAGACTGCAAAGGAAGATGGAGAGCTCAGCAAAGTATTAATGTGTAACATTTATATGGAACTTTTCAGGATATAAGGTACGTATTGACTAATAAATTCTTCACCCTTCTCCAATTTTTTTGCCATTTTTTAAATGAAGTAAGTCAAGTATTTCAGTGAAGCTAGTTCAGGTTGTTCCTGATATAATGTTTCAAATCTCCAGAAAATAAATATTAGGATTATCCAAATATTTTATAATTATCATTATTCAGTATATAGCTATTTTAGGCAATGTATACAATTTTTGTTGCTGTTGTTATTGTTTTATTTTTCTTTTTTTATCAACCACTGTTGAGTGAAGATTTGTGTGAGCCTGGAGTGCAGTGAGATTTGACTATAGCACTTAGACAAACAGTGGTAATCATACAGAGATTACATGTGCTTGAAAGGATTTTTATTACTAAATATCTTATATCTGAGTAAGACTTAGGATAGGCTTTACAAAAGAGCTGTCAGGCAGTTTATGTCTTAACCTGAATATTTTTGTTCTCAGAGTTTCTTTAAAACCAGTTGTTATATCCGTATACTTCCCAATCTCTTTGTATTATCAATGTATAAGAAGATGAAAATAAATGTAACATATACATATAGACAAGATAAAATTTATGGAAAATTTAAAGAATGTTAATTTGCTACTGTTTTAATGTGTGGTTTTCACTGTTTGTTAGCAAAGATTTTTTTTTTTTAATGGATGTAGGTTTTTCTGTATAAACATACCTAGATCATTTCTGGTAGTTGTCTGCCTCCCAAGTTACGGAAGTTATGGATACAGGCACAGAACGGGGGAGATGAGTGTCTGGAGAACAGCTCAGCAGGAGGGTATCTGTGACTACTGGTGACAGCAGGCTCATCACAAACCTGTAATGTGCCCTGGCAGCCAAGAGGGAGAACCACATTTTGAGTGCATTGAAAATAGCATTGCCAGCTGATCAAAGGAGGTGATTCTCCTGCTTTATTTATTTATTCAATCTCATCTTGAATACTGTGTGCAGTTCTGGGCTCCACAATATAGCTAATCGGGATGTTAAAGTACTTGAATGCAACTAGAGGAGAGCAACAAAGGAGAAAAGAGGGTTGGAAAACCTGTCCTGTGAGGAGAAGCTGAGGATGCTTGGGTTGCTTGATAGGCAACCTCAATGGTCCCTGCAGCTCCCTGTGGAGGGGAAGTCAGAGGGAGATGCTGAGCTCTGCTCCTAGGAATGGTTGACAAGACACATGGGAATGGCACAGAGCAGAAGGGGATGGTTGGACTGGACGTTGGAAAGAATTTATTTACTGTGAGAGTGCTCAAATACTGGAACAGGCCTCCTAAATAGGTGGATGATTATCCAAGCCTGTTCTTTTAGATAACACCCTCAACAATATGCTTTAATTTGGGTTAACCCTGGAGATAAGGCAGTTGGACTGAATGATCTTTGAAGATCTTTTCCAGCTGCATTGTTCTATTCTACAGAGAACTTTGACTGTAATATATAAGGAAGACATGATAAGTACTAATGAATAAGGAAATGGCATTAAAACACTAACATGTTTCAAAAGTGTCATAAAGTTACCTCAGATATTTGTATTCCAAGCCACAGAAATTATAACAACCAAAAGATTATTGTTTACACTCTTTAAATCACTGATTTCAAAGGTTTTTGCATGAGATTGTTAAATGTTATTGTATGAAAAGTGTATTTGTTTCTATCTTTTATATTTTAATGAAACAATTGCAGTTAAGGATGACTTCCAGGTGGTGGTGAAAATCTGATACACTTAACAGTGTCTGTTGCTTTTGATGAATTATTTTAAATTCTTACAATATTGTGATGTGTAGTAATCTATAAATGGGCACTCTTAAAGGGGTTTTCAAAACAGTTTTCATTCTCTCAGAAATTCAAATATGTAAGGAAGAGGCTTGGAATCAGGATTTGTAAGTTCACTGCTACTGGCCAAGTGGCCTAAACTTTCAAATCTTTCAATGTGATGTCCCCAGGTACTCAACAGGAAGAGGCTAGGCTTTGACGCTCTAGTTCCTCAGCAGATACTTGGGGTAAAAAGGACAACTAGGAAATATTCTGAAACTGATCTGAACTTTAGCAAGTTCACTGAGACAAAATAACTCCTAAATACGGATATATTTGCTTCTCCTATCTCTTTCAAGGTGGAAAATTCCTCAAAAATATCTGAGTTCCTTTAACCAATCAGAAATTTCTCCTCATAGCGCTGTATAACATTTTAGTCCCAAGTCTCTTGGGCTGGTACAAATAATCACATAGATTATTTCCGATTAGCTATTATATTGGCTTTTACTAAATTGATTTATCTGTATTCTCTGATCTGTGGAAAAGGAGAACCACCACCCAAACTCATTTTGATCAGCTGGATCAATGGCTTTCTTTTCCTCACTTGCAAAATTTCTTCACAATATATTCAGAAAAATATTATAAACTCTCTAAAGGGGTTTCTTCACTGAAGCATCAATTATCATTTAACTTGGTCGTAAATTTTATTAAGAACAGAATCCATACTTAGAAAAAATTTAAATATATGGCTGAAGCACATGTTCTGGTTCTCATATTAAAGACATCAAATGCTACAATTTGATGAGTATTTGTAGAATTAAAAAGAGAAAATAGGTATCACAATAAAACTACTGATGAGAAACTTCTTAAAACTTGAGAATTTTGAAATTTTCGTATTCTTTCTTCAAATGTGATTAATGGAAACTAAGGAAAATAATATACAAAGAGTAGCTGCAGTTTTAAATGCAATTTTTCACACTTCTATTCCCAATCCCTTCTTCATATTACCAGAATGAGATTAAAAAGTTATCTCAGCAGAAGAGAAACAGAAATGAAAATAAATGTGGCTCTTCAGATACGAACAAGCAATTTTGCTGTGGTTTTTTTTCTATTTATTCAAAGATACTGGAAGATTCCACTTTTAAAGTCTGCAGTGTTACACTAGTGTTTACATTTTGATTCATTTATTGATTGATTGATTGATGTATAGTGAAGCGTATAACTTAAGTAAATGGAACTAATGGAACTGCTCCAAAAATTATGCCTTCTATTTAATTTGCCTGTGATGTCAGAGGCAGATGGTGGTGGTACAACACAAGAGGATGTACCTTCCCATCAATATTCCATTACATTCTGTTGCTGTGTGACAGATGGCAACAGATGAGCAGTGTGACAAAATGGTGCCAGACACGTAAGTGCATATGAAGCAAAGGTGTGTCACTGAATTCCTCCATGTGCAAAAAAACCTGGCATACATGGATGCTTGCTAAATGTTTATGGAGACCAAACAGTGGATTTGAGCACGAGGCTGTGTATGGCATGTCTGAGCACTGACAACAGCAGCAGTGTTTCCTCCACTGATGCACATTTGCATGAGGGCAGCATGAAGGCTCTTGTTCATCACTTATGAAAATGTGTAAATAATGTTTGTGACTACCTTGAAAAATTATTTTGTGGTTGAGAATTTGCTCTACCAAATAGCGTTATTGCATTCTTTGTATCTGTTTTATCTATTATTTCTATGGAAATAAATATGACACATTACTTTCAGAGAGAAACACACATTTATACTCCTTGAGGAGAAAATATTCTTTACCATTATGTAGTAACACTTTAAATACAGTTTAGTGTTATATACAAAGAATCATATAGGTAAATTTTTTTCATTTTCATTTAATATAGAAAATGTTGGAAGCTATTTGTGCAGTAGCTCTGCATCCATGAAACCACCACTGATAGTGACTGCAAGTACTGCCATTTGCATTGCTGTGTATGCAGAGTGCATACAAAGCAGTCTACAGATGTGAAGTATTTACAATCTGTATCTTCTCTCCTATGGGGCTGAATTTTCTGTCTGATAAACTAGTAGTTGACCAGGTAACAACTTCTTTTCTACTTTTTATGAATGATCTGGTGAGCGAGAATAGGTGAGGAATTCTCCAACACGGTGTGGATATTGTCTGACTTTTAACATTCAGAAGCAAAAATATCAAAGACTAGGACCAAATACTGAAGTTTTTAAAATAAGTAATTATCATTCAGGTCCTAAAACCTGTTTCCTTGGAACCAGAGAAAGACACTTCAAGGAAGATTTTAGTGCTTTGCTTCAAGCTCATTGTATAGCTCTCAGCCCAGGAGCTAGGAAGCTTCTAAAGGCTGTGACCTCCCCTTATTTACCTTTGAGCTAGTTTAGTAGCCCAGAGAAGCTCCTGCTGAAATTTAGATGTGTCATCCCAATCTTTTCTGTTCAAGACCCTCAGATAAGAACTCCATCTTCAAAGTTGCAAACTTCTTATTTTATTTTATTTTTGTATATTTTGAGTTCCCCTCTGGACAAATATGTGTCTTTTTGATGTTTTTATGGCACTCAAAATGTTTTTAATGAGTTAGGGCAGAAAGAGTTAGAGTTAGAAAGCATACGAATCTCATCTTCTCATTGTAAATTTAATGATAGGAGGACATACCAGACATTGCAAAATGGTAAGTGGAAGCCTGTGAGTCAGGGAAGACAATAACATAAGGTTGCTTAAGGTGTTGTCCTGTCATGTTAATATGACAAATCAGTTGCAGCATCTTTCTGCTTGAACTACACAAGAATGTGCTACTACATTTTTCACAGAACTGTCAGTAAAGAATAATATCTAGTCATCACATTGTGCCCACACACTTGAATAAACCCTGCTCTTTCACATCCTTTTACTGGAATTACTCTTACTTTTACGGTTCACACACAGAAACTGAGGGTGTAAAATAACTTTCGGAATAATATGCATGACTATACTTTATACTGTTGGATTTAACAGTTGATTTTATATTGATATACATAGTAGTTAATTAATTATTCAGTGATCTCCTTATAAAAGATATACGGCTTAAAATTCTTTACATATATTAGGCTTTATACAGTTACTACTGAAATACCTCTTTGTGGGTAAGCACTGCAGTCTTATCACAACGAACCAACAAACAAACCACCGCTGACTTTACCAGTCAGTGAAATGACAGGTTCAATTTTCTGTGCATAATTTTCAGTCTTTTAATCAGTAAATATATCATATCTGCCTGAACAATTCATAAGGATATTTGTAATATTTAAGGGTATCATGAACTGATATCGTGACAGCTGCTCCTAGAAAATGAAAACTGAAAAAATTCCTGGTAAATTCATTAAGAAATAAATGGAACCATAAGACTACTGAAGTGAGAAGTACTCCTGCAATTTCTATCAGAGTAAGTCTCTTCATATCTCTGTTTAGGCAGGTAACTTCATAGACTTCAAGTTTCATTAAGTTGTAGTCACTGTACAATGAAGTTAGTATTCCAGAATACCTACATAAAATTACCATAAGTAATTAGCTGAAGACTGACTATGTTCTTCAATGGACAATAAGCAAGAGTGATCTTGTTAAATGAATTGTTTTTGACTGGAGGAGAACGCATGTCTGTATTTAACAAAGATGAGGTGTAAAAGGAAGGTACATCAACCATTTTGCAGGTTGCTATTAATCACAGTTTAAGACTAACAAGGATTTTGTATCCAGTACATTGTTATACTTCTCTGCTTTATAATGGGTCAAAGTGAAATTTCTCACTGCTTGCTGGAATGTTCTTTTTTTTCTATGACTACAAATAACTTTGTTTTTCCCTATAAAGCCAAAAAAGTGTTTCAAGCTTTAATAAGAGCCATTCTCATGGTTGTTTTTTTTTAATCTTCCACAAATTAGTTCTATATTTTCAAAGAAAAAATATGTAAATTAGCACTTTAAATTATATGAAGAGATGTTACCTGTAAATAAATAATAGTAATCATTATAAAAAATGAAGGATATGATTTTCAGCGGATACAAAGAGGGTTAGAATTCCTGTGAAAATCTTTAGCATTTGGATGAAGCTCCTCAAACAGTTTTGCTGACATTATGGTGTATTTAAATTATAGGCAGAGGAAAGCTGCATTAATACACAACTTTAATGACCTTTTTATGCTGAATATTATTAATTTCTATAAAATGAAAGCAACAATGTTAAAAAGAAAGGTATTATCAGTCATCAAGTAGGTCTTGAACTATGTATGGTAAAATGCTCTAGGATAGCCTGAGAGCAGGAAGAAAGAATAACTTTCACACAAGAACAGTTACTAAGCAGACACCAAAACTTCCCTGGAAGAACTTAGTGTCAGAAATTACAAAAAGGTTATTCTAATTTGCAGCCAGCTTATATGTGGTTCTTCGGTTTGGTTCTTATCACAATTATACATTAAACTGTGTGTTCTGCAGATACCACACAAAGTATGTTCAAACGACAGTGACATAAATAAGAGGCATTCAAATTAAGTTCAATCCTCTGCAGTTGAAGAATCTGTTTTGAACTAAATTTAAGAGAATCAAAATATCTTCAGAGGTCTCAGTTTCCAAGAATAAGAATCCCAATTCTCCTTCAGCAACGTGTAGAGTATTATCCTTGAAATAAAAACAAGTATCAGATCTAGTGGCTGAAAAGAAGGAAGAAGAGAATTTTTTTGTCCCCATGTCTTGTTACTCTATGCAAATGTAACAAGTTTGAGGGAGATGTAAGACACTGTAGTCTTACGCAAAGTCCTTGAGTGTCATATCATGAGATCTTAAGGAGGAATAATATGGTCTAAAAAATGGAATGTGATAGACAGAACAAAAACAAAATATATATGATATTTTAGTATGAACATAGGAATGTTAAAATTAGGAATCACTACTTCTGTATTTTAAAAACATTTATCTTGCAGCTTGTTCTCTCCATGTTTCTAAGTATTTGGGTATTTTAAAATGTTCCTGATTTTGTTTCCATCTTATACACCCCAGTATTTCTCTTTATACTTCTATATATTCTATCTACAACTTTCAGTACTTTATTCACTGATATTTTTCATATTAGTAATTTCACTTATGAAGAAGTTGAATTTATTCTATACGGCATTTGCTATTGGTTTATGATTTTTATAGATTATATTATGTGCCACTATGTGCATACAGGCCGTGAGAGGTACTTGGATACAGACTGGCAGGGCTCGAGATCATTCTAAATAGGGAAAGTGCAGAAGAAGGAATAAAGTTAGACAGGATTTTCACCTTTCTATTCTCATGAGAGTGATGTTGAAGCAATGGGCATAGTACTATCATGACAATGTATATTTCCAGAACAGGACATATTTCTGATGCAATTCAAAAATTTTAAAAAGTAGAACAGTCTTGGATGTTATATTTCTCAATTGCTACTACTGTTAAAGTTCATTGATACGGGCATGAACTGAGGAAGTTTTGAAAATAAATTTTCTGCCTGATTCAGTTCCTTTGTAAACTGAACAAAAAAATGTAGAATAAATTTTTCTGTCATTTTATTGAATAAAAAAATATTTAACAAACTACATAGATGTAGATCTTTGGAGTTTACTGAAGCTGATTAGATGTGTTCCAACCATCTTCTCTTACTTCAGAAGCAATGCAGTTAGTCCAGAAAGCCTGATGATGATCATTATTATTCTTAAATTAGTGACGGTAGTGGTAGTGGTAGTGGTAGTGGTAGTGGTAATAGCAATAGTTCTGCCACAGATAACTGAGAAACCAAGGATTACACATGAAATTGGTGTCATATAATTCCTCTTCTCTGGTTTGATCTAGTGACAGTGTTAAAGGAACAAAAACAGTCAAGATCTGGGTCAAGGTCTAAGTGACAAACTTTAATTTGGAAATAGCCTTCATAATAGAAGCTTCCACCTTTCCTCAACAAACAGGAAAGAGCTGGTCTTTGCATTTTGAAGTTTGATATAGCAACCTAAGTTGGCGCTTACTTTGATTTTCCCTATTATGCAATCTTAATAGCTGTTACAACAGCAGCAAGTCCCTCCTCTGAAAGATAGGCAGACAGATGGGAGGAAATTCTGGTGATGTTCCCAGTATAAATGACTCCATTAGTCAATAGCATATACATTTGAGTTAAATCTTGATGATACAAAATAATAACAATAATTGTAAACCTCCTGCACTGGTCCTCTGATTTAAAAGAGATGAGTTTCATTCTCCAGTGAATTCATAAAAGCTGATATAAACTGATATAAAAGCATATAAACTGTCTAAGACTTCTTTTGTTTTACAGAGAAATCATCTTCTTACTTAAACCAAACTTCCCACTCATGTTAACCAAGCTCTTCTTTCTTCTTAGAAGAGCTTACCAATTCTTACACTGATTCCTCACTTCCCAAAATCTAGAAAATTTTTCTTGCCTCCTAATTGCCAAATGAAGCAAAATCCAGAGTAGATAAAGCTTATTGGTGACTGTCATTGCTCAGACATTTTTTTTGTATGAAATTTATGATTGGACAGGGAACTTCCATTCTTCTACTTATTGAACTACCAGTCTACTAATCAATACATCAATCTGTCTCTCAAACACATCAAAAAATAACTTGTCTATCCATAACTTTAAATATGTTTCTGCCTTGTTCCACACCCCCCCCAAAAACAAAAAAAAATTGCTCATAAATGTGTTTCACATTAACATTGCTCTTTTGTTGGTTTTATTGAAAGTAGTTATGTATCTTTTCATCAACCGTAAATTAATTAATTATGTAAACAGTTAAATAGAGTCATAAAGGGAAAAGAAATCAGAAATATATTACAGTAACACAAGCTGCAATATAAATCAAAAAGACATTCCAGTTCTGTGACATATTTCCAAGTTGGCTGTTTATCAGAAACTCTCTCTAAAAAAAGAACCTCTCTGTTAGAAAGGCTGGAATAAACTCTTACTTAAAACCAAAAGATCTTACCCAGCTGTTGGCATTATTCGTATGAAATATTTCACCGGCATAAACAAAACAAAAAAAAAGACTTTAACGTCTTGTTTCAAGTATTGTTGAATGCAAATACTGCAGGCCAAGCTCTTTCTTTCAGAATAAACGAGTAGCTGCAGAACAATAAAAACAGTTCAGGCATTTATGCTAAGACATGAAAAGCGGGATGCCAAGGCGGGTTTCTAAACCACATTCCAAGCATTTTAAATGCCTTTTGATTGTTACCACAAATCCACCGATTGTTGTGAAAAGAGTATGTGTCATCAAGCCACAGGCAAGGCCTTGAATGCATCTGGCTCAGGGTTTGTGGCATTGATGTTAAAATGCCACACAGTCACAGTAATGCAGCAACTCTTCCCAGTTCCATATCACCACCCTTCTGCAAGAGCACATCAGCCTCTGCTACAAATTAATCCAGAAGATCAAGATGAATTGATTAGCTTTATATACATTGAATTCTTCTCAGTGTGGAGTACATTTATGCCTTTAAAGCCACGCCACACAGTGGAACTGCATTCTTTCACCAGCTACTGTTCTCTCTGTACTCTTAAGACTCCGAATCCCCTAGAATTTTTCCCTCTATAATTTTTTTTTGTTCGACAGAGCAAGGAGGCATGCTGTCTGTACGTATTTTAAGGTAACATTTTATACCACTCAAAGTGCCAAGTTAAGATGAGTAAGTAGTTCAAACGGAAACACTGCTTGTATAAAACGTTGCCACTCTCCAAACTGGTAATTGAGATGATAGCAGGGGTCACTGGGGAGGATCTCATAGGCAGAACTTCCTTAATCCATTTTTCCCCCAGCAGCAGTTTGGCCAGAAGAAAATCCTTAATAATCCTTAATAAAGTAACGGCTGTAAATACAGAATGACTTTGCAACTACTGTGCATTTTATCTACTACATGCAAGAAAAGATATTTAATATTACTATATTGAATGATCTCATTTCAGTTAGTCTGGAGAGTCTATCAGTGTACATGTTCTATTTAGAAGTGCATATACAACAGTCTTATGCACCATGAGCTTATCGAGATGTTTGTATGCCTAATTCTGTTCAAAATTTCCTTTATCAAAATATATGGGAAATCAAATAAATTGAAATTTCTTTGAAAGTTTTTATTGATCTGATCTGGGAGAAAAGTAACAGAATGAGATGATATTTTCTGTTTTAGAAGCAAGAAATTATGTAATAAAGTAGCAAAAAGTCTTTATATATATATATATATATTTTTTTTTTTATAGCCTGGGTGCCAAACATAGGTAAACTGAATGACAGCTGAAGGCTCTTACCTCTCGATGGCAGTACATCTGTGGTACAGATATTACATTCAGTTTGAAGAAAAGCTGTCTCAGCATTACATGACACTTATGAGATCAGACCTCAGGCAGTTAATTCTACAGACATCACTTGGCTTTAAGAAGTAATAGAAGAAAAACTTTAAATTAAATTAGTATTGGATGGACTTCAAATGATCTAGTGAGCCTTGATATTTATCTGTTCCTCTTTGATGAGATATCAGGAGAAATTTCCGGTTTCTGCTGTGACTGAAAATATTGAGACATTATTCTCCCTCAGAATAGTTTCATAATGTTCCACTTTTGGTACTGCTTGTAACAAGAAAGAGCAATCTCTGAATATCAGGGGAATTCTCATTAAAGATTCCAGGAATTTTACTAAACTTTCTGGAAGTTCAGAGTTTGGTTCAGTCTACATTAGCCAGGTCTTGAGTCACATTTTCCCTTTTATTTTCTGATGTGTCAGGTCTCGCTTGTATTTCCTTCACAATGAAAGAACAGAGAAAGAATTTAAGAGACTAGAAACAAAATAGATGGCTCATCACTAGCTTAGAAGTTCAACTTTAGTCTTCGTTTAATTGCTTCACGTGACAAAATAGAACAAGTGTGTTTTTCCAGTAAATAGAGAAAAGGGGAAAGATTACAGGGAGAGGGTGATAAGGTATATCAGATTAGCAATGTGGACATGCTGTGTTTTTTATCTTTTTTCCTTTTTTTTTTTTTTTTTGTTGTTGTTCCAAGACACTCCCTCTGATTAATAAAAATTCTAATAAAAATTCTAATAAAAATGCGATACTTTCAATATTTCAGGTATCCAATATGATAATTCAGGGTCAGATTTGTAAAAATACTGAGTGCTAGTGGCTGCTCTTGAATTACATTGAGCAACATGATGCCATTTTAATTGCTTAAAGACTCTAATTCAAAAAAGTGAAGTCTTTTGGTACTTATTGAGGCACCCTAAGTTAGTGAAAATGTTTGACTTAATATGCAAACCAATTACCTTATACAGAGGAAATAATGTAATTCTCTCTCTCCTTGTTGAAACATTTTCAATATTAATACCTCCGTTTTTGATAAATACATAAATGATAGTGATAAATATAATGAAACTTATGAGAAAATATTCTGACTTATGAGCAATGCTTTAATAATGTGCATGAAATAGTATATTGAGCCACACACTGAATAATAAAACAAAATATGAAATGATTTCTCATTTAGAGAAAACAATCTGTCCTTTGCAGTTATTAAGGAAGAGTACCCATGGAGGTAAAAAATTATTTGATCATATAATTGAAGAATGTTAAAATCAATTCTATAACATACCAGGAAATATACTGAGATTTCAATCTTAATTCTTTCTTTTTTCCTAAAATTGGAATGGTTTCCCTTAATAGTATTTTTCTTATTGTTTCTTCTTGCGTATAATTTTGCATTTTAATCAAAGAAATTTGCCCAGAATGTAAATTCTTTATCTGCTAAATATTTTTTTCTATTCGTTTTATCACAACTTTTGACATAAATAACTGTTAGATGATTTGTAAGTATATTTTCCTGCTTGTTCACTCTCAGATTATTGTAATCTTTTCTTTGTGGCACCAAAATAACATTGCACAAGACTTCAAACACTTTTGAAGATTATAGCTTTTTAGTTTACTTAAGCTGGGGATGGTAAAGAATGAGGTGAGTTATAGGAGTGTTAATTAATGTGCCATTGAATTTTCTAGGTGCAGAGGAAAAGGTTGGGTGCTTAGTTGCAGCTGTGATGCAAGAAGGACATGACAAGCACCCATGAAAGAGTAGCTGCAAGGTGTCCGCTCAGGGTCCGTAAGACCATATTGTCTTCAGCACTTTCATCACTTCCCTGTTATCTGAAGGAAAATCAGGTTCTTGGAACAGCATTTCCAAAGTTCATGGGGTTCAAAACTGTCTGATATTTTTCAGAGCTCTTCTGCAAAGTAACAAAGCCATGGAATTCCATTGGGAAGAGCCCTCTCAATCCAGTGGCACAAAATGGGTTCCATGTCTTCAGAGGCAAAAGGTAAGTAAGGTAGAAGTCAGCACTTTAAACATAATTAGTAAGTTGAACCAGCTGGAAAATGAAGGTCATTTAAATCTTCCTGTAAAAGGTCAGGGCCAGAATGAGGTAACCAGCTATGCTATCCCTTTGCCAGATCATTCACTCTTTCTAAGCCCTTTAGGAAAAATATACAAACTTTGTATGAGTTGATGAGATTCCAACCAGTAAGACGAATTTTGCATGTGAAAAGTTCTATTTATTTTTAACAGCAATGAATGTTCATGGAAAGCTAAATGTTTGTGAACCACAAGGCTGACAATCTAAGCGTCTCCTCATATGTGTCAACCAGGTTTCATACTGGTGTGGGATATCAGGAAAATATAATAGCAAGTAGCCATTCGTCAGATGTTCAGTTGGGTCGGGAGCCAACACTGTGTGCATTTGTAATTATAATGACCACTTAAGATCAGAGTGCTATAAATGTTGCCTTGCATTTACCTTTGCAATTTACAGCAAGCTTATCAGATAACAATTTTAAAGTTCAAACAGAGAAGGAAATGTTTCTAGCAGTTAACAGTTTTTATAGCTATTCTCATAACAAAACAATGCAAACTCTGGAATGCTTCCAGCTCAGTGGAATGCAAATTACTTCTGAAGATATCTCCAACAATTATAATGGCTATCATAAAAGCATTAAAGGTATAGTGATAAGCTATATATTGAAGAAAAAAACCTGACTACAGCAGCAATTAAATTCCACCCATGACTAAACAAGCCAAAGATTGAATTGTGTCATACTCTGGAAATGGAGAAAATTTTGTCAAGTAGGTTCCAATTTTATTTTATCTTCTGTCCATTTGCTTCTGTGTAATGCTACCTGCATTATGTGAAATAGAGCAGGAGATAAGTGGACACTGCAGCCAGTAGTGTGTAACAAGCAGACAGGCTCTTTGACCAAACTGCCCTGATTTTTCTGAGGGTAGTACTTGGTGGCCCTTCCTAATACTATGCACTTCTTTTTCTGACAATAAAGCTGTATTGCAAAATAGATTTAAATGCTATCACAAAAGAATAGTACCAACAATTTGTTCATGGAGTGCTCTATATGTGGACTTCAGGTGTTACTACAGTATCAGAAGCAATCAAAGTCATACTTTCCTCAATTGACGCCAATACCTGTTGATTTTCAGTTCAGACCTCCATGTTCAGTGGAAATAAAAAAATATGCAAATACAAGAAGATATTTTATATCTTCTCAAGTTTACATCACATAAAAATATTAATACGAGGTATGCACATGAGTTCTGAAGATAAGAAATAATGAATAACTGGGGGAGTAAGTCCATACCATTCTGTTATAGTAGCTTTCAAAAGAATTCCAAATAATTCAACACCACCTCAATACTATTTGAAATCTAGTGTGGTTCGACTCACTAAACTACCCTCTAATACTAAGTTGCTGGAGTGCAACTTGAGGCCATTAAAGGAAGAAAGTTTTGCTTTCACATACCAGATAATTCTGCAGAACTGTAGAAGTCCTACTGAGACTACTTTAACAATATAATTCAAACAGTTCATAGCTCTCAGAGTTCAAGTTGTGCACAAACTTAGGAGTTTTAAATATACTTCAACAGAGCAATTACTAACACAGAAGTTTTGTAGTTATTAGTCATCATCAGTTATATGAGGGTTAGGGTTAGGGTGTGTTTAGAAACAAAAGTAATATTATAATTCCTCACACTCTCCAAGCTCCAGAAAGGAAAGCTTGAATGTTTTTTCTCTCCTATAAACTCAGATGACTAAACACTCCGTAAAAAACCTGTAGTATGTACAGAGACATTTTTTTCTGATATTCCCAGAATATCTCATACAGTATTCCACGCTCCTCCCCTGCTTCCAGTACTTCTGGCACACATACAAACAATGTCAAATTGCTATGGGAACTTCTAGGAAGAATTCATGTGCACAGCCTTAACAATGTTCAGACTGCTTCCACTGAAATCATGCAAGTGCACAGGTGTGAGGCACACAGACGCCTTTACAGAAAGGAGTCATCCTCTATTTATTTACTAAGAGCAAAATAGTAAGTTTCTCTTAAGAGAACTCCTGACACATGCATATTTATGAGGAGACATTTATGGTTCAGAGGAAGAGTTTCATATAAATAAGACAACAATTGATCAGATTTTTGTATTCAAAGAAAGGTTATTAGTTGTTTGAAGTCAAAATGAGGCTTCTGGAGACCTTGGTCAAAATATTTCCTCTGTGTTTCTCAGGCATACAGGTGTGAGGCAACATAAAGGCAAACCCTTCTGCGTTAAATCAATGTCACACAGAAAGGAAGGTATCCCATTCTCAGAGCATTTTTAGAAATCAAAAGAAATGGAAATTTTTTAGATGCTTTCTGAAAGCCTTCTGATCAGGCCTTTAATCTTAGCAAATTTCAGCCCAAGGCTTGTAAGTTGTATTTTGGAAGCAGATTTTTCCCACTCCTGCTCTGCACGTTGCTCCCATCCCACACTGGTATCTCTGCTCTCTTTGTGGGACTTACTTTTAAGGGAAAATCTTGTAGATTTTTTCCTCTGTCCAGGATGTATCACAGTGTCTCAATTTTACTTCTTCCCCCAGGAATTAAGCTGATGGAATGACAAGCTTGAATTCACAAGCAGGAACAAGTAACTACAAACCTGGTAGGGAAGGAGAGGGAGGGAAATAGTTTAGTAATGCCTTAAGAAGGTATTGTTGCCCAATAATTAGCGTCATCTAAATCATCAGCTTGAGGTCAGATGGAGTAAGCTAAGCATGTGAATAAAGCTTGTACCCCAATTTCAAAAATAATATCTGCTTTTATGACTGAGGAAATAGTGTGGGATGCAAAAGGAACTGAGTTGGTAGTCTTCAGAGTTGAAAGTTAGTTTTGATGTAGTTTTTCACAAAATTTAGCCTGAGTCCAGGACTGACTCATGGAGACAGAACACCAGTGTTTACCTTCTAATGCTTGGGTGTTCATAAAAACAAATTATGAACCCTATACTTTCTGTAAACAATTAAAGTTGCTTAAATCATTACAGTTCTTGCTGCACTGCTTAGTTAGGTAAATTATACTCTTTGGTAAGCAAAGTGACATAAGACAACCTAAGTAGATAGACTCAATAGATTCTAAGGAATAAATTGCAGAGAGCATGCATCACCTGTTCAGTGACTATTAGCCCAAATATTTTTCTGAAAACACTTAAAAATAATTCCAAGTGGCAGCATTGAGAATTTCAATTTTTTTTGTGTATCTCTGGTAGATATATTTTGTCAGAGATGAAAAAAAATACGTAGTTGTTACCTGCACAAGTCTGTTCCAACAAGGGCTGAGTGATTACCTGATTTTAAAATACAAAATTGAATATACATATAATAAATATATTATTCCCAGTACAAGATATGCATAACACCATCAAAAACAGAAAAGTATGCCACATTCCAGGCTAAGTCATTTCTCATTCAATTTTATGTAATGTTCCTAGCAGATGTTTTGAATTATAGGCTATATCAGTAGCACAATATCAAATTACATCAGTAAGCAGTTATATTTATATAATAAACAAACTATTAAGCTACATTGGAGAGTGACCATGATCTGTTCTTATCCTTTTCCAGTTCATCTTGGCTAATGAGCCCTAAATTAATGAACAAATACAGTTCTCACCAGCATAGTTCTGAGTAATTCCATAGAGAACAAAATTTGCATGCTGTCAGGCACTGAGGTGAAATGCTGTAGAAAATAAGCCTGAACATTCATTCAGCAGAAATAATTTGCATACATCTGCACTGAGAAAGTACGGTTGTTGGCATTTTGTTGTTGTTGTGTTGTTCCTGTTGTTTGGATGATAGAACATTTTACTCAAAAGAACAAATAGGAAGTACTTGAAAACATATTTTCTGGAAAATTTGCCACCTTGTCCAGCTTGACGTTTACAAATTAAATTGCAGCAAATAGTCTGTTATCCAGTGCTCAACTTCAGTGTTATAGTTTGGTGAATTAATTTAATTTTTGCTGACTTAAGGTCAACACCATGAGCTGTACTTTTGCTAAATAATCAAATATGATTCTTCATCAATAATTTCTTAAAAGCACATATATACTTCTTGTTTCTTCAGCTGTTGATCAGCCAAATGAAAAGCAAGGATTTTTCATACCTATGTAGAAGATTTTCTCTTATTTCTTTGAAAAAGAAGCTTACCCAGGATAAAGTCCACATGCTGTAATAGTATATAAGGAAAAAGGGGTATTCAGAGGGTTTGCGGGTTTGTGTTTCTGTTTGCAGTTCAATGCTGTGGAAAGTATCAGAGGTAAGTAACAAAAAAATGAGTTGATGTGTGTCTACTATCTCTAAAATGAATACTTATTCATTTGGCAGCATAAATTCTCCCTACAAAATAAGATTATCCTGTGAACACAATAGCACTATGTTTGTACAGTCTTAGCAAATGTTGGATTACTCTCTTCTGTGTTTCAATGAGACGGGTAGAGTAGTACAATTTTTATGAGTATTACAGGAGATTAGCATAGCAATAATTGTTTCAATTAAAAAAGACAATATGTAAAAAAGTGCACAGCATTAACATTGCTGATGGAATAACTTGCTTAAACAGTTCAGCATCCATGCTTTACTTATGACCAGTAAATGCCTAACTTTTGACCTTATTTTTCAATGACTGTAGATTTTGAATATGATACACAGATGCCTGGTTGGATACTTCCTTTATGTAGAACACTAATGTTTTTTAGGTACCTGAATAACAACATTTGAAATGAGAAAAACTAGAATGTTCCCATATTCTAGAATCATACGTGAAAACAGGTTTCATTGGCTTACTTTGTACTATATTGCTGAATTGTGTGCTTTTTTCTACATTTAACACTTTTACATAGACTACAAATTCCATGGTGTAGAGATTTATTGTCATAATTTGTTCTGCTCAAAGAAAGACCTGATGGAAGTAACAAATAAAAATACATCCACACTAAGAGAGAGTCTAATATTAGCCGAGATTCATTTCATATCCTTTGTAGGCTGAAGGAGCTGGCAGAGGTGATTAATGAACAGCTCTCTATCATCTTTGGAAGGTCTTGGCAAATACTAGAGGTGCCTGAAGACCAGAGGATAGCCAGTGTCACTACAGTCTTCAAAAAGGGCAAGAAGGAGAATCCAGGAAACTGCAGGCCAGTCAGTCTGACATCTTTACCTAGAAAGGTGATGGTAAAACTTGTTCTGGATGCCATCTTTAAGTAACTGCAAGAGAAAAAGTTATCAGGAGTAGTCAGCATAGATTCATCAAGGGCTAATCATGCTCAGTCAACCTGGTAGCCTTCTGTGATGTCATCACTGGGTGGGTGGATGAGGGAAGAGCAGTGGATGTTGTGTACCTTAGAATTCAGGAAGGTGTTTGACACAGCCTCCTACAACATCCTTGTTACGAAACTTAGAAGGTACGGAGTAGATAAGTGGACAGTGAGGTGGACTGAAAACTTGCTGACTGGAAGAGCTCAGAGTGCTGTCATCTGCAACACAGAATCTGTCTGGAGGCTCGTAACTAGTGGTGTCCCTGAGAGGTCAGTGCTGTGCGTCTGATCCTGCTCAATATCTTCATCAATTTGAATAAAGGGATAGAGTCTTCACTCAGAAAGTTTGCTGACGATACAGACCTGGGAGGAGTGGTTAGCACACCAAAAGGCTGTGCTGCTATTTAACAATCACCTCCCTCGACCTGCTGGCCACACTCTTCTTAATGCACCCCAGGATTCCATTGGCCATCTTGGCCACCAAGGCACACTGGGCTCATGGCCAACTTGTTTTTCTCCAGGACCCTCAGGTCCTTCTCTGAAGAGATCCTCTCCAGCAAGTCATCCCCCAACCTGTACCAGTGCATTCCTCCCTAGGTGCAAGACTCTACACTTGCTCATGTTAAACCTCATCTGGTTCCTTTATGCCCAACTCTCTGGCCTGCTCAGGTCTCACTGAATAGCAGCACCGCCTTCTGGCATGTCAGCCATTCCTCACAGCTTTGTATCATCAGCAAACTTGCTGAGGGTGGACTCTATCCCCTCATCAAGGTTATTGATGAAGATGTTGAACAGGACTCGATCCAGCACCCACCCCTGAGGAACACCTGCTAAGTACAGGCCTCCAACTGGACTCCATGCCATGAATCACAGTTCTCTGAGCTCTGACAGTCAACCAGTTCTCAACTCACCTCACCTTTCTCTGTGCCCCTTGGAGGCCTGCATGTAAAACTGAGAGTTACTGTCCTAATTGGCCCAAGGAAAATAACAAAGGTGTGACAAATATGTCTGAGATAACATTGCTTCACTAAGCAGGCAGATGAAGTTTATCTTGGTATGAACAAAGGAAACCAAAGCCATTATGGTTAAGACTGAAATATGCAACAACATAATGATACTAGAAAAGATACAGATTTTAAAACTCAACACTGTAATGGAAGCCCATATAGCATATGTATGTTTAGAGACATATTTCCAGGGGCATCTGTTCTGGTTAGCACTTGTCCCCATGAGTACACCACAGATGGACTAGCATGCGACTGAACATCATCTGCACATACAGCATTTATTTACCATGAATTATAATGACATACAGGGACAATGCACACCTTTCTGGAAAACATCAATCACTACAAAAATTGGTACTTTAACATATTTCAGCTAAGTCTCTTCCTGTCAGTCTGAAACAAGGACAAAGACTGGTATGCTTTTGCCTTATGAGCTGAAAGGAAGGGCAACCAAACCATTGATCTAAAATTTATAAAATCAGATCACCTGGATCTGCCACAAGTTTTCTGCATGACTTCAAGCATGATGTTCATAAAGTCTCAGGAATGCATTTTCAAAATGTAGTAGCATGTCTTGCACAGAAAATTTTTGAGGAGCAACAGCATGAGTCTAAAGAGACTTGTATGAAAAACAGACTTGTTTCTGTCTCTCTTTCTTGGATGAAAATTAGTGTAAAAGGTTGCAGATTTCAGATGCTATCCTGATGTCTGATGAAGGATGTCTTAAAGAAAATACATAATACCATAATACTAATGGGACCTAAAACTAATTCTGGAATAGTGAACTAGTAAATATTATGAATCAGAATGTTTTCTTCAGCCTTGCAGTCGGCTTAAAAAGCCCAGCTCGGCTGATAACAGCTAATTTGCCTGTTGTGTATGGTCATTGGTCTGTTCAAAGTCTACAGCTGTGCACAGGGAACTGTTTGGGAGATTGCAAAATAGTATGAACCGTAAATAAGTAGGGGTGTGTGCAATTTAATAGTGATCTAATGAATCTTCTTTTAAAGAAGGAAGAGTGAGCTTGAAATGGTCAAATACCTCAGCGGAACTGTTCTTCATCAAAACAGCTGGTAATAAATACTTCATGGCAAAATGTGTTTTACGTTTTAAACAGACTTTTACCCACCTTATTTCTCTTGTTAATTGTAAAATTTTGCTAATAATATGTTTTCTTTCATCAAGATACAGCAAAGAACTATCAGGGGAGTCTCTGAGGTTTCTTTTATTTTTTCTTAAACCAGCAAAAACTTCTAGCACACATTTTGACATAATTTGTCCCATTGTTTGAATTATTGTTGATAAATAGAGTCTATTGTAAAAAAAAAAATAAATTAACAACACTTCATTTTAGCCAACAAAGGAGTATTGTGAATGTGTGCTCTCACTTCAGAAAGGTGGTGGTTTTTTGTTGTTTTTTTTTCCTTTTTATCCTCTTTTTCTCTTTGTCTGTTTCTCCCTCTGGATATGAATATATGCCATGCCAGCACAGGCTAGATGCCAAACATAGATCTTTGAAGCCATGGCTGTCTTATTCATTGTTCTGTTATGGCTTCTCAACATATTTAGCTCTCAGGCACTGTATTTGCGTTCCTCAGCATTTTCCAAATCATTTCACTGGAGACAGTAAATATTAATTAACGACCTTGGAGACTGTCCAATAAATTGCCACTGAGATATCAGGTGCTGTTAACAGTATTACTGTAACACATGGACTATTCAGTATGTAACGTTTTGAAATACACTATCATGTTTCTGAGAAAAACAAATATATGTATACTTTCAGAAAGCTAAAACTAATACTCAGATTTCAACAGGACATGGTGAATTTTTACATTTCTAAGTCTTTCTCCTTCTTATTGACTTGCTAATAATTATTCCTATGGAAAATTCACCATATAGATATTCACGTTTCAGACATTTTAGTCAGCTAGAGTTTGCAAATGCCTGTGAACTAAATACTAATAATACCACACAACTTTTATACATAAAACTATGCTACTTAATGTGAAGATCATGGCATAGACACCTCTTAGATATTAATCACTTAATCGCAGAAGTCAGTTTGAAAATATAATACGTGTAAAAACTGACATAGGTTGCTACCATATGATTCTATGAAGTTCCAAGGTAAGCGTTACACCAAATGTAAACATACCTCCAGATACCTTCTCCAAATGCCATAATGATTTTCTGCACACAGATGTGATAGCAATACTTTGAGATCTACCGAAAATAGTTGCTTTTTCAAATTTGCAGGACCTATTTACTCTACTTCAATTTACTGTCTAGTAGTCACAATATACATTTCCAAGGGTAAAACATAGCTCATTAGATATATTTTCTAGGTCAGTCTGATTTACTTTGACATGTTTTAGCATTTTCATCACTTTTGTGGAAACAATCATAATAATTTGTGCTGAAGAAATGTTACTATATGTACTTTACTTTTTCTAACATGGTTATCATGAGATATTTATTCTGTTTTCTGAATAGTCTGCAACACATGCAAAATGGCTCTCAAGTTCAATGTTCTCTTTGTCTACTGCATTAAAATGAGGACTGAGATTTTCCATACAAATTTTAGTGTAGTATGTATTTTGGCACTCAATTTTAATTTAGTTTTTCTTGGAAATCTGTTTTAATCGTTATGGGTAACTACCTATAGTTACCAATAATATGTATTAGGAGGAGAGTTTCTGTGATTCATTATTAGTTTAGTCAGTTTTCCACCCAATTAACTCTGAGATCAAAGACTGATGGTGCCTTTGCATTTTCAGTAGAAAATAGTCCATGTTTTCATAGCCTTTATTGTGAGCTGGTGCCAGGTATTTCTCCTTGCTTATCTTCTTAGTCAGTGTAGAGAACAGAGATTCAAGAAAGATTTCCAAATATAGTATTAAATTAATCTGTACAGCTCTACTGAATTTGACTAGTGCCAGAGTGCAGCTTCAACTTAAAAATAAATGGTGCTGGTTCTCCATCTGGTTAGGCTGATGAGATGAAATCATTCTTCATTCCTGCTTTTGCATGAATGAATGCTTCTACGCAGACATAATCCATGTTCTATTACCTCATCACAATACCACCTGAGCATCTCACACTCATTAATGAATCTTATCATCACAATAATCCTGATTCTAAAGATGAGGCAATAACATACAGTACAGGATTTCCCCGAGATTATCATGTGTCTACAATACATACTGCAGTACAGAGTTGTCTCACTCCAATTTATAGGAGGGAGAGGAGGTTCTTTTGATATATGTGTACCCAACAGTGAGATTAAGATGCGATGGGTCAAATGTTAGCCCAATCAGTTTATTGTGAATCCTAGTAGCTTAGGGAGATGGGGAAGGGAAGAAAAGAGATAGGAAATAAAACAAGGAGTACCATTATCACTCAGTTCTTAGACAACAATTAGAGTCATTCAATTTGCCGGAGACAACCTATTCCTTAAGTAACAACATACCAAGCACTAACTGGTTTTACAATACCATTATCAGTATTTGTTGTGCTTGCAAGTTTAATTCTCAAAAAACATATCTAGTCTGATTTAATAGTACATGGGCTTGCCATGTAATGTTAGTTTGTCAAGTTCAAGTATTGTTAACAATCTACAGAACTTTCACAGGACTGTGTGTGTAAGATACCCCACAATATAATCCACAAGAGGGGTCGTCTCAGAAACATACACATTCCTTATCAAAACTTAGGTACTTTCCAACAGCCTTTTCTGGATGGAACTCCGGGACTCGTGTTCTAGTAAACATCTCTCTGACACTGAAAAACATCAATAACTTCTATTTTGTGAACACATCTGACAGATATTTGATGGGTCCCTTGGTTCATTTCCCAGTTTAGGAAAGCTGGAAACACCATGGAGGAGTTAGATGAAAATCATAATGGGTTTGATAAAAAGGGGTGGAAGAAGGGGTCAAAAGGAATGGTATCACTGTGCAGTGAGTTGCCAGTAAGCCAGTATGACCTGTGAAAACTCTGAACCCAAGTGTGAAGATTAACAGATCCAAGGATTGGTATGATCACCACTCACAACATCTCAAAACATAATACTATTGCAACCAAAATTCATAGCATAATCAAGAGGTATATTCAGCATTCTAGCATGGTCAAATCTTCAATATTTCTGTCACAAAACACAAATGATTAAAGTCAGCTGCCAGACTTTCTGCGTTCAGTCAAGGTCCTACAAGGGTCTTATGTAAAATAAAACAAGACACCGACTTGCCCTTTTTGGACTTTGGTAACGTGGCTAAAATGAAGGAACAATCCAGTGAGTGTTGATTTTATATTCCTTTTCCCAGGCGTCTTTAGCCTTCTAAGCATATTTATTAAGAAATTCCATCAAGGTTAGAGGAACTAGTCCCATGTTAGCCAAGTCAACCGACATAGGCTGGCCAGGAAGACAAGAGGGTTTCCCCAGCTCATCAGCAGCTGAATCATGAATCATAGGGCAAGAGTGGTGGGGCTTTGGGAAAGAAGGTGTTAAATCAAAGATTGTTTCCTTTTGTTGTGAGCTTTCTAATGCATCCACCCTTTGTGTGTCTCCCCCCTCCCTTCCTCCCCACTCACTTGGAGACAGTGTCATCGTTTTGTGGTTTTTGTTATGTTGTTGATATTCCACATCATGACATCATGTGGTGTGTTGGGAGTTGAAGAGTTAATGCTTCAGCTCTGTGGATTATCGGTAGTTATGGATATGCCTGTCTCAGAAGAGAAGAACTACATTCCCCAGAGGACTTTGTGATGCTTTGTATTTTTACGTGCTTCCACCCAGAGGGAAAGATAAAAACTGTTTGCAGTCACGGGACCGTCCCCCTTCCCTTCGGAGTTGAGCTCAGCAGTGGGTGTTTGTTGCAGCCGTCCGCCTTCAGCGTTAGCGTAAGGCCTTCGGTTTATTGGACATTCTCTCTTGCTCATTTTATTTGATTCATTAGCCTCAGTTCCAATTATATTGTATTATATTGTGTTATTTTTGCTTCCTGATATCTTATTTAGTAAATTAGCTTTCCTCCTCAAATCATTGCCACTGTTTTGTTTTTAGGCCCATCTCCCTTCTCCTTTTTCCCTTTCCCCCTTCCCCTTCCCCAGGGTGTGGGCTCGTGGGTCCCGTGCCTCAATTGTCATGGTACTGGGTCAAACTGTACAGCAAACCGTTGTCAGATGAACTAAGGCATCAGTTTTCTGACAGCTCCAGTAGCTGTCTAGGTTCCTTGTGAGGGGCACTAGGAGCCAAGACTTCGTTTTTCTCAGGCTTCTTGAGCTTTTGTTCCAGCCACCCATCAACTAACTTCTCTAACCTGTCCGTGGGTAATCTCTCCATCAGCTTTCACAGAATGCCATTCTGCCAGCCCAGTATCCAAAGATAATTACGTTTATGATCTATATTGTGTCCACTTGGTTTCACTGAAAACAAGATCCTTTTCCGTTGTTCTCCAGTTTGAATAGGGGAGGTGTTGGATTAGCCACTGTGTACCTTACATTCTTTGTCTCCTGTCTGATGGTGAGGGTAGTCACGGAACCATTACTTCTACCATAGTTTATCAACTCATGAGCAACCTCTCCCAACATCCACACTTTGTATCTCAACAGTAGATGGTCAGGGGTTACGGTTCCTTCTAATTTTGCCCAGTCTCTCTCACTGAGGCATAGTGTATTTTCCCTTGTAGTTGTATACCTATAGGTTTTAACGGTTCTGGAAGCTCCCTAATTAAAGGGGTCATCTTCTCAGGATCATCAGGCATCATCATAGGTGATTCATGTTGTGGCTGCAGCTTTCTATCATACATTGTTTGCCTTTTGAACATTTTCTACTAATTGATCAGCCATCCCAGTAATGGCAGGATGGTCTCCCCTTTCTAGAGGATTAAGTCTGCCTGCTCAATAGGCAGACCTCTGCATTAAGGACCAAGGCAACACAACTGTTGCCAGTAGTTAAAAACATTCTTGGTCCCCAATAACATTCAGCTTCCTTTTCAGTAAATAATATTTGGTCTCCACCAGTGAGACTAATTCTCTTTGACTTCTTTGGAGAGCAAAGATTTTTAAATTCCTAGGTACAAATAATATTATGTACATGGAAGATCTACAGGATCAAAGTATTGAGTTAAAAAAGTAAAAAAAATTTCTATATTAGAATTTACTGAACAAGTCAGAATACTGTTGAGACACTGTGCTGATCAGGTGATTCCTTCCCTCCCTCTGATGTCTTGGAAAAATGCGCACAGTATTGCTAAAATTTTGCACTTTCCATACACATGCTTCAGGTGGAAAGAAATGTGTATGTTAAAAGTGTATGCAGTTATGCATATTATATAAGTACACTCACATATTAAGTAGCATCTCCTTTCCTCATTCAAACTTAAGAGTTTTGGCAGACATTGAAAAACAAACAGGTGGTCTGTTGCAAACTGATAGTGCTGTCAAAGTCTGAAAAGCTAAGTGAAAAAAGTCATGGCTAGAATTCAGCCAAACTCAGCATAATTATTATTGGCACTTTTTGCAATGGAACCTGTCAGCTATAGAAATAAATGTAGGTCACTACCTAGAGAAATGAATGAGTTTTAAAACTCATTCATATTTAAAGATTTTTTTTTTTTTTTTTTTTGATGGAAAACCTNGTAGGTCACTACCTAGAGAAATGAATGAGTTTTAAAACTCATTCATATTTAAAGATTTTTTTTTTTTTTTGCTGATGGAAAACCTATCTTTTTGTAATTCTGTGCTTGTTTTGTAACATATTTATACATAATGACTTTTCATAGAACTTAGCCAGCTGTATTAAAATAATGTGTAAACTTCCGATGGGAACTCAACTTCCAGTCACCACGTGCTGTGTTTGGATGCTCTCTCTAGTCCTGCATTATCCTAAAATTCAGACCCAGATGCTTCAAGGAAAAATGCGATTCTCAGTATATGTTTACTGGAATACTTTTACGCCCAGGAAGAAAATTCTTTCCTGTTTTCACTTGTTCTAGTTATGCCTATAACATGTTGATTAGTAGTCCCAGTAACTCTGCAACTTCAGCCACTTGTTTTCCATTATTCATTATGAAAATTTTTAATGCTTTTGCTCTAAATAAAAACTGAAATATCTGAGGGAAAATAGCAGTTTTTCACAGTAATTCATTACAGACTTCATGTGTTAATTATATGGTGAGTGAAATAATTATTAAATACTTCCTAATTCAGTTGAACACGCAAAGACCTATCTAGTATTTCTACCTTGTAAGGCATAAAGCACAGTGGATGTGCCAGCTTCTAACATCACAGCGTATCACAGGAAGTCAGTACAAATCCTCAATTCTGCCACTGAAAAGGAAGAAACGGAACAGAATCAGCATTTGGAGAAAACAAAGTTTTCTCAGTGTGCCAAATGGCAATAACAAAACCAGTATTCCAGGAGCAGATAAACAGCAAAGGCTTTAAACTGTGTGTCATATACGCACTTTTCTTTGCAGAGGGCAGGCCTCAGGATTGAAGCTAAAACCTATACTTACTTTTCCTAGAAAACACTATCAACATATTCTTCACATTACACATATAGAACAGATGATCTTTTGGGAAATTTTGAACATATTCTTTCATGTTTTGTGCTGACACGTGCTCCACAAAGGGTGTATTTTTTACCCTTTTAATAATTAACATGTTTTTATTCACAGAGTATCAAGTCACGGCTGGAGATTGACTTTCTTTTCCATACTGTGCAGAGATTTGCCAGGAAACTGAGAGATCCATATTTTCACTTTGGACTCCATACTGACAGTTTTTAACATATGCTTATGTCTAGCATATCTAGTGTTAGTCTGCAAAACAACATGATGAATGCTGAATTGCCAAGAACTCCTCCCTTAGTTACATATGTATACAGGCAAATCTCACGTACCTAAAATTGAAGAACAAAAATAAAATCAACTTTCTAGGAAATCAAGACCAGCACCTCAGATAATTAATTTTTATTTTCAGATAAAATATCATATATGTCTTCTAATGCAGTTTGCTTCAATTTTTGTTCAATCACTGGGATAGAACTTGCTACTAATTACCTGACAGGAAGGTTCCACAACAATAAATACACTTGAAATGATCTCAAGTAGAATCATAGACGCTGTTATATAAATAATTTCACACTTAAATTACTCTGATTAGTATATTACTCATTAGTACAGTGCAAACTAAAAAAATTACAACCTTTTGAAATAAATACATATGTTCAGCAATTCATTTAATTAAATCTATTCTATTTTGTAATCAACTCTCCTTTATTTCCTTTCCAAAATATATATATTTTTAAGTTAAAATGGAAAAGTCTGGCCGGTAGACTAAAATTGTGTCTGACACTTCTACTAAATGAGAAGTGCAAGGTTGGTAAAAAAAGATGCTGCAAAATGCTAGAAAGAAGTATTGTCTTACTTTGTTTACAGAAAATCTGTATTTGTGTATGTTAGAAAGTGGCACCCTTTTGAAGGAGGAAAACAAATCTCAGGAGATTTACAAAATGCATTTCCAGTTTGCATTTCTACCATGCTAGTTTGAGTGACTTTTCTAATAGGTGCAGACAAATACATGAATGTGGTGAACAATGTTTTCCCTTTGCTTATTTCCAGCTAAGTGCTCTCCCAGTCTTTTGTCCTTTCAATTTTATACAGCAAAAGACCTGTAAAAGAACTGGGACAAAGAACAAATTATGATAATTTTAGTTTGTTACATGCCATCCTTTTAGGATTTAAAGTGTACATACCATAACTTCTGAAGTACCTTTGAGGTGCCACTGATGCTCATGGAGGAAAAAAATGTTCTACAGGGAAAGCAGGAGATAGCCAAGCACAAGTGTACTTGCAAAGGTGCTTAGCTGCTGGTAACTTAGTTCAGAAACAGTGCTATCCCTGTCTCTGAACCCCACTGGAGACAGAAAAGCTAGTGTTAACAAATACACTGGCTGGTTTATGAAATAAGCTGAGCAACAACAAACAGTAATTTTGTTCTAACTTAGGGAACGTGCACAAGGTAGTAATCTCTGGCACAGTCTAAAGCAAAGAAAGCTGAAGAATCATGAAAAGGATTATTTATGCACTCAAAAACTATGTACATATAATTTCAAGACATGCCCATCAAATAGGACAGTCTTGGGCCTCAACTGAAATTAATTTCAGAGTAACTAAGCTGATTTTTTCAAAAAGGAAACAATTTGACCTTTATACATCCATGAAGTCAAACCTGGGGTAATGTTTGCTAAATAAATATCAGTTACGTACAAACAATGGGGAAAAGGGAATTCTGAAATCTATGAATCACTAATAACAGAATAACTTGTCTATTCCACAGAATCACAGAATGTTCTAATTTGGAAAGGATCCACAAGGGTTCACAAGGAGGTGGAAGAGACCTACAAGGATCCAATGAACTAAACTAGAAAGTGGATTCTTTATATTTTGCTGTGGTTTTTTTGTTTGTTGGTTGGTTTATTTGCTTGTTTTTCCCAGTGTTCTACAGAATCAATATAACCCTCTCAAAGCCAGCTGCTGTAATCACAGGGATATTAAGGTTACACCCGCCTTCCCCTAACTTAGCTGTTTAGTTCAGATCAGGAGATCAGGGATGTGAAGTGAATCTCTCAATCACCCTCATCATACCTTGTTTCACAGCATGAGACTCTCTCAAAGAACACAATCTGGATTCTTTCCAACAAAACTAGACTGCTTCCAGAGCCCCGGGAGCATATACAGTGTGTTGCCACCACTAATGACTGCTTAGCACTCAGGGACAGACAACAACCAGGCCAAAGTAAACCCTTAAGCATGTTTAGCAAAGGCTTGATGATTTCAGCAACATCTTTTTCACTGCACGGCGCTGCATTTGTTGCTGAATTTGACATAGTCTGAGTGAACCTCTTTGTTGTTTAATCAAGTATGGTGAGGAAAGTCTGGTTTTTGTTTCCCAAGTCCTGGAAAAAAAACTTAAAAATGTGTGAATGCTGAGTGGAGAGAAGCATTTTTCCACACCTCAGACTAAAGCATATCTTTGTGGCCAGAATATTAAGGCTCACTCTTTACCATAGTTTAAGCATCTGGATTAATGTTCTGATTTTTATGGTTCCTATTTTTAAGTACTGAATTCACCATACACATGATATAATCAGCTGAAGTACTTGATTCATCACTGGAGTTGGCACAAATTTGCTGTGTCTAAAACTTGCTACTTCAGTTAGCATTTGGTACTTCTGAGTACCAGCAGCAGAACAAGGTGCACTTGAGTTTTCTTCTAAGAGGCAGATCCTGCTATTTCATTTAGAACTCTCTAATAAATGAACTGATATCACCTGCATTAGGTGGCATTTGCCGCTCACTAAAAATTCACTATTTTTACTTTCTATAAAAAAGTGCAAAAAATTATCATAAAAATCCAACTTAGTCTTCTGGAATACTGTTGTCTCCTTCAAAGAACTTCTCTGAGTCACTGCCTCCCTAGACAGGGATTAGATTGTCTTCTATCAGTATTCATACTGTTTGCTCTTCATCAACATAGCTCTAAGCATCAACCATGAAATTGCAGCATCTCTCCCTGCAATTGAGAATTATGCTAGAACATGTAAAGCCATCCCACAGAGCATTGTCTTGCTATTAGGTCACCCATTGCTCTGACAAAGATGATTTAGGGGTGATTTCAGACAGAGAGGAAGGGTGATTTGGAATTCAGAGTATGTTGTCAGCTATGAAGGCTGGAATTTAATTTTGTGTATCTGAATGTATTTTTTAAAATGCTGTGCATCTCTGGCTTTATCATTTCACAGACATAGACATAGCCATTAAAATCTATAATACAGATATCAGAAGGTAATCATCAAGTAAAATGATCATTGTATGTTGCTTTACAGTGTGACTTTGCATTTTTTGCTTTTTGTATGCTGACAGAGCCACATTAACTCTGTTTCTTCCTTTCTTGCTTTCTATTACTGTTTCCTATTTTTGAAGTCAGAACTCGAAAATCAGCATCACTTCTATAGAGATACACATGAACTAAAAAAGGAGGAGACAGAACTACACTGCATGTGTCAGTACAGGTTAGGGGATGATGTTCTGGAAATAAGCTCTGCTCTCAAGGATCAATGTATGCTGGTGGACAGCAGGTTGAGGGAGATGATTCTCTCCTTCCACTCTGCTCTGCTGAGGCCACATTTGGGGTACAGTGTGCAGTTCTGGGCTCCTCATTTCAAAGAAGACAGGGAACTACAGGAGAAAGTCCAGTGAAGGGCCTCAAAGACAATTAGAGGCCTGAGCTTAGAGGAAAGAGAGACCTGAGACTGTTCAGCCTGGAGAAGAAGGGGGAGGGGGAATCTTATCAGTGCTTGTTAATATGTAAAAGATAGGTGTCAAGTAGATGGTGCCAAGCTCTTTTCAGCTGCGCTCAGCAACAGAACAAGGGGCAATGGGTACAAGCTGAAACACAGAAAATTCCATACAAACATGAGGAAGAACTTTTTGAGGGTGACAGAGCACTGGAACAAGCTTCCCAGAGAGGTTGTAGAATCTTCTTCTCTGGAGACTTTCAAAATTTGCCTGGATGATTTCCTCTGCAGCCTACTTCAGGGAACCTTCTATAGCAGGTTTGGACTACATGATATCCAGATGTCCCTTCCAACCGCTGTGATTCTGTGACTATGCCAAAAAAAAAAAAAAAAAGAAAATGAAATGAAGAAACAAAGACAAACAAACTGCAGAGTTTGGAATATCTTGAACCAAGCTATAAATTTACATTGCTAAGAAGAGCCAAACCACAGTCACCTCTGATTGGAAGGAACTCCTGTACTTAGTGATCATCTCATGAAGGAGAATACATGGAAAACAAACATTAAGGTTTATAAACAGAAAGTAAATAAATGGTGCCTGTTGTTGGTCACCACAATTCATTTATAGGCTGCTTTGCTGAAATTATCTGCCCAAAGAGCAAAAAGCATGGAAATCCTTTGAAACTGAAGTTTTTATTGCAGAGTATGAAAAAATCCCAGACAAGATGAAATTCAGACTCATTGTCTTTGTGTATATGTATGTGCATACACATGCTCTTTTGTTGACATGCATTATTACAAGAGCTGAATTTTCTGCATACATTGGATGACACTTTCATACTATACTATAGCCATTTTGAGACATAGAGTAAACCAAGCAACTGTTTGCAAAGGTTGCAGTGTCTTTCTTACACAGAAAGATAGCATGTACATCTCAAGTGCACTCAAGCTGAATTTAATAAATATACATGACTTCTATGTGACTTTAATTGTTCACACTTACATTGTAGGTGCTGTCTAGTTGTTGAAGAATTTTTCTGAATAATTGTCTTGAAAATAAAGAATATAGTAATCACATAAGGGTGACTGTGATTAGTAAGAACATGCTGTTGAATGATGTCACTGGTAGAACTGTCATCCATCACTAATTCTATGTGCTTGTCTATGTGTGCACATAAGGCATAACTTTATTAAAAATATTATAGGTCCAACTGAAAATGTAGTATGATATATTTCAGTTTTTCTTTACTATTTTTAGTGAAAAATACAAAGAAAATAACAAGTATGTATGTTAAAAATAAATAAATAAATATTACATACACCAAGTTACACCAGATTTCCTTAAACAATACCTCTCTGTATTTGAGTTAGAAAATGTGCATTGATTTGAGAGTACTATTATATGAGCTTCTCTACTGAGTAGAGTTGCACAAATAGTGAAACCTGGCAGAACTCTTAAAATCTATTTCAAATTTTTTCCTTATTTTATGTTAATAATTATTCTGTGAATAACTGAAGTATCTATTGTTCCTTATATAATACCTTTTCTGATAAAAATCATTTTGATTTCTTTCTCTTTCTTTCATATTATTTACCAACTCCATTAATAACGATGTTTTTCTCATAATTTCTTCTCCATTATATATAACGTAAACAGGAACAATATTAAAGTCGCGTCTTTAAAATTATTACTGTTGTTTTATAAACAGCTGCTTTTTTTCTTTTTTTTGTGCAATTTGGAAGAAGAGAGGGCTCTTGCTCTGCTACAGCTTTTATAAAAGTAGGAAGACAAGGTGAAGCACTCCCCAGGGGACACAGAGTGATTTGGAGATTAACCATGACTATGACCCACTTCATCCCATTATACTGGGAAGTCATTAGCAGGAAGAATTATTTTTCACAAGACTCCATAAGACTTCCTCTAACATTGTTCACTTGGACTTGTTTTATTGACAAGTTCTGTAATGCCAACTACAGCCTGGAGGAGATGAATGCTAGAGCAGTTCACTGGAAATCCTGTGCCATTGTGATACAGGTGAAGAGTATCTATCTTCTCTTACTGAAAATTAAGGGTTCTACCTCTAGATAAGAGGAAGTTTTCCTTAAGACAGAATTAAAAAAAAAAAAGCTTTTTTAATTTTTCTTTTTTTCTCTCTGTGGAAGAAGGAAAACACCTGCTAAAAGCAGTGAAGTTAACAATAATAGGCCATGGCATAACTACACACTGAGTAAACAGCAGCTAGATAACAGTGCAGAAGTACTTAGAAAAACATACAGTGACTCCTTCCAATATTAATGCATCTGTCAATTGCTATTTAATATGTGAAATAAGAACAGAATCTGGTCTGTGAGTGCATAATATTTTCTGTGAAAGATCAAAAAAACATTTTGAGTGCCTTAACTATGTAATGAAAAAAATGTAAGCATCTCAAATAAAAATAGCAAATTTTTGTTTAAAAATATACTTGTCCACAAATGAAAGTGAGGTAATTATTCTCCAAAAATAAATACTTTTAAAAGACTTATACATCAGAGGAACATGTGCAGAAACATTGAAAATCAAATTCATTATTGGTGCTAATTACAATTTCAGATCAGGTTTTGGCATCATAATTTTTGAAGACCTTTTATCCACATCAAAGTTTTCTTACTGCTCTTTTGGTTTACACTATAACTAAATTAGTATAAAGACAAATAGAAATAAAAAGGCTGTTAATGATCTTCAGCAATGTGAAAATTGAATAGTTAAAATAAAAAAGTTGGAAACAATTTCCTTAATAACAACTTCCTCATAAACTTTAGATGAATACTTGCAGAGCATTATGGCTTAACTTCAACAGCCTAGAAAAATCTTTGAAAGTTCTAAACCCAAAGAATGTCTATATTGTCATATTCTCCACTGTGTAGTTAAATAAGAACATAGAAAATATTTATTTCTCTTTGGCCAAGTATTCAGCTGAATATTTCTCTAAAGTCCTCAGAAAGATGTTGCAGACAAAATACCAGAAATACCAACATAAACCAAACCCAACAGATTAGTTTTAAAAGAACACTTTATGTTTTAAAAACAGAGCTCTAATGAGAAATACTACTGGGCTGCTGAAATAAAGACAACCCCTCAACAACTCACTTAACTGCAAAAAAAACAGTGTTGAAAGTTTCCTGTATATCTCCAGCAAACCACAATGCGGATCATGAAAGTCAACCAAAAGGCTCTTATTTGCTATCTTGGGCATAAATATGGCCCTTTATTTTGAATAGACTAAAATAGAAAATAAATTTGAAAGAAGAAAAAGAAAGAGGGGAAGGATTTCTGATTTCATGTTCACTGTAAACTCTCCAATAAGTCCTCTCCATTGTAAAGGGCATGCAGCTGCCAATCAGTCATGAGGGTAAGGCTTTCCCCATTGCTAATAACACTGACTTTTTAGTCTCTCGTGACTATAGGCAGATGAGATTTGGAATTCCATGGGAGCATTACTTGTTAAAGGGATAAACTGGCAAGGAGCACAACAGACTTGTGGGAAGCATGTCAAGAAGTCTCTTGCATTTCCATGGCTTCTCAAGAAGTAAGATAGCTTCTAATTTTGTGTGGGAGAGGAAACCACAGTCTGTAGGTAATGATGTAACGTAGTGTACAGGATCCTCTTCTCTAAATCTCCTCTATTCTGCTTTTTGTAAGGTTGTCTCCTTAAGATAAGAATTGTGGCTGTGGGTATTTCCACAAAGAACTAGAGAAAGTATAAAAAATCATTAGGTGCCAATGAAAAGGACAGACTATATGATACTGATTCCACAGTAACTCCAAGATGCTGTTTGCTTCTAGCATGGACTTGAATCTAAGTACTTCTGCTGACAGTATCCAGATCAAACAATTAGAAGCAAGGGTTGGTTTTAGCCACTTTGAAGGTAAGACAGTAAAACAGATTCCTAGAGAAGATTTTCTTGGGAAAAAAAGAAACTCAGTCAGTTCTCTACAATCTTTAATGACCCAGGCTATTGTTTGGGATTCTGTTGACTACAAACTGTAGCTTGACTTCCTGCAGGAGTGGGCAGGGGGACCCAGTGAAATGTGCTAGAATTTTTTTCCTGACCACACATCCAAATCTCTGAAGAAAGCCAGAACACACAGAAGGATGATGCATACCCACAGTCTCATCCTAGAAGGGCACGAGGACTTTATGGAAGTTGGTACTCAGCCCCAAGTGCCTGGAAAACTGGACAGTTTATCAGCATTTTAAGAGGGTCAGATTTTTGGCTATGGATGCCTGGGAAGCTATTTCCTTTTCATGGCAGTAGCCACTTTAATCTGTGCCAGAAAACCTCGTGCCTCTGTCCCACAGTACCTGAGGCATGGAATAAACATGCAGGTGTGCCAAAAGAGAGAACATCTGCTAGTTTCACCTGAAAAATGTGATGATTAAGAATTTCTGTAACTGTACACTGCTGAGTTAGGACTTAATAAAGTAAAAATAATCGTACAAACTCTGCCCCAGTTTGGGCCCCCAGCAAGGCCCAGTCTTTGCTTGATAGATAAAAAACCACAGGAATGTTTGGCTTCATACTTCAACTTGTGATAGCTAGTTACAGCCTATTAGGGGAATGCTGAAGATTGCTGACTTGCTGAAACAGGTGAGATCCACCCTGAATATAAGGGATGTGAAAGTAGCCATAGGGAAGAGGAAGTTTGCCTCTGGAACAAATACTGTGGGAAAAAGCCTGTTGAGTAAGTTTTCAGTACGGTCATGGAGTTTTGAATTATGCTTCTTCATGGCAAAACCAAATTCCAAACGAGGTGCTTATTACTTCACTACAATGATTTTCAGGGTGGAGATTCCTTTGGCTCACCCTATTCTTTAAACATTGCCATATTAATTTGGAATGGAGGAAGAAATTTATGCCTGCAAAACAAAACAGAAAAAAACAACAACAAAAGACTGTAATCTGTAGCATTTCCTATATAGACCTTAGCCATATATTCATTATATAGTTTGCATGAAGTCTCTAGCATCATTTCCATTACACTGCATGCATTCACTTGAGTACTCATTTAATCTTGTCTGCAAACTTATTGTCAAATATCTCTATGAATATTAATCATATGCAATATTAATCATAACCAGAATGCATTACCTATCCCCCAAATATCCATTGCTAGCATTCAGTATTTGTGTGCTACATGGAAGAAAAAAATGGACATTTGATGAAATAATAAGTGGATGGAATTGAACCCAGTAAGCATCAGCAATATAATAAGATTTGGATTTTTCTACAAAGCCTGTTGGCAGCTTAGAATTGAAATATGTTCCAAAAGTTGAGTTGTTTCTTAAGTTTTTTCATCACCATTTAATTATCTCACCACTAGAAGTCTAAGAGAAAATGGATAGAGACAACACCAATATGTTCTGCAATATAAAGTCTTGATAAATAATTGCTTTTATATCACTGTCTGGCATTGGTCAGAATTTCCTAAAACTGGAGATTAACTTATTGGTCTGTGAGATATCTTGGTGATCTCCCCCTTCTCTCTCCCAAACTCTCCCCCACTCAAAAATTTGCTGTTAAACGCCTCCTAGGATGGGGAACAAAAATTAAGTTCCACCAATCTGTCCCAGGCTAGGACTGGAGGCAACATCATCCCAAAATCCCGAGTCACTTCTGGTAGGACATCACCTCAAGAATCCTTCCTATATAGAAACAGCTAGATCATAGAATTGCAGGAAGGTAAGGGTTAGAAGGGACCCCAAGGATCATCAAGTTCTAATCCCCTGCCACAGGCAGGACATAGACAGTGTGAGGACTTCCAAAAACATTTGGCCTCAACTACCATCACAGTAGCTCAACACACAATGTACAGAAAACCACCGAAATTTTTAATGGTATCTTCAAATTTTCACTTAACCTGGAGACCTACTTCAGGACACAGTAACTTATTCTTGTACAGATTATAAGCATTATTTATAAGTGCTCTATTCATACACCTATTACTGTTATTCTACTCTAACATAAATAGCAACAGATACATGTACTTAAAAATGAGATTCTGCTCACAATGTCAATGCCTTGCCAGCTTCCTGGAGAGAAACTCATTGACGCAGGCCTTTATTCACTGGAAGGCCTGTATGTTTATTTGCAAACAAAACATTTGCATGTGATCTGAAGCCTATGATTTGTCTACAGTATGTTGTCATCCCAACCATGTTTGTTAGCACTAGACTGAACAAATCAAAGGGAGTATAAATGTCAAAAGTTCAATGTCAGATTGAAAGCCTGGGTGCGTCTACAGCATTCACTGTTGTTTATCAACAAAGTTGCATATAATAGCATGGCATTCTTTGTGCCTAAATGGTAAATGAAGATGGAGAGTAAATGATAATTGCTCTACTTATACATGGTGAGCTTGTTAAGACTCTAGGGCAAATTGTTTCTTTATTTTCCTCTGTGATCAGAGCAGCTTTTGAAATGGCTTTTTTGATTAATTTGAATACTTGTGTTCTACTACTTAAATTTTATACTGTGGAGTCACTTCTTGTTCAGGATTTGGGATTTTCCTTTATTTCATCCCAATAAGAACTGTCAGCATCACAGTGCCCGAAGGGTCTTATGGACAAAACTCTTAGTTTGTTAAACCACTTTACCTGCTTCTTTCTTTCATTTAATTCCTTTAGATACCTCAATTCCCTCACAGGCAGTGTATAATCCAGACCATGCATTTCATGATTGCTATTTCTCAGTAATGTTTTTGCCATTTTACACTACTATGACCTCTCCTATTGAACATTTGAGAAGATTCTCTCCTACAAATAAACATGAATGAAAAAGAACTGTCAAAAACACAGCTCAAAAATTCACAGAAACAGCTGACTTTGCTCTGGCTGGGGAACTCTTCTGGGATAGCTCCTACTAGCCACAATCCTATTACTGACACAAGAAAATTATCAAAGATAAAAGAAACATAGCTTAATTTTCACAGTACCTTATGTTTCTGGCTACTGTATAAATAATGGCTGTTTGAGACCCTGAAGACCACTGTCAGTTAAATTGCACTAACTCAAGGGTGGTAGACTGCATCAAAGCAGTAGGGGGTTATGTGTATAACACATAGCTATGGTTATCTCTAAAGTGCTCCAGGTTTCATGGATGAAAGAGCTCCTCAGCATGCCAGAAGACATTGACTACATTTTGATTTCAGGAAGGATTTGTGAAGCACTACATTTGGGATGAATTTAACCCAAAACTGGAAATAGCTCTGTCAAGGAAGCACTCAGCCTGAAAAATAATCTCCCCAGCTTCTTAGCCATTGTAAGAAAATTCATGCAGCATAACACACTGCTAATATAACTGCATTGCTCCTGGGACCCACTGCAGAGGTCTATACTATGTCATAAAGGCATGGCAGCTGCTTTAAAGTACCTCAGGTATTTCTCATGTGCTTCTGCCTTGTGAGACATACAGATTCCCAGACTATGTAAAAGATGGATAATCCATTCCACAGTGAGATCTCTGGAAGCAAAGAGATAAAGTCTGTTAGAATTCTTCTATGAAAGAAAATTCCTCAAAACCATCTTTTAAAATATGAAATGTCTCAAGAACTTCAGCTCAGTGGCACACAAATAGACTGTGATTTTGAAAACATCCTGCATCTATTCCCATATTTAGGCCAAAAGTGGTAGTGATAAACAGAAATAACAGCTATGTTCAGCATCCCATACACTCTACAGTTTGATTTCTGACTTTTCCTCCCTTACTAATTTTTGCTGAAACATCACGCTGCAGTACAGAGCTCTGTACCTAACAAGTAAAAGCTATTTTAGCAGAAAAAAATATAGGAAGAAGTTATGAACTTGAGAGAAGCATGTCTTCTCAAACCTCCTGTTCTATAACATTCTTCATACCAGCTCTGTTAAACAAACCTAACTAAAGAACTGGACTTGATAGATGAGTTATACAAGGAGTGAAGGTTTTGAACAATAATATTTATTACATATTCTATTACATGTATTATTATTATTATTGTATTACATATAATATTACATATTACATTTTGTTTTACATATACTTGAGCATCCAACAGAAAATAGAGAGTATCGAATTTCTGCTGTGTTTATAGACAGAAAGACAAAGTTTTTGGTTCTATGTTTATAGATAGCTGAATAAAAAGAATTTCAGATGTCTATAGAAACAGGAATTGCAAGGGTAAATGCAGAAAGTAACAAAATCTTGAGAAACAGGAACCTGCAGTTTAAGCAAAGGTTTTAGTTACATAGATAGTCTGAAGAAATGGAACTGCTAGTATAAAAGAATGGAACTGTCAATGTATCATCGTACCATCTCCTTTAGCCATCTGTTAAGAGAATACAGAGACTGCAATTGCATGTTCAAGTGTTATTTTGACCACTGAGTTGTTATCATTCTAGGGACAGATGTGTATGACCAGAACCCATGTGGTCTGAATGCTGCCAGAGAAATCCTATTGGATTTAAATCCGTATCAGGAGATGACTATAGTTTTACCTTTCCAAGTAGCTTGTTTTAACACAGAAAGCAATACGACATCTAAGTTTCTGCAGTGAGCTAGAAGATGAGTACGGAATTGAAGGACTGCCATTTTGAATTGGAGAGTCTGTTTTGTCACTGCCCTTAAAGCTTTTAGATTAGTCTCCTTATATTGGATTTGGAACTATATTTTCAGGTTTCTCTTCATCTTGTTTCTAATAATATGTTTTCTATATTCTTGTTTCTTGCCCTCTTTCTCCTGATCACCCTTTCTCTCCCACTTTCTTAGTGAGTTTTTTACTGACAGAATGATTTTCAGGTCTTGAAGCCTGGAAATGTTTTCAGTGGACTTGAATGAATCCAGCTCCAATTTTACTAGGCAATAAAACCATGGAGACATACGTGTCAAGAAGTGTTAGAACTTCTTTTATCCTCTGAGCCAAGAAATCAATTTGTATGGCTTGGTCAGATACTTCAGTAAATTATTGCTGTGCTAGGTGTCTTAATAGATGAAAATTCCATCCTGTACACTCTGATAGGCCCTCCCTCCTGACAGGACCTACTTTTATCTAGGTTGCACATTTTAAAATAATTGCATGAAAAATAATGTACATTTCTTATAAAGTTAATATTCTTAACATTTTCAGAATGAAAAACATATCCACTCTAAGTTCTTCTGAACTTGCCTGCATTTGCTGCATGAGTCAGATCAAATCAAAGGCAAATCTAAGACCGAATTGAAAAATCCTCTACATGTGTTTTTTGTATGGATGAAATACGTAATAAATTCACATAAACTCTACTTTTTCCTCTAATGCTAGAGCCACTTAGTAAAAACCACAGGAGCAAATAAATCACAGAATCACAGAATTGTAGGGGTTGGAAGGGACCTCTAGCAATCATCTAGCTCACCCCCCCTGCCAAAGCAGGCTCCCTAGCCCAGGTTGCACAGGTAGGCATCCAGACAGGTCTTGAACATCTCCAGAGAAGAAGACCCCACAACCTCTCTGGGCAGCCTGTGCCAGTGCTCTGTCACCCTTACTGTGTAGAAGTTCTTACTTTTCTGAGGAATTTCCTATCTATTACTTTGTGACCATTTCCCTTTGTCCTATCACCATGCACTGCTGAGAAGAGTCTGGCCTCATCCCTTTGCCTCCTGCACCTTAGATATTTATAGACGCGGATCAGATCCCCTCTGAATTTTCTTTTTTCAAGTCTGAACAGACTCATGTCTCAGCCTTTCCTCATAAGGGTAGTGTTCCATGCCTCTTACCATCTTTGTGGCCCTCCACTGGACTTGTTCAAGGAGATGGATGAAATGGGTGCATGGTTTTGATTTTTCAGTTTTCATACCTTCTTACAACAATGCTAGAGATAAAATTAAATAATAAATGTTATACATATTTGGCAGGTTTTGTTAAAACTATAGTCTGAAGACTTGAGAAGACTCAGAAGGGTTCTGATCCACGGCTATAAATATCTAAGGTGCAGGAGCCAAAGGGATGAGGCCAGACTCTTCTCAACAGTGAGTGATGACAGAACAAAGGGAAATGGCCACAAAATAATTCATAGGAAGTTTTGCACAAAAGTCTGTAAGAACTTCTACACAGTGAGGGTGTCGGATCACTGGCACAGGTTGCCCAGAGAGGTGGTGGAGTCTCCTGTAGACATTCAAGACCCATCTGGACTCCTACCTGTACAACTTGGTCTAAGAAGCCTGGTTTGGCAGAAGGGTTGGTCTCATTGAACTCTAGTGGTCCCTTCCAACCCCTGCAACTCTGTGATTCTGTGATCTGGATACAATCCTGGGTAACCTACTCTAGTATCCTTGCTTGAACAAGAAGTTTGGACCAGGTACCTTCAGAGGTCCCCTGCAACCTCAAACATTCTGTTATTTTGTGAACTAATGAAAAATGAAATAAAGAACAAAACTTGTTTGATATATTAACGATAACATTATTAATGCATTACAATTTCTTTTAATTGAAAATTTCCCACGTCAGGTAGGTACACACATACTTTCCGCAGAGTAATTTTTCACTCATCTAGAACTCAAAAATGTTTTGCTGCCTTTCCATAGTGCATTACACATCACTGTGGAAAATTCCTTTTATTATTCTCATTGCTCCTCCAACAAGAGCACCTTCTACTGGAAATGTGACACTTCGAGCAATACAGAGTCAGTTAAAGAGTGAGGGTAATTACTTGAAGATAAAAGTTTATTGTGTATGCTGTGAGTGTTAAGGTAGAGACTCTTCTATAATAGCCCTTGTTACAAATGCAGAGGGTAAGGGATTTTGAAAATAGCTACCCAAATACTTTTTACTCTTTGCCCTGGTTTAATTATTTTGAAAATGAGTACAGAGTAATTTTGATACTCAGCTGTGAGAGGCACTGATGAGGCATATTCTCCATCCCAATTGAAGTTCCATTTCCTGCCAGATGAACTGTGAAGTGTTAACAGCCTGGGGTAACATTTTTGGTATGAGAGCTCCCCTAGAATTAAGGCTTTGAGAGAGTGAGAACCAAAAGAAAGGAGAAAACAAAAGAGAGGAGTATACATTGAGAACTGATATAATAAATGACATATTTTGCTAGTTGATTTAAAAAATATATTTTTGAGGAGTTAATATACTACACAAATAAAGCTGATTGATTGCATTCTCAATGCAGTTAAGCAATTTGAAGAGTGCCAGATCAGTATTATCATGCTATAATGGCCATGTTAACTCATCATATTTGCTTTCCTACTTGTAATCATATTTTATTTTCTTTACCAGGATTCTACAAGTAATTGCTTGTAGCATATAGTCTAAGTCACAGATGTTAAAACAAAAGACAAAACAAGTACACTGAATGTACATTTTGCATTTATACTCAACAAAGGTTGTCAGCTGTTCCTTCTTTGCAGCTGCTTAAAGGTCTTGCTGTCCTCTCCTAACTGGAATAACTATCTTTTGTGAGACTGAAATGCAAAAGTGCTCTTGTTAATTATTTCATTGTTTAATTGTGGTTAATGTCAAGCATAACAATCAGAAAATATATGATATAAACTGTATATTTTTCCCAAGTTAATTGTTCATGAGGTTGACAGAAGACTTCTACATTGTGAAAGGGCTATTTGAAAAACTAGTTTTACTGTTGCCCATCTGTCATATTAACCTATCAGATATAGAATGAAAGGACCATAAAATCATAGAATCATAAAATCACTAAATTTGGAAAAGACCAACTGTCCACCTATGACCAATATTTCCCTACAAACCACATCCCTTACTACAACATCTACATGTTTCTTGAATACCTCCTGAGATGGTGATTCAACCACCACTCTGGGCAGCCCATTCCAGTGCCTACTACTCCTTCAGGGAATAAATTTTTCCTAAAATCCAACCTTAATCTACCCTGGCACAATTGAGGCCATTTCCTCCTGTCCTGTCACAGGTTACAAGGAAAAAGAGGCTGACTGCCACCTCACAACAACCTCCTTTCAGGTAGTTGAAGTGAGTGATAAGGTCTCCCCTGAACCTCCTCTTCTCCAGACTAAGCAATCCCAGTTCCCTCAACCATTCCTCATAAGAATTGTGCTCCAGATCTCTCACCAGCTTTGTTGCCCTTCACTGGATATGTTCCAGGTCCTCGATGCCTTTCTTGAAGTGAGAGGCCCAAAACTGAACACAGTATTCAAGGTGTGGCCTCACCAGTGCTGAGTACAGAGGGACGATCACATCCCTGCTTCTACTGGCTACACTATTTCTGATACAAACCAGGATGCTATTGGTCTTCTTGATGATCTGGGAACACTGTTGGCTCTTGTTTAGCTGAGTGTTTGACCAACATCCCCAAGTCCATTTCTTCCACACAGTCTTCCAGCCATTCTGCCTGAAGACTGTAGCATTGCATGGGGCTGTTGTGGCCAACGGGCAGGACCCAGCACTTGATCTTGTTGAACTTCAACCCATTGGCCTCAACCCAGTCATCCATCCTGTCCAGACCCTTCTGTCCAGCCTTCCTACCCCCTGTCAGATCAACACTTCCTCCTAGCTTAGTGATATCTGCAGTCTTACTGAGGGTGCACTCAATCCCCTCATCCAGGTCATCAATAAAGATATTAAACAGGACAGGCCCCCAAATTGCACCCTGGGGAACATCAGTCATGACTGGTCATCAGCTGGATTTAACTCCATTCACCACTATTCTCTGAGCTCAGTGCTCCAGCCAGAGTGTACCTATTCAAGCTATGGACTGCCAGATACTCTAGGAGAATACTTTGGGAGACAGTGTCAAAGGGAAGTCTATGCACACTAAGTCAACAGACTTTCCCTCATCCACCAGGTGACTTACCACCAGGTAACTTTAGAATCTACAGAGAAATGACTTTAACTTATACTAGAAGTGGCTAGGTCTAGGTGTAGACATCCCTTCTTGTCTGTACCAAAGATGGATCAAAGGAACGATTTGTAATGCTTATTTAATGTTTTTAAATTTTACTCAATAGACATGTTTAAACAAAAAATGTTTCATTGAGTCAAGAAACAATTCCGAATAGATCCCAGGATCCCAGGATATTCCCTGAGAGTCCTTAATTACCAAAACTTGTTGTTTTACTTAATAGTTACTGAGTTGAACAAAAACACTTCAGTGTATCTACCTGTCTTTTTCTACAGAAACTGACTCTCCAGAAGAGCTCCCACTGACTACACCCAGCCCAGAATTTCTCTTCCACGGTGCTGAGACCGTCAAGCACCATGGCAGAGTAATATTCAGACCCACACAACAGGTCCATATCCCTGCTGTTCTGTCCTGGATGACTCATTCTAGAAGCAGCATATCCAGAAGCTAAGTAAATAGAGAAGGCACAGCATTGATGAGCTTTGTGATGAGATGAGTGTGGCTGTGTTAGTAACTTCACCATCCAGTTCACAGTTGGCCTACACATATTTTTTCAAGCAGGTCTCTGCCTTGCATCTGGTTTCGGTGTTACACAGTTCACAGATAGTCCCCAGCAGTCCTTCATCACACCAGACACCTGCTCATCTTACCTAGTAACAATTTCCTTCTGGGTTTAGTAATTAGCAAAGAGCCTTCTAGAAAAAGAAAGTATATTCAATGGATTAAACTTCCCTCACTATACAGAAAACAACAAAAATTGCATCTGCAGTTCTGGTACTGTGGTCTTCCATTAGATCAACTGGAGATTTAACTATGACAAGAATTCAGAGCTGACCCGCAACAAATATAACAAGCAATTTAGAAATCAATCTTAGTTTACCCCTGAAAACTGTCTATTTAAAATTCACTGTCTCAAATGAAGGATAGGTTTTTAAATCTGAAGTTTATATTAAACTTTCATAATAAAACTCTAGACAGCTAGGCAGCAATAAACATTGATCTACAGTTGAACGACAACAGCATTATCAGAATACTGAACTAAAGCCTTTTATACAATAGTCAATGATGTAACTGAGAATAGGCAGGTGAATGAAAAGAGCTGCTCTGATTATATGAGATTCCAAACTGCTTCTACTGTGACAGAGACCCTTTATATGAGTTCACAGAGTCTTAAATTAGGAAATTCAAGGTTTCTCCTTGATACAAATATTAGTAGCCACAAGTTTCCAATCTTACTCTCAAACACTCAGTGACTCCTGAGATGATATGAGGTGACTACTGATTGATGAAGTTTGCAAGAGATTTGCATGGCATCAAAATAGTAAAAAACACATCTACTTTAGAATGGAGTACTGAATAACTGATTTTCAACCATATACTGATAGTCTGACACAGGTTACATCAATGTTTTTGCATACATACAGAAGTGCTGAAGAGAGATGGAGAACATTCAACAACCAGTACCTTTTGATCATTATTACTGCATTGCTAACTCCTCACTCTGAGTTAAAATTTTCATTGAAGGGTTAAGTTTTTGTTGCTGTTGTTGTTTTTAATTATTATTTATGTTTTACTTCCACAGAATTCTAGTACTTCCAGACCAAATGTGCATATTACTTTTTATGATGCTCTGAATTGTTCCTATGGACTACTTCTCTGCATATGTGAGCTGAAAAATTAGTTATCCTTCCAAAAATTATAGAGATTTTATCTTTTGTTAAGCATATTTTATCCATTTTTCAATTCACATATTCTTCATATTCAGATTAGGAAGTTCAACGCATTGATGTTGCTTTTCATTGTTTGACAGAAATTTTATTTGAGCACATTTCAACAGTTTGAAATTCAGAAATTATTTTCAGCTCAAATTTGTCATAACCATATGCTTAAGATGTTAAAACTGCCAATTATATTTATTCAATAAAAGGTAAAAACACTGGTTTAAATGTAAACATATACCTTTGTTTAATAATCAGGTAAATTTGAGTGAATATAATATACCTACCTATAAGTTGTTGTTGGGTGGACTGCAGCCTAATTACCTTGTACTTTCTGTCTGTCTTAAAAATATAAACTATCTAAAATATTTTGTTCCTAAAGATATTAGGTTGATTGACTATAGATAGGTGCCCATCCCATCACTGACCTTAAAAGGACATGTCAAGAAAAGTCTTGTGAGTCAAGATGGAAACAGGAACGTGGTGAGAGGACAATGAAACAAACACCATCATCACACCATCATCTCCCTTTTCCCCAGGTTCAAATTCACTCCTTTGTTCCCAGCTTTTGTATTTTTCCTACTCCTCCACCCTTATCCTGGTAAGAGCAGAGTGATGGGGAATGGCAAGTTGTACTTAGCCCATAATAGTGCTTAGTTCCTCTCTACCACACTTTCTCACTTTTCCCTTGCTGCAGTGTGAGCTCTCTGGCTCTCTGTGGGCTGTAGTTCTTTCAGGGAATACCCAGTTGTTCCACCACTGTCCTCTATCAGTGCAGTGTGGATGCCTACTCCAGGGTGATCTTCTCCATGGACTGCAGAGGAAATACCTACACTGCTGTAGTCCTCTACATGGATTACCTCTGTTCTGTCTGCAGATCAAGTAGAAGTAGACTAGAGCCTGAATTATGGGACAAACTAAAACCAAGCATTCTTCCCCTGAGATTATATTTATATCCATTCAATGGGACCCCCAAAACTTAAATTGTGGCACAGATGTATCCAGGAAATATCTTAGAGACTGGTTTGTATGCTCTAGTAAAGGTCACAGACTGAAAAGGTGTCTCCCAGAATACGTATTGCTTACAGGTCTGATGAACACCTGGTTGATGCTTGATGACCATGAACAAGAACTCTTTTGAAAGATAAAGGCAACTGTGAGACAGATGTTTTTAGGTTTTTTTTTTCTATCTAATCAGATAAGTCTAACTCCTGTAAGGAAGCAGCTGTCATCAAGTCAAGAAGAGAGAAACATTACATGACACTGGGAAGAAGCCAGCCATCTGAAAAAGCTAGAACAGTTTTAACTTTTTCCTTCTTAAGCTACTCAAGACAGATATTTCCTGAGAGGACACCATCAGCAAAATAAAAAAGATATTTAAATAATCTCATCTACATGATGTATACTAGAGATTAATCTCTAGTCTGAGAATCTGGGGAACAAAATTTAACGATAATGCTGGTTTTGCTGGTAAGTAACAAGAGGAGCATCAGTGCAGGCCTAAGACAGTTTGCCTGTGTTCTGTGCTCAAGCCAGGGTATAGCTCAGGAACAGTCCAAACATATACAACATTTGCCAAACTTGGCCATCCAAATTTCATGTTTTGGCTGCTGGTAGAAAATAATAATTTGTATTAGCTCTGAAGCATTTTTTTGAAATGTTGCTTTATTGACTTCAAGTGAATTTCTGTTAATCATGAAACCATTTTTTCTAGTCTGAAAATACATAACAATTAAAAAATAAAAAGAAAAAAAATGGGAAACAATTTTCAGAAGAAAGTCATGATAAGCAAATTAAAAGCAAGTGAATAAAAAAATATTAACCCTTTTTCACATGCAACTATTTTTCTAACTTGTCTTGACTCTCATTTGCAAAGGATTCAAAATTGTTATGAATTAAAATGCTCTGTTTTCTGTTTTCTTTCTCACATTTTTTTTCTCTCATTCCTTGTTGACATTCATTTTGAACCTTAGATATGTTTTTTGCAAGGCACAGCCATGTTGGCAGTGGGGCCCAGCCTTGCTCTGACACGGGGCTGCTGAAACCAGCTGGCACTGTCTGTGTCCAGCACAGGGCAGCTCCATCCTCTCTTCACACAGGTCTCCACATCATCCTGTCAGCACCTGGGCATGGATACCCAGTGAAACAACACAGGGAGAACCAGAAAGCCAGAAGGTAGCTTCAGTCTGGCTCTTGACTCTTCCAGTGATTATAGTAATCTTGAAAACTCATCTAGGACCATGGGACAGTGTCAGAAAAGCTCTGATGAATTTCTGACCACTTTAGTTCAATAGGGACCAATACTGCGGCTATGGTCAGTAGTCCCACTACCAGAACAGGATAACTCTATTTTATTGCTTTAACCTTGGGTGATATGTTATATATATTTGATTATGGGGTGCTATGTTTTGTCCCTCCAGTACTTTTTTTCCAGCAGAGGAGCTAGTGAACGACTCACAGGTTTAAATATAGATGTGAGAACATCTTTTCTGATGGCAATATATTAATGAGATGATTTAATGTGACAGAACGGGGACATCCTACCTGTCTGATAAAAGACTGATGATATCTGCTTCAGAATGTTCCTACTTAAAGAAAAAAAAATAACAGATGGAATTTTAGATAAGACTACGCATTAAAAATTGTTTGTTTTAATGGAAAGTGAGCATGAGGAATCAATTGTTCCTGGCAATACAGAAATGAGTTAGTCTGAAGGAGGTACACTAACATTCCTTTACTTTGTTTGAATTAATTGGTAGTGCAATTTCTACATATTTGTTTGAATAACCATCTTTTTTTTTTTTTTGGTTGCATCTGAATATTTTGAGACAAGTGTCAAAACAGACTAAAAAAATAATTATTTCAGAAATCAGACAAAAAATTCTTGGTTTCTTAAGCACTAGGCAAAAGAGACCTCAATGAATAAACTATAGAAAATAATGTAACACATAAAACATGGATAGGTAATGTTTGCATTGGCATGTCAAAACCCCCTTTAAATCTCAAATAAAACTTATCCTGGAACTCCAGGATTTTTCATTTTCTTTCTTCTCTACATTTCTGACCTCCACAAGTTGTTTATTGAGTGGAAAAGCACTTAAACACTTCCTTAGTGTTTAATTTTTAGATAATTTTTAAGCCATAAACAAGAGCAGCAAAATTACAAGGTGAGAGAGTATCTCAGTATTCTCAAGAATACATTAGCTCCTCTTTCAGAAAGAAAGTATAGTATCCTTGGTTAATTTTATCACAGAACTCATGACTGCGTATATAGTAAAATTACTAAAACGCTGCTGAAAAAAAATAGAGAAAAAAGAAACATCATTTGAAAGAAGCACATTTAAAGAGTATTTAAAGAGTATTTAAATCACATTTAAAGAGAGTGCTGAGTGAACTGACAGAGGTGATAGCCGAGCCGCTTTCCATCATCTATCAGCACTCCTTGTGAACTGGTGAGGTCCCGGAAGACTGGAGGCTTGCCAGTGTGACTCCCATTTACAAGAAAGGTTGTAAGGAGGTTCCGGGGAACTACAGGCCTCTGAGCCTGACCTCAGTACCAGGGAAGGTTATGGAGCAGATTGTCTTGAGGGAGATCACGCGGCATGTGTGGGACGACCAGGGTATCCGGCCTAGCCAGCATGGGTTCTCGAAGGATAGGTCCTGCTTGACCAACCTGATCTTCTATGATCTAGTGACCCATCTGATGGATGAGGGAAAGGCTGTTGATGTAGTCTACCTAGACTTCAGCAAAGCCTTTGACACTGCCTCCCACTGTATTCTCCTGTAGAATCTGGCAGCCTGTGGCTTGGACAGGTATACTCTTGGCTGGGTAATGAGCTGGTTGGAGGGCTGGGCCCAGAGAGTGGTGGTGCATGGAGTTTAATCCAGCTGGCAACTGGTCACAAGTGATGTTCTTCCGGGGGTCGGTGCTAAGACCTGTCCTCTTCAATATCTTTATTGATGGCCTGGATGAGGGCATCGAGTGCACCCTCAGTAAGTTTGCAGATGATACCAAACTGGCTGGAAGTGTCAATCTTCCTGGGAGTAGCGAGGCCCTACAGAGGGATCTGGACAGGCTGGAGAGCTGGGCTGAATCTAATGGCTTATCAAGACCAAATACTGGGTCCTGCACTTTTGCCACAACAACCCCAGGCAACGCTACAGGCTTGGGGAGGAATGGCTGGAAGACTGTGTAGAGGAAATGGACCTGGAGGCATTGATTGATGCTCGGTTGAACATGAGGTGACAGTGTGCCCAGGTGGCCAAGAAGGCCAAGGGCATCCTGGTTTGTATTAGAAATAGTGTTGCCAGAACGAACAGGGAAGTAATTGTCCCCTTGTACTCAGCACAGGTGAGGCTGCACCTCGAGTACTGTGTCCAGTTTTGGGCCCCTCACTGCAGGAAAAACATAGAAGCCCTGGAAGTTGTTCAAAGAAGGGCAACAAGGCTGCTGAGGGGTCTGGAGCACAGGCCTTATGAGGAGAGGCTGAAGGAGCTGGGAATGTTCAACCTGGAGAAGAGGAGGCTCAGGGGAGACCTTATTGCTCTCTGTAAATTCCTGGAGAGGGGTTGTGCTGAGCTGGGAGTCAGCCTCTTCTCTTGTGTAATTAGTGATAGAACTAGAGGGAATGGCTTCAAACTGTACCAAGGGACATTCAGGCTGGACATTAGGAAATGCTACTTCTCTGAATGGGTGGTCAGGCACTGAAATGGACTATCCAGAGAGGTAGTGGAGTCATCAATTCTGGGGGTGTTCAAGGAATGTTTGGATGTTGTGTTGTGGGACATGGTTTAGTGGGAGCTATTGGTGACAGGTGAACAGTTGGACTGGATGATCTTTTAGGTCTTTTCCAACCTTGGTGATTCTATGATTCCATGAAAATCAATGGGAAAATATGTATCACAAAACATATCATGGTAATATATATCCCAAAGTAATCACAGAAAACTTGGGGTGATAGAGATGCTCCTACTTCCTCTAGACAATTGTAATGATTTTTGGCTATTCATCTTACTCATGGATTAGAGTGAAAAGAAAGGCAGTTTTGCCCAGACCCAGACTGTTCTGGGTAGATCTGGATTGCTCTAAAAGCTCATTCTCTGGATCAAGAGTACATGCAGAGCCCTCCACCTTTCACCCGTATGCTTGTTGTCATAGAGCCTGAAGACAGCCTGCTGCCAATCTCCTAGGGTATGTGTGATGCATGGTATGTTAATTGCACTCCTCATCTTACCAGTTTGGTTTTTAGGGTAGCCTTGGGGTCACAGTCACCAAACAATTTATACATTCCTCAGGTATATTTTGAAACCTGTTTTATGAAACTTAACAGTTGATTAATAAAAAGTGCTCATTAATAAGTAAACAAGTATTTGGATGAAGCTTCAGAGTGACATATTTGAGAACATTAGGACCTCCAAGGCTAGCTGCTGAGGAGACAGCTGTAACTAAATATGTCAATACGAGAAGAAGAAAGCCCTCACCCCTTCCTTTCTGCAGGTTCCTGCTACTCATGCTGAACTCATCTGATCACACTATAATCTGATTTGACTCTGGTTGAGTAACAGAGAGGTCTCAGGTGGGAATAGTGTGTAGCGAATCACATCTGAATCAGAGCTGGCATAAAAGGGAGATGGACTACACACAGGGTTGGAAGCATAGGAAGCAGAAGGTAAGAGCAAGGAAGGAAGAAGGCAGGGAAAAGAATTGAGAAGATAGGATGAAAGTACCTAGGAACTGTTTGGATAATTGAACTGTCTCATGAAAACAACTTCTGTAAGGTGATTCCTGTGATGTCTCACTGCATTGTGAGTGTGACTCTAATCTCGTGTTAAGCATAAATCATGAAGTATGTTCTGAAATCCAAACATTTATCAATGATTTGCAACCTTTAATTTTTTGGATTGTAAATAAAACCTAAAAGATATATATATAATTTTCTTTACCTTGTTTCACTATTTTCTCTAGACACTTCTATGAGTGTCGGATTTTGTTGCAGTAGTAAACAGAAAAGAATCACATAAAATGTGTCTGGTGTTTGTTTGCTTGTAATCAGTGGGATATTTTTGGCGTCTTGTTGCTTCTTCCTTGAACTATCAGGCCTTTTATCAAGCAGAGGTGAGAGCTACAACTCTTTACTCTTTTGAGCTGTAGTGTATTCAGACACCTTGTCTGTGATTCTGGGGTCTGCCAAAGCAACAAATCTTCACTGTTGATGAAAGATCTAAAATGATCTTTCCCCATGTTACTTCTCCCTACCTCAGATCTATGTCTCGACTTACTTACCTTTCCTTATCCCTTTTCTCAAAGGTTACATGTGATTCCCAGTTAAGGGAAACATCTTGTAACAACAGTTTTAAGAGACTTCTACCATTTAAATGTTGTAGAAAGACCATAAATGTATTTGAATAACTAAAACACTTCCAATGTAAGCAAACAAAATAGATATGAATCTTTTTACTTCAGTTTCATAAATATATACATCAGTGACTTCTGTTGCTTCATTATTAAACCTAACAATAATACTATAATTACAATATCAGAAAAGTGATATTTAATTTTCAGTCTCTATTGAAAATTTTGTTGGTTCATTTTAGAGTTTTTATGCACAATTGTAAAAAGTCAAATGTTAGCACACTTTAGAATTATTGACATTTCCCTTCCCTTTCTGATCTCAAAGCAACTGCAAACTTTAATTATCCAATCAGAGTAAATTGATTGAAATTTAATATTGTCGACTTATTGACATTCCTTTTCAATTTGTTTCCCTTTTTCATGCACTGTGGACAGCATCTCTCAGTGCTGAATTATTTATTTGTAATCAGCAGTTGTTTGACATGGAAACGCTGTACCACTTTATCTAGATGAACAAAGAACAGATTGATGAGTAAGTACATTTACATAATGAGCATTTAATCTATACCTTTGAGAAATGCTTTAAGATTACTTTATCTGAAAATCACAGTAAGTATGACACTCTCACTATTTTTTTTTCCTGTCTGGATTAAATTCTGCATCACTTGCACTCAATTGAAAGCAAATTATTGACTTTTCTCTCTTTAGAATTTCCACAGATGCTTTTCCTCTTTTCTCTCTTTCATACAGATCCTACACGCATATTATATTTGCAACTTTATATATTGTAGATAAAAATGAATTCCACTGCAGGATAAAGTACTAGATTCAGTACAAAAAATCCTCTTTATCTCTTTATGAGACAACAATTTTGCAATAGGTTGTCAACAGACAACAATTTAATTGAAGGGTCTTTTCAGTTAGTTTCAGAATGTATCACACTGGAGGTTGTCATTCTGTTTTTTCTCTTTTTTTTTTTTTCAGAATTTATACAATGTTGATATCCAATAATAATAATAATTAAAAAGTTATAAATAAAGCTATTACGCAGTAATCAAATTGAAGTCATTAAACTTTTTCTGAAAGTTGAAATTTTACTGAAATTCCTTTTGCAATTAAAATTCATACCAACTTCAGCAACATATTATTTTTTTACCTCTGAAGATTAAACAGATTAGAACAACATTAATGACTATACGATAGAGAGCTCTTGGATGTTTAAATGTTTAGAGGATCCCTCCTTTGAAACTAAACTTCATTATAGATAGAAAAGAAGGTTATGGAACAAACATTATAAAAATGTATTCAAGATGTGACTGGAGGTTTAGTATGTGCTATGCTGAGTCCTATGAGCAAACCAGCCTATAGGACTCTCCGGCAACAAGAAAATCTCAGTGAGAAGAAGATGGCTTATCTGTGCCTGCTCTATGTGAGGTTTACAGCAGTCTCAATCAAAGAAACAAGAAAGTACACTTCAAAGAAAGTGTTGGCAGGATGTTTAGGGTACTAATTCAGGATGAAGACCAACCAGAATCATACCTTTCTTAATCAGGTGAAAATACTGGGAGAGTATCATTCGAGGTAAGTTACCACTATTCAAGTTCTGACCATTCCTCTCAGGGGTTCAACTATTTCTAAGTACAGATCTAAAATAAGGCAAATCTATTTATTGTGCAAAGTGCCTGGTTCCCTCTATTAGATACACAAATAGTATAACCTAATGACTTCTGGCTCAGGTGTAGGTACTGTAGACACCTACACATAGTATCATAAAAGTCAACGGAAACCAGCATCTTTGTGAGGGAAGCTACTGTGCAGTTCGAGTCAGTGAGGTTTTATGCTTTCCATCTCTCCTTGAATGTGAAGAGCAATTGCTCCATTTCTAGTAGTGAAACTATCTTAATCTTATGAGAAAGTCATAGAATTATAGAATGGCTTGGGTTGGAAGGGCCCTCAAGGGCCAATCCCCGGCCACAGGTAGGGTTGCCAGCCACTAGATAAAGTAGTAGATCATATTGCCCAGGGTCCCACCCAATCTGGCCTCATGCATCTGCCTACAATATCTTCCATCAAACCAGATAATCCTTTCTCTTATCCTGATAAATGGGCTTCTTCAAATTATCACAAGAACATTGCTAATAGCCGTTCCTTGATTACAGAGTGCTTAGAATAAGTTATGGAATTCATCTCACAGTGTCTACTGATGTACTTAAGGAGAAAATAGCTAATCTAGTCTTCTACCTAGTAATACTCTTTGCACTACTAATTTTACAGCAAAGTGAACCATGTACAGTACAAAATATGACATCATCTATAGTAAATCCTTTTATTTTTTCAATTAAACATAGTAACACTGTATATTTTCGCATGACTTTTATACAGTTGCTAACTGGGAACAAATTTTAAAGATGGTATTCTAGATAGCTGACAGATGATATGGACTTATATTAATAAAAGACTATTTTAGAGAGGTTACTGGAGACTTTTACAGGTAACTTTATCATTTGTAGCCATAAACACGTTTTAGTGAAGTGTTCATAATCATCCATGGCACATACCATATACACCTGTAACTCACTTGAAACTTTTATTAATAATTAATGAACCCTAAATAAATTATGTATCAATTTAACTTCACTGTAAAGTACAACCCAGAGGCTGATGATAACCATGAAGTATTAAGCACGAAACTTGCAACGGATTTTCCTCTGCTAATCCAAATTTCCTATTAAGAAAATGACTATTTAAATTGTAAGTTAGGTGAAACAATTGTAACCCTTTATCATTTCAATGATGTTTCCTTTAGGGCTTGAAGATAATGATGATATTCTCATTTGCAGCCAGCTGCTTCCCTGAGATTACTGTGGTAGAAAATTTGTTTCTTTATGCAGGTGAGCATTTGTAGCAACAATAGCAGTCTGTAGATGCCACACAGCTTAAGTAATTCTGAACATCAGTGTTCATAAATCACAGCTACAAGTTTTCATAATTTATCCAATAAAAGAATAGTGAAGCAGATTATTATGATTGAACATAATCAATTAAAAATGGCTGCTGAAGGTTCTTTACCAAACTGCTTTATATATCATATGAAAAATAAATCCTGAGCACCTTAAATATTTTTTAATTCCTTCAGAGAATGAGGGGTGAGTTTCTGATGCTTGACTTTACAAGCCCATCTGCTACCCCATATCTAATCCCTTTCAAGAAATAAGGTACCTTTGTTCAGAATCTTGTCAGTTTTTCAATAAAAGTCATTTTGAAACTAATATCTTTTTAATGTTCTTGTGTATCTAAATAATAAAATGTTTCTCAGTTTCCCACTGTGCATGGTCCCATGCTATGGGAGAGTAGTACTATTCATTCAGAATCACCCTCAAGGTTTTTTACCATGGCAATGGAAAACAACTGCTCGACTCCTGAAGTCTCTAGAGGCAAGCATACTTATTTATTTAAAAGGTATCTTGATTGCAGAAGAGTCAGAAAGGCTGTTATAGCTGATCAAATAAAGTGAAAATGATTTGTTGAATAATTTATTTGACAAATGTGGGCAAAATCTGGCAAATATATTGTTCATCAAATAGTACTTGCACAAGTGAATTAAAACAAAAAACAAAACAAAACAAAAAAAACAACCTCTAACAGTCATATGCCAACATATATAAAAATCAGTTTCTAGGTCAAATTGAAAATAACTTAAAGGATTTTTATTGAAGTAATCTAGGGTCAGGTTCATATAATTTAAGCATTTAAGTTTAACAGTGCTATCTTCAAATTGTCCCTCAAAACCTCTAGATAGTGAAGATCCATAAACATCCTAGCTTTCATCAGTAAATTCCCTGAGCAACTAACCTCCTTCCTCTTCTATATGTCCAGAACTAATTCATTTTTATCAGATATGAACATTTCTGTGTTTATTTCACATCTAGGAGTCAGAGACTAAGTTTTTCATGCTTATTTATGCTGAGGATCCTGCTCTTAGAGCATAATTAACTCCTTTAGGGGCAGAATTCAAATATCTTGAGAGTCTCTACTTTTCTTCAAAGCTCAAGGTGATTCCTTTTATATGCTAGCCTTATATCTTAAAGATGCAGAATAAATAATATGTTGTTGTTTGGGTTTTTTTGGGGGGGAGGGGGGGAGTGGTTAAGGCACATATCTTCTACTTCCCAGGATTGGACTTTTGACTACTACTGACTTTACCAGTTTGGCAATGAAATTAATGATAGTAAATCCATACGGTCATTAAAATACCACTGCAAGCTTTGTTTCTCTAGTCTGAATAGATTAAAAACCTATGCTATAAACATGTTGCTGTGATCTGAGAGAGGAGAAGAATCATAGTCATGGAATCATAGTCATAGAATCATAGAATTCCTCAGGTTGGAAAAGACCTTCAAGATCATTAAGTCCAGCCATAACCAAACCATACTACCCTAAAAAGCCACCACATCCAAATGGATTTTAAGCACATCCAGGGATGGTGACCTCCCTGGGGAGCCTATTCCAGTGATTAACAGCCCTATCTGTAAAGAAATTTTTCCTTACATGCATCTAAACCTCCCCTGGTGCAACTTGAGGACATTTCCCCTTGTCCTATCACCTGTCACCAGTGAGAAGAGACCAACCCTGCTCTAGCTCCAATTGTCTTTCAGGTATTTGACGAGAACAGTAGGGTTTCCCTTCAACTTCCTTTTCCCCAGATTAAACAGCCCCAGCTCCTTCAGTTGCTCCTCATAGTACATATTCTCCAGGCCCTTCGTGAACTTTGTTGCCCTTCTTTGTACCTGTTCCAGCACCACAATGTCCTTTCTGTATTGAGGTGACCAAAACCAAGCACATTACTTGAGGTGGGGCTCACCAGTGCTGTGTACAGGGGAAGGATTACTTCCCTAGTCTTGCTCATCACACCATTTCTGATGCAGACCAGGATGCCTTTGTCCTTCCTGGCCACCTGGACACACTGCTGATTCATATTAGTCTGGGTCCTTCGGTACACCAAGTTCCCTTCCATCAGGCAGATTTATAGCCACTCCTCCCCAAGCCTGTAGGGTTGCCTGGGTTTTTTGTGACTAAAATGAAGTACCCAATACTTGGTACTTGGCCTTCTTGAAACTGTGATGGTTTACCTTGGCCCATCGATCTGGTCTATCCAGGTCCCGCTATAGAGCCCTTCTAACCTACAGCGGATCAGCACTCCCTCCCAACTTGGTGTCGTCTGCAAACTTACTGAGGGTGTGCTCAATCCCCTCATTGAGATCACTGATAAAAAATGTTAAATAGGAGTGGCCCAGTGCCAAGCCCTGGGGGACACCACTTGTGACTGGCTACCAACTGAATTTAGCTCACTGACTACAACTCTTTGGGCCCAGCCATGCAGCCAGTGTTTCACCCAGGAGAGCATATCCCCATCCAAACCATGGGCAACCAGCTTCTCCATGAGGATGCTGTGGGGAACAGTGTCAAAGGCTTTACTGAAGTCCAGGTAAACCACATCAACAGCCTTACCTTCATCAAATAGGCAGGCTACCTTGTAAAAAAATGAAATCAGATTTGTCAAACAGGATCTACCATTTATGAACTCATGCTGACTGGGCCTGATCCTCTGGTTGACTTGTAATTGATCCATGATGAGTCCTGAGATTAATAATTCCAGAACCTTCCCTGGTCACCAAGGTGAGACTGGTAGGTCTGTAGCTACAGGGATCACTTTTCCAGCGCTTTGATGGGTGTCACATTTGCCAGTCTCAGTTCACCAGGATGTCCTTGGTTAGCCAGGACTGTCGAGGAAAGTAGCATGGAAACTGTTATGCACAAATAGCATATAAAAAAGCATTCCCTACTCGTGCTTGTATTTCTATCTCCCTCTTTCCTTCAGCAGTGCTCTTCACCTTCCCAAGTAGATCCATGACTGGTTAAGATTGCTTCTTTGTAAAACAGGTAAAACCAGTCTAGCTTTCCACCTGTGGTAAAATTATGTAATTTCTGTTGACAATTCTTCTTGGAAGCTGAAAGATTAGCTGAAAAGCCTGAATTTGCTGGCATAGTGTCTGTTAGCAGAGGAATGGATATCACATATATCTGATGGAGGGACTATAAAAAAAAATGTAATTTATTTTCATCCAAAAGTCAATAAAATTATAACCCTATTTTTATATGTCACTGCTTCAGATTGGGAAGGCCATGGGGCTTGGCCACATGGGGTACTTTAAATAATACAGGGAAAGAAGAACTTTTATTTCCTTTTGTGGTTTATGTGGCTTTTTTGTGGAATATAATCTTGCCTTGAATTACTTTGTTTGATGTGAATGTCAGGCAAGGCTTTGCTGTTTTGTATTCACTGATTCATCCATCTTACAAGAGTAAGTTTTTGTGCAGTTTTAGTGTGTAATGGTGTAATTAAGACCAGGAAAACAGGGTGAGTCCACAAATTATTCTGTCCAATGCATCATTCTTATTTTTAGAAGGAAGCCACTCTTTGTTTCAGGCAATATGAAGGCAGCTACGGTTAAATTTCTTCCATTTTTTCCTTCAACTGAGATAAAAATGGTACAGTTCTACAGGGCAGAGCTTCAAGACCAGTATAGTGTAAATTACTTTATGCAAGCGTATAATTTTTCTGTTCTCTGCCTCTGAGACGGAGATGAAATTTCTCAGATTACTTAAAGGAGTAAGTAGCACATTGGGTTACTTTCAATTCAGGGCTCTCATCATAAGGAGTATAAAAAAGAGAAGGATAATTGAATCTACCTACCTCAGAGCAAATTTCTGTATGGTCATCAGGAGGAATACAGTACTTATGGGCACATCTGGTAGCAGATTTTCTTATAAAGAAATTTATACCAGGCAATGACTAATAGCTTGCTGAAAGTAACTTCCTGAGCTACGTTTGTCTTCTCAACATCTGTGTATAGTTGAGGATTCTATATGAAGACATTTACATTTACAATCACTAGGGAATGAAAATTGGGATTAAATGATTTTTAGCTTTCTTTCATTACTTAGCTAGATGATTCATATCCATTGCACTAATGCAGATTTGCATACAACTCAGGTTTACATAGTGATTTGATTAAGATATAGCAAATATTTACTTTCAGGGAGGATTGTAACAAGTGTAGATATGTATTCTCATTTTTCTTTCCTTTTTCCTACCATATCCTTTTCTCTACCTTATCACACACATTATGTATTTTTCAGTCTCCCTTCCACTCTTCACTAAGTTTCCACTTAGAATATACACAGTTCCAAAACGTGATGCCATAAACTTCAGCATCTGATGCATTTCTGTTAACCATTCGCTAGAATATCCAATATAACATGAACCAAGGGCAGGAGAAAAACGAAAGAGCTAATAATATTGGCAGGGATTTGTGGTGAATAATTAATCCAATGAATTTGTTCAAATAAATTATTTGCATTTTTTTCATTATGCCACAAGAGCCTAGCACCAAGCATGAAATATTAAAACACAGCACGGAATCTACCATATAATACTATAAAAAATGAAACCATAGATAGACATTTAAAGAGACCCTATAGCCCAGTTGGGAAAAAAAAAAAAGACATTTCTTAGGGAACACTGGAATGCAAATCTTCAGCTTGCTCTCCACATAATTAAGCAGAGCATTTTGGCATACTCCCAAGATTTAAGATAGTCCTCTTTTTATTATTCTGAAAACTGCTACAAAATGTAACTTCTCCTTGCTCAATTCTTAATCATATTTGCAGTTCTTTTTTTGCTCAATATTAAGAATTTTGCCCACAGAACAAACAATTGCGTTTCAAATACAAGCAGTTCCTAACCACATCAGTTAAGATTGTGCACATCTCTTAACCTAGCAGTATTCTTGCATACTTTTGTTGTGAGACCATTAATTTGGTGTGTCAAATCAGAGGCATAGAGTGATATTCTCCTGTAGATTTCTCTTGTTTGATTTGACTCTTACCCTACAAAAAATAAATGCAACTAGCCTTTAGAGGGAAGATAGCAGGTAGGTGAAAAAGAGCTAATGTGATGAGGGCTATTACAGCATTAATATATTGCTGATCCTGAAATAATGTACGCTGAGAAGATCTGGAGATATTTGCTTGTGTTACCACTGTAAAATATCTGCATGAATTTTTATCCTTGAGTCATGCATCCCAGGCTATGCTTGCTCAGAGTCTGTGTAAAATGAGCTTCTGCCTGCCTACAATCTCCCTTGCCCCTTGGCCAACTTTTTCAATAGACTTTAGTGCAATTTCTCATCTGTCACATGCATCAGTAGGTTGCATTTTTCAGAGTATTTTACCTTTGGTCTCACCTCTTCTAAACCTGATTATGACCAGTTCTTCTGAAACACCAGACACTTGTATACTCATCAACAGTTTTAATACTGTCATAGTTTTATGATTTTTTTATTAGTATTTCACATTATAACATCATGTAGTGCATTGGGAGTTAAAGAGTTAATGCTCCTGTTCCATGGATCATCAATAGTTCCTAGTATACCTGTCTCAGAAGAGAAGAATAACTACGTACCCCAGAGGACTTTGCATGACTTTGTGTTTTTCCATTTTCTGCTCAGAGGGAAGCATAAAACTGTTGGCAAGTCACAAGATCCCTCTCTTTCCCTTTTGGATCATCCCAGAAACACGTGAGCTCCCCAGCCATCTTGCCTTCAGTGTTAGAGTCTGGCCTTCAGTTTTTGAACACTCTCTCTCTTCTCATTTTATTTGTTTTATTAGTTTCAATTACAATTACATTGTATTATATTGTGTTATTTTGCATTCTGTTATCTTATTTAGTAAATTAGCTTTCCTCCTCAGACCGCTGATGCAGTTTTGTTTTAAGGCCCATCTCTCTACCCTTTCCCCTTCCCCCTTCCACTTTCCTGGGGTGTGGATTTGAACCAGGCCAAACCGACCTGTAAACCAATGACAAATACTTTTGATTCCAATTTAAATATTATTACAGAAAATTTCTAATAACTTTTAGTTATGGTACTCTTATGTGACATACGTTACCTTCATATGCATCCTAATAATAATTTAGTTTGTCTAAAATATGTGTGTTCACACAAGTATAACGTGTCATGTTTATCCATGAAATGTATCTCTTTTTGGAGGTCATATATCTTTGCATTATTCCTCAGCTATCAATGAAAACTGTAGAAGTGATTCAGGACATGGAACAGAAATATGTACACCTTCATCCCACTCCTACCTAATGGGAGAGCTTATGACAAAGTTATCTTTTTTAAAGTAACCAAAGCACTCCTGTGCTATTGACTTCATCAGCTTTTAGGCTGTTATTCAAGTTTCTAGATCGCTCTTTTTTTTCAGTCATTACTGCCTCTCTTGTCTTCAGCATACATGTGTGCGTGGGGCACTTAATAATACAGAAATTCTCTCCTAAGTGAGGATAACTCATAAGCCATAGGAAGAACTTTCACAGGCCAGTTGGAGCTGGCAGCAGTCTGTTTCATAATCATGCAGCACATGAAGAGAAAAAAAGGAAGGAAACACTTATTATAAATTATTAATTAAAATTTAATTGGAATTATGTAGCATTAAGAATTATTATTAATAGGAACTATTTCTTATAGGAATACTCAGGCCCAGAGGGTTGTGGTCAGTAAGACAAAGTGTAGATGAAGAGTACCCAAGGGGTCAATACTGAGTCCCGACTTTGACATTTTCTTCAGAGGATGGTCTCATAGGATGATGGTGTAGAGTGTACACTCAGTAAATTCACAGATAACACAAAACTGGAAGGAGCAGCTGTTTCATCTGAGGGACATGATGCCATTCAGTGTTGCATCAAGAGGCTAAAGGAGTAAGGTGACAAGAATCTTACAAAGCTTGTCAAGGAGAAATACAACATCCTGCACCTGGGGAGGAACAACCCCAGCTCAGGGTTCCTCACTCAGGTGGGACACTGAAGTGGAAAGAAACTCTGCAAAATATCCCTGGTGGGATCCTGGTGGACATCAAGTTGTACATGTGCCAGCATCATGACCTTGACACTGAGAAGGCTAACTGTTCTTGACTGTACCCGACAAAGTATTTCCAGTAGGCTGAGGGAGCTGTTTCTCCCCCTCTACTCAGCTCTGGTGAGTTCAGACCTGGAGTGATGAGTCCAGTACTTGTTCCATGAGTACAAGAAAATCATGGACACACGGGAGATGGTAGAATGAAGACTTATGAAAGCTATACCAGAAAAAAACATCAAGAGATTTCAAAATAATAAAACTAATAATAGATGTCTAAAAATAATTAATAACAGGGTAGAGATTTTCCTTGTGTTAATGTACTTTCTTCTTTTTTTCATGTTATTTAATATTTTTGGAGACATACAAGTTTTCTGGTCCCATAATAACCCTTTAAAAGAGGGAATAAATATGAAGTCACTATATAATAATTTACTTAATCATACAGCAAGAGAAGCAATTTGCCAAATCAGACTGATAAAACATATCGGACTGATATACTGAGCAGATGTAACTAGAAACAACGTTACAGATAGGTAATAGTTCTTAAAAACAGTGCTAAAAGATTATAAACTCCCACACTTTATTTATGGTTTTCAAAAAACTTTCAGTGCAAAGACCTTATTAAAATTATCAGCTATTCCAAAGTGCTCAGCATTCTGAAATTTTCACACATAACTGAAAGCTGTGCACTTAGGAAAATCTAGCTGCTTGGAAAAACTAGCTGTTTACCACTGATAGATTATCCAATAACTCTTACCCTGTAATTTTACCCTGAAATTGTTTTTGCCAGAAAGACATAATAAGCATATTTACAGCTGATTTACTAGTGGTATTACACACTGAGAAACTCTGAAAACTCTTGGAAATAGTATGGTGTGACAAGGAAAAATTGATGCTTTCTAGCTTGCACTTTGGTTTAAACTAATTAACAACACAAATGCAAACTGTTGCAGTTTGTCACTGATTTGCAATCTTGCAATTGGTATAACAGGATTTATGAGTTAGCAACTTAGACAGGAGCCAGTAAAACAATGACTTTCATCCCTCACTTCTTTGAACTCTGCTTTTCCAGGTTACCAAACATTAAAAGGAAGTGTTCTTTTAAAGTGGAGATTCTTACTTAAGAGGACCAAACTCCCCTCATGATCATAAAAAAGTCCTATAAATTTTATTCATTTTTCCCAGATGGGTAACAGTGAGTAGAGCTTGCACAGGACCCTAGTTAAGGAGAGAAGTTGTCTTGGTGGGAGAAAGGAAGAAGGATATGTAGGATCAGACCCTAGAAAACAAATTGAAGTTGTTTATATTATCATAGTGATAAGTGAGGTTAAATGTTACAGTAACTAAGGAAAAGTGGCTTAATTCACATTGTAGGAATTTTATTTTGTATGTGTAAGAAGGGTACTTGTTTAAAGGAAAGGCCATTCTAAAAGGCAGATGAACTAAATAACCACTCTCTGAGTACAGACCAGGCAATATCTGGAAGATTTTCTGAATTGTTATCTGTGGATCAGATTCTACAGAACTACTCAGTATGGTGCTCCAGGATATGTGAGTGCATAAAGGTGTGTTATCCACAAAGTTCTGTATGAGGTATTTCTTTCTGCCAGAGGGGAATACTGGTAAAGTGAAAGAATAGTGCAAAAAGAATATGCAGAGAATATCACAAAAGAGAAGGAGTCTTCTTGGAAAAAATAAAAAATAAATTAGTGCATTACTGGAGTATTTAGTGATGTAGGTAGGTTCATTCAGGACAACCTGACAGTGCTTTAATTAGTAAGATGCACTGAATTTTATATCTATGCAATCCATTGCCTCACTAGTAAAGCCCTGCACTACTCTCATAGACACCAAGACAATCCTGCATGGTCAGATACATAGCAACTTATATTGCTGTGGGCATTTATGAGTGAAAAATATTAATTTACTCATGACTTCAAAACAATTCTCTCTGTACAAAAAAAAAAAAAAAAAAAGAAAACAAGTCAGTCCGTGTAGCTTTAGTCACCTAGAAAGATACAATTGTGTAGAATTCTCTCTTGTAGGGCAGAGTTTATTAAAATAACATTTTCACAGAGGGAAACACTTTCTATAAATCACATAGAATCACACAGTAGTTTGAGTTTGAAGGGAGTTCTGAAGATCATTTAGTTTAACTCTCCTGCTGAAGCCTGGGGCATATTCTGTATGTATCTGGTCCGGGTGGGTTTTGAATATTTCCAGAGAAGGAGACTCCACAACCTCTCCAGGCAACATGTGCCAGCACTCAGTCATCCTCACAGTAAAGTAGTTTTTCCTCGTATGCTGGGGAACTTCCTCCATTTCAGTTTGTATCTATTGCACAATTCCTCTGTGGGAAGTTTCTCAAGACAGCAAAGTCTGTCACTACCAAAAAAGGTCGTTTCGACTCTCCTTTCATCTTTCTATTCAGCTCCACTTTTTGCTTAGCTAGTTTAATTCAATAATAACTGCAATTAGCAATTATGTTTGTTGTTGTTTTTGTTGATGTTGTTTTGTGTTTTTTTTGTTTTTTTTTTCTTGTTAACCTCCTTCTTTCAGGGAGTAAAAAGAGGGAATTACTTTTTTACTACTTTCTTGACAAAAATTTACTTTATCAACCAGGACTAGTACACTGCTGATGTGAAGATACTTGTTCTACATTTCATATAACTGCACTATCTACTGTGGATATCTCTGTGCATAGCACAGACATCTATTTGCAGTACTGTGTAGATCTTACACCTTATATTTAATCCGAACTTTGAACCTGCTTCCCTGAACATCCAGTTATACATATCTCTGCTACCAACCACACTATACTTCCTCTAGAATATTTGAATGCCAATGTCATCCTTTTGTATTCTCTCTTTTTGCAAGAAGAAAGGTCTGAACTCATTAAACCATTTACTTTGATCAAAGAGATGAAAATACACCCTTCATTATGTGACCTCAGCCTGTGTTAATCAGAGGCATCTTTCTGACTTTTCCTAAAGGATATACCACTAAAGTAATTAGTCATGCTAGGGAAGGATAATGCTCTGGTTGAAGATTAGTAATATGCCAGACAAGTGCAACTTTCACTCGAGAAATTGGTGAAGTGGAGCAGAAAGTAGAACTATGACATTTATCTTCAAAAATATTTCATACATTTTCTCTGCAATTAAACTAAATATACTGTTGAAATTCATTTTGGTAAAATAAACTAAATGGCTCTGTTTCATAGGTTGATAAACCTACCTAGTGATTAATTTGACTGATGCAAAACTGTGACTAACTTTAATTGGTTGTATAAACTGATTATACATTTTGTTACGATATTTACAAATCTGATTATTTTTAGAATAAGAGAGACTCATAGACTCCCGAATCTGAACCTTTGGTTGCCATTGATGGGGAACAGGAGTGCAATTTTTATTCTTACTAGGAGGTGAAAGGTTAAAGCTGGCACAGAACTTTGGGCAGCCACAGACATTCCAAGAAGATGGGAAAGAATAAAATATACGTCATGGGTGTGGTTCAAGAAGGATGTTCCTCCTCCCTTCTTGAGCTCTTGCTTTTATACACCTACCAAATCAGATCAACTCTCTGACTCAGGTGAAAAACAAGGGATTTATTTATCTACAGTCAGATCTGTGAGCCACCTTGACTCATTGAGAAGTCACACAAACACAGCAGTGATGCAAATGATGATTGTGAAAACTACCCTCAGGGAATATGATGGAGTTTCAGAAGGTCAAGAAATCTCAATATTATTGTCCAATGCAAATAATTAGTGCAATACATCCTCTCAGGAAAGTACAGGTTTGTTTCTGTAAGAAGATTTACAACCTCATCTTATTCACTGTAGCTATTCTAACTTATCAGCACAATTTTGGAAAAGCAAAAAGCAACCAGCTAAACAACAACAACAACAAAAACCTCCACTGTTACTTATTTTTATATCAAGTACATAAACCATATATATGATTTCAAGGATTTTGCTAGGTTTTCTTGCCTGCTATGCATAGTTTAACAATTTCAGAACCCACTCAAGTAGTAATCCAACATATTTATTTAAACCCAGATATTTCCCTTACCGAACCCAGGATTCTGTGCAACATTGTACCACATTTGTCTCATTTGATGAGTGTCACTCACTGGAGCAGGCCACTGAGTAATTTTCCCAACCTAGAGGAATCACGTGCAGGAAAAAGCTACTGTATTATTGCTATGCCAGGACAATTCATTTACAAAATATTGAGACTTCCCTACAGATCAGTGTTCATAAACTATAACAACATGGATATTTCTTAATGGTCACTTTGAATAAAAATTAAACTTAAAACTACATTAACTAGTAATTATTCCCAAGCTTCTGGCCGTTTTAATTAATTGTGGATGACAATAGATTCAATGAGCTATTATGGATGGCAATGACTGACCCAATAAAAGAATATTTTAGATGTTTGAATATTTTTTTCTTTGGCTAACCATTTCAATCTTTCCTGCACATGGAATCTGTGGTGAAATTATTTTGATAAAGACAGTTACCATTGACTAAATGCTCCTGCTTAGATATTGATTTGCTTATACAGAGAAATAGAATAAAGTAGTCCTAAACCCACAGTGAATCAAACTAACAACAGAGAAAGGAGACTCTGAATAAATTTTCTAGTTAACCAAGAGTCACTTAAGTTGAAAGCTCAAAGCCATCTTCACAGCAATCAAGCAAGCTCATGCAGTTCAGAAGGTCCTTGAAGACTCTTCATTGATTGAGATAACCCTAATATCTTTAACTTCACAAATCCATCAGTTGTCTAGCTCTATATAATATGTTGCTAGTCTTGTAAATTTGTTTCCTAGAAAAAAATTATTTTATTTTCACTAACGTCTTTTCTAAACAGGATTCTATAGCTTCATTGTGTTTATCTGAAAATACAAGTAGGTTTCAAGTTTGACTAGATGTTATTTTGTGTTAAATGTTATGTTTCATTGCTGTTGTGTCTTGGAAAACCAAAGTCGTACTTCAAAGATGCTCTCACAAGTCAGTTCTGATGTTAATTTACTTGTCTGAAGTTTTCTCATCTCTGAATTATTTTAATCTCGTAGTGCATTAAATCTTTAGTCACTCAGATCAGTATGGATACTCCAAGGTTTACTGTGCCTATATAGAACTAGCACTTCTGGTGTTTCAGACTTGGCTTTTTCTTGGTCCTAGTATATAATAGGAAATCACAGTGACCCTAGAGAACTGAATGCCCTTCCTTGGCTTTTGAAGTTCTACTAGTATTTAATTTTCCCTTCTATGTATGCTTCAGTATATTTTCTTTCAGCCTCAAGTAATTTGCTATGTGGAAGAAATATGAAGACTTTATTTTTTAATAGGAGAATGAGTTTACAGAGTAGATTTTTTTGTCACTATAGAAACAAGAAGTTATTTAACAGGGACTATGAGGCAGTTATTATTTCATGGTTGATTAGTTGTGAAATATTCAAAAGAGATGAACAAGAAGCTCTATCTTAAGAATATACTGTCTCATCCCATTCATTATTAGTGATGGTAAAAAGCTGGCATCTCGAGGCAGGATTATCTCTCCAAGTGCATAGCTGCAGAACAACAGTGTGCAAATAATAATGGAAAAATAAGTTGGTTTTAATTAGTACAAAATTAGCTGCAAATACTATTAACCAACTACGCTTTATTTGTTAATTCAAACTTCCAATGTGACAGAAATTTATTTCAAACTCTTAACTGAATTTCCAAACACCTCCTAGTCGGCCAGAGAGATAAAGAAGGGTTTGTCTCCAGTGCAATCATTTCGGAAAAAGACTGATGAACAATCTGATTGCTTTGGTCTGTCAGTTCACCCTTTACAATCCAAATCAGTGAAGTAACATGCTGAGGGATTGCCTTACCTTGTCCGGAAACTATCTGAGTTGAAGATTCTATGGTTCTATTTATTATGATATGGATAAAACACCAAGTGACAGCAAAATGCGGCATCATGTAAAGGTAAGTGAAGTCTTTTCTAATGATTTGTCATGTTTCTGTGTCCCAGGGAAGTTCAGTAAAATGGTAAGGTCACAAGTGGTAAGGAATCATCACTTTGATGCTGTAGCTGAACTAAATAGTCTGGACCCTAATTTGTCTCAGCCTAAAAACCTTAATAAATCCATAAAACCTATAAAAAAGAAGAAAAGGAAATGAGAATTGTCCAGTCTACATACTGTTTATCAGAAAAACAAAAACTGTAAGAGGACTAAGTAATTATGGATACACTAAAATGAGTAAAGTCATATTTCTTGAAGGTTTGTGTCTCATGGTTGGATTTGATTGGAGATTTTTTCCCTCTTGGTTGGAAAAAATTTGAACGTCTCTCATATTTTCTCATATCTATTTTAGGGTGAGCTGCCCTTTTCCTTCTGCATGGGAAAAATCTACAGCTTATATTTTTCCTTTACTCAGCTATGCATTTTCTCAATATTTGGAAGCATCTAGATATTAACAGGATTTCTGCCATTCTGCTATATTTATTGAGAAGTCAATCATCATTTAAAGGTATTTATTCATTGATTTGTTTGTTTGTTTGTTTGTTTGTTTGTTTTTGCATTTGAGATAGGTGGGGAGGGAAGAGGCAAATGGAAATTTCAATATAGAGGAAATTTACACAAGAATCATTTTGTTAGTACATAGCTTCATTCTTTGAAATTCTATGTCCTCTATTCTTAATATTCATAATTGTTTTAAGATAGTGAGCATGACATCAGTGCCTGTGATCAACTAATTAGTCATCAAGTTCCAGATGTGCCTTAAGACACATCTGAAATGCCCAGTTCTTATAAGTTCAGTTTGGTAGAGTCAAATGAGTGTGAACAAACAGAAGGTAGAATGAGCTCAAACTGATTTGTTTAAAGAACTTAGACTTGTAATGACAACGAAAAGATATCTCAGACTGGTATTTACACCAGAACAATCAGAAAACAGAAGATTGATACCAATAAGGAAATACTAAAAAAAAAAAAAGAAAGAGAAAGAAAAAAAAAAAGAGAAAGAGGGAGATTTCCTGCACCTTACTGATAGAAGAGGCTAGAGAGGTTTTTCAGGTAAATCTAATCTTGTCTCACCAGTGAATCTTGAAGACACGAGGAAGATAGATAGGACTAGTTGTCATCTGACAATGGTCCTTTCTACTTCAGCTGGAACTAAGATCTGCTAACAATTATTGCAGGTTTATAGGTGCCATTCAGATACACTCTTTAAAGAGTGCCTGGGCAGGTAGAAAGGGAGGCAAAGTGATAGAAGAATTAACTGATTCTTATTCTACAGTCAGTTTGGTTGTCTATAAAGCACAGTTGCAAAGTATCAACACTATCAAGATAAGCAACTTAAAATCTTCTAATATCAAAGTTGTTCTTAAAACATAGTGGTAAAGGCTGTTTCTGAAGCTCTCTTCATTGTCTTGGTATTGCCTCTGTAGTCCTGGGCATGCTGGTGAGAACTAAATAAAACAATTTGTTTGAACTGTGTTATTACAAACTGTGAATTTGTTATAGGAGCACTCTGAAAATAGTAGAATGAGAGACAAATATATATCAAGAGGACTGTAAAGGACGAGTATTGTGGTACCCAGGACCGTGGTAACATGACGGGAGTAAGGCCTCTAAAAATAATTGCAAGACATCTGCCATAATTATCAAGTCACTTATCTGGGATTCCTTAAAACAATGGATACCATACCCCAAGAAAACAATTTATCATATGCATATAAGATCAGTTTATGTGATTAGTTACATTATGATATTTTTTCTTTAGAGTTAAATTTGTCTGATTCTTACTTTACGACTATGCACCCTTAATAGAACTAAGGCGGCATTGCAATTATTACTAAGAATGAGTAATAACCTTCAGCTTATTTTCCCAGGTGATTTATCTCTTTTATGTGGTAAAGAACTTCAATTTTGTCACTGTCATAACCTAACAACAACAACAACAACTAAAATACAGTAAGAAACTTGCCTGTATAATCAATCGGATCTTTTAATATGCCTGGATTGGCACGTTTGACTCTAATGTGTGTCCTTGACATAAAAACAAAGCTGTATTATGTAGGCTTTTAATAACGCAGTATGATGAAGGTTGAAACTCAGATATATTTGGAATATTGCTTGAAAGTCTATAGAATATATCCTAAAACTCAATATCATAAATGACTTTTAAGATCAAAAAAGATATTTAAGAAATGAATTAATAATAAAAGTAAGTAACTAAAAGTAAAAAGGTTAGGGTAGCAGTTTTTAATTCTCTCTTTTTCTTTATTAATGTTATTTTCTGTGGTACTGTTGATGTGGGAAATACTTCAGACACAGATTTCCTGATTCTTTTGGGGAAGAAAATCTTCCTTTAAATATAGTGTCCTAATGGAAAGAAGACTGTGACAGACTAAGAAAAACTAAAGACCATATGGAAATTATGTACATTTTCTTTCTACCATGTGGGTAGACAAGGAAAGGCAATCTCACTGCCTATTGAAGGCACCATAAAAAATATGGTAAAAGAGGTGAATCTGGTTTACATCTCCTGCTGGCAAGTAATGGAGATTTGTTTTGATCAGATTAACTTCTAGAATAAAAATACCTATGGAATTAAACTTGTTCCACATAATAAACAAGCTTTTATTGGGACAGGGAAAGTTCATTGATCCATCAATAATCACATCCCAGGAAGTGCATTTTTTTGTTTTCAACAGTCAGAGAATTTGGGGAAAAACAAAACAAAATAGTAAAACACTTTTTCCTAAGCTGCAAGCATTAAGTAGTCCATCCATTTTTCCAGTCAAAGTTTGAATAGAAGAGAGAAAGAGAACTTCCCCAACTTTTCTCTTAAGAGGCAATTTCACACTCTGATAGGTAACAGGGCCTTGGAATACACATTTTAAAGAGAGTATTTCTGATATACACTCAGTTCAACACTGCAACCTTCCAGATATTTTCCTATAGTTTTTACTTTTTTCATTTCCATAAAGTCTTTCATATGTTAAATTATTTACATCCTATTATTGCTTGCATCCTCCAAGAATTAATATACTTTTCACATTTGCTTTCTTGGTTATAATTTAATCATGCTGAATATATTGCTCAGTTCATCTTTTTCTGTGTCATTCTCTCTACATTTTTTTTATTATTTGTAACTTTATTTTAGGCTTACTCCTATTTGTCAATATGCCTAACTCGTGGAGAGGTAAAACCAATAATGCTGTTGCATATGTGTGTTCTCAACAGTCGTATATTAAAGTATTATCAACTTACTGATCTGGTCCAATGATGTTTCTCAGGAAAGGATGGCAGAGGGTTTCAAATGCTTATCTGGAGCTCAAAAGACCTGGGCCTATTTTTTTGAAATACCAGAAATATCCTCTGTAATCTTTAATTTAATTTGTTAGGGTTAGCTTGTCTCCAGAAGGTCCACCCTCAGTTGGCACATTACTCTTCTCTTTTAAAGGTATTTACAGTATAGTTGCATCTATGTGAGTCTAACAGTTTTCAAGAGGTCTCTGAAATTAAGAAGAAAATATTATCTCCAATCAGATGCAACAATTTGTTCAAATTCTGGCACAAGCACAGGGATTTTCTACAACACAGTGCTGTGAATAACAAAACATGACCTGTTTAGACAGTAGCTGCTATGAAGTTCAGGCACCTAATGTGTAACACCCTTGAGCTTCAATCCCCGGTTCTTCTGGCATGCAGCTTAAAAGCATCAGTTCCATTGGAGGTTTGTGTAGGGACCAAGCTGCCTAAATCATTGAAGAGATCTGCATAAGGCACGTGCAAAATCATGTATGTTTTTGGGACTGACAATCACTTCAAGAAATGCTCCCTGAATTTATCTAGAATCTGTAGTCCAGAAGCTTCTTCTTGTTGAAGGCAACTGTACCAATTAATAGTAGTTAGACCAATTATTTTGGAAAAGAGACACAAGTAAGAGACCATAACAAAGCTCAGTTTTAAATATGGCTAAGATATAAGGCCAAGCACCTTAAGCAACCTATATAATTATAGTAAAAAGACAGGTTCCTCTAGGGGATTATTCAGAGCAGGAATTTAACTTTGAGAGACAAGTAAATTATATGCCTAAAGTTAGGAATACTGAACAACCCTGAGCAACCTTTATTAGTGGATGCACTAACTCAGCTTAAAGAACTCCTGACTAGCAGTGCGGCTAATATTCAATGTGAACACAAGACCATATTCAACCTCTTAAATAGACATGATTGAATTCAGTCATAGGTGAAGAAGAACTGATGGAATCAGTAAAATGACAAGATATTAAAAGAGTTCAGGGTATACAATCTAGAAACACACAGAAAAGCAGAAATTAGAACTTGTGGTATGAAAGCATCTCAGCTGAGCTGAGAATCCATTTTTCACACTTTCTGAACTGTCTTATACACTGAATCTGACCTGTGTAATGATGTCTCATTATCAAAAATGGTTGAATTATTATTGTTTGACATTTGTTCCATCACCTATAACTTTGAGGGGATTAACTCTGATCTTCACAGAGTAGCTGAGTTCCTTCTTGATTTTTTTTTTCCCTCCGATTATTACAGCAGAATTTATTTTTTTCTGCACATAGGTACTGGAGTATGTTGGTGCCAAAGACTTCAGCATCTTGAAAACACTTCAGACTACAGTTGATTTCATCTATGCATATCTCTAAAGACCGTAAAAGGAAATTTTGAGTTTTATAGAACATATGTACAATTAACAGAAATCCAAATTTAGGAAGTACCTAAGAATGTGTAATGATGAGCTTAATAGGAAAAAAGGAGGAAAGATTGTTTCAGCTCACATAATATTTCTTGTCCAGAAAAATCCATTGTGAGTTTCTTCCTTCCTATTGAAGGAAGAAAAGAGGAGAAAGGCTTAAGTCATGAATGGCATGAAGCTGTGATAGAGGAGGTCCAGGTTGGATATCAGGAAAATATTCCTCCCTGAGAGGGTGATCAGGCAAGTACCTGAAACAGCCTCCCCAGGGAAGTGGTCGTGGCATCGAGCTCACCAGAATTCGAGAAGTGTCTGGGCAACATTCTCAGATATATGGTCTGATTTCTGTCTGGTCATGTGGAGAGCTAGGAGCTGGACATGATGACTCTTATGAGTCTCTTCCAACTTGGGATATTCTATATAGAATATACACATTTGCTTTAATTGTCACCTTAATGACATGAAGCCACACAGTTTCAAGCTAGCCCACACTGAGACAGCTTGGGCACAGGTGCCCATGCTACAATTCCATTGCAGTTTGTTCTCTAAGAATTTCCTCATGGTAGGAGATGCTGTCACTCCAAAAAGCTGGATATGATTCTTCTTGATCAGCCAATCATCTACACCTGGCAACTTGATTACAGCATATAGTTATCCTCAGGAGATGAAAACACTGAGTAAAAGAAAAAGCAGTTCCTTTATCCAGCAGTGGAAGGTTGGAAGCTGAAGCCAGAAAAATGTGATTTGAAATTAAAGCGTGTTATGAGCAGCAATACGATCATTTACAGCAACAGAGTATAAAAAATGTGCATGATGGTGGTAGATGCCTGTCTAGGAAATACACTTTATCCAAAAGTAAATTAGTGAAATTGATGACAGATAATATTCTGGTGTAGTAACAAGATGCTCCAATGGCTCATTCTGATGGGAATACAAGGATAAGTGTCTTAGAAAAACTCAAAGTTCTGCATTGACAGTTCTGATTGAAAGATCACTGAGTAATTTGAAATACTCATTTGTAATTGTAGCAGCAATTAAATTTCCAGAATAATGCCATTCTATTCCTGCAAGGACATAGGGAACTGTTATTCTGGAAAAAAAAAAAAGACAGTCCAGTTTTAAATGCAGCATCACCTCTCTGCTGTGTCATGCTACACCCGACAGTGCTTCTCTTTTCATAAAGATGTCTAGACATCTGCTAATGCTCATTGCTTTGATGACAACTTATTCCATATGTGTCCTGTTCCAAATAAATTACACTGCCTGAAACTCTGGCATTTGTTCAGGTTTCTGTCTTTCAGACTGTGTACATTCTTATTCTCCTTCTTGCTCCTGACTTGTGAACCGTTTGAAATTCAGAAGATCAGGCATAAAACAACCTGTTTTAATCCTTTAATTCCATTTTCCTCTGCACCTCCATCACAACTGTTTCAGCTAAAGGTATATTTAAGAGAGACCTCCTGTCCTAGTCTTCCTCTCTTCGCTATCTACGCCACTGCCTCATTCTCTTCAATCTTAACTCTTTCCCTCACTAATGACATGTATGTGTCCTACCCCTCCTCACAACTTTTGCTTTACCCCACCCCCTGAAATTGATGCAGTGCTGAAAAGGTGAGTCATTTAGGACTGGGGATCTGTATGGCTGCATGTCTCCCTCTCACCTGCTGAGCAGCAGGTGGTCCCTTCAGGGGAATTGGTCAGATGTGAAAGTAAAAGGTCTCCAAGTGCTCGTGTTTTGCTCCAGTGCCCTGATGTCTATGAAAGTGAAGTTGGAGCCAAGGAAGGAAAGAAGCCAAGAAGCCTAGGCCTGGATTTTCTAGGATGTGCTGTGTCAGTTTGCTAAGAGCAGTACATTTCCTGGTTGCATCTTGCTTTCATCTGCAAATTTCACCATTGGGACTGTTTTCAAATAGCATAGCCCAGAATTTAGTAAACTTCAACTCTTCCTTACTCCCACCCTTCTCAACAAACCAAAAAAGTTGCCAGTTTATTTATAAATCAACTATTTTACATCTTTGGTGCAGTGACAGAAAAGATGTGAAGTGAGCAACTGTTCCAAAAATACTTCTGCAGAGGCTTCTCAGCATTGTTTGATGCCCTAGAGAGGTTTCTGATACTAACATGACTCCAGCTCTCTGAGTAATGCTTTCTTTAACAATACTGCCAAAAGTTAATTAAAAAAGAAACGAGAGGTAGTTCTTTGACTTGGTTGTAGATCTGCAATGTAATTGTGTTTGCCAAGTCATTTTGAATTTAAAAAAGAAAAAAAGTGAGAGGGAGAAATCCTCTTGTGCTTTAAAAGAACACTGCAATTTTATTTATTATGTATCATGTCCTGAAAATGTCTTGAAAAGACAAAAAGAGAGTAAAGGACAGGCACAAGCCCTATGCAGATTAATAATTTTCACTGGATATCAATTTGTGGACTATAATCTCTTTTAATTGACCTTTAGATATATGATTAGACAGACAGTAAGCTCTGCTGACCAGTGCATGTATAACTAGCATACAGCAAGGTGAGATAGAACTGGTTTAATCTCATTCCATCCATGAGACTTTAGTACCATTTGGCCTAGTTCCCTTTATCCATCCAGAGATAACAACAGCTTTATTTGGCAGTGAATTAAAGAACCAAGTAGTTTTGCATTGTAATATAGGTCAAACGAAAACAGCATGTTTGGTGTTGGTTTGCTTGACAAGAAAACTGCTGGGAGGTAGTTGAGTGGCAAAGCAGTTGCAAAAGAAGATTTTCAGTCTGTTAAAAGTGCGAAAGCTTTGAAAGGTTTTAATTGGAGCCAGCCAGACAATCTTGTGGCAGTTCACTGCGCCATCGGGCAGAAGATCAGAGTTTGAATTCCTAACTGGCTGACAAGAACTCAAAGCAATGTGAAGACAGGATGTCTGGCCACTGTAGGGGATGTTTCCTCTCGTTATAATTGTATAAAACTAAAACAAAATAAATAAAAGTATAAGAAGGAAAACAAATCCTGTTTTCTTCTGTCTCCACATGAGTGGCATCACTGCTAACATTCATAAGAAAAAAGGGAATGGATTACATCATAGATCTTTCCCTCCCCATGTGATCTTACCAATGGACATATCCTGTTTTTTGACCTTCAAAGGCATCTAATTCCTTCATTATTAGGTACTTGCCAGTCATTCTGATTTGCCACCAAATTTATCCATTAAGCAGTCCAGAATTAATTGAGTAATTTCTATTACTTTTGAGATTAGTAAAACCATATCTCCCTTCAGGCTACAATTGTGTCATCTCACTTGAGGTTGTACTAGGTTATTTCAGGACATGCTGCATCACATGAAACTTAGCATCTCCTAGTGCCTCACACAACCCTTAACAGGTTTTATTAGGGTTGTGAGATATATAACATCTTTAAAAGTGTGTGGGTGTAGGTATTATACATGAGCAGCAGATAAATGTGCTACAGTTTCTCCTGTTACAAGCCTTTACACTGCATTCCACTCAGCAGTCTGCCCCAGATGAGGGTGCTGAAGTGTGTTTGGGCTTTCTAAACATGATCTGCCACATATATACTGATCTTCAGATGTCTAAGAAAAATGGGAAAATAAAGATTGTAGATGAAGTAGTCTTTGTGATCTTTCAGTTGTGATGAATTTTACAATAACTAATATTAAATTTCTTTCTGATGTGGTGTGGAATAGAGAGGGAAATATTGGTTTAATATCTCTGATTTATTGCTGGAACAGCCTAACAGATAGGGCTTATGCCAGCGATCATGGAAATCTCTTGCCCAATGGTAAGGAGCTCTTTTCCTCTTCTTCAGAGGTTCTTGGAAAGAAATTTTCAACTCAGTATGTGTCGACAGTTTACAGGATGGTTTAGCCCAGTTCCATGGCGACTGGGGCAGGGAATCCATGGACCTACACCTCAGGGAAGGGAAAGGGAGAAAGAGAAAAGGGAAAAAAGGGAAAAGGGGGGTGGGCCTAAAAACAGAACAGTGGCAACGAAGGAAAGCTAATTTACTAAATAAGATATTAGAATACAAAATAACACAATATAATTGGAAATGAAGTTAATAAACCAAATAAAATGAGCAAGAGAGACTGTCTGATAAACCAAAGGCCTTACACTAAACACTGAAGGCTAGACGGCAGCGAGCACCCACTGCTGAGTCAATCAGAAAGGGAAGAACCTGTGTCTCATGACACATGCAACTTTTATCTTTCCCTCTGAGTGGAAAATGTAAAAATGCAAAGCAATGCAAAGTCCTCTGGGGTGCATAGCTCTTCTCTTCTGAGACAGGTATACCCAGAGCTATCTATGATCCGCAGAGCTGGAGCATTAACTCTTTATTCTCAGTGTGATACGTGATTCTCTGATGTGGAATACCATTAACAAAAATCATAAAACCATGACAATTGGTAAGGGGCAGATAACTACCATAGATTTTCACTAAAGAAATTGCATCTTGGGCTTACTGTTCTTTGGAGATTAGTCCTTTACTGACTGAAAACCAGGAAGTACCTTCTGGAAAAGAGTCACTGAACCTTCTTGAAGTGTCAAGCACTGTCTAGTGTGTGGTGCTTCACAACAGTTTGTGTTTACAAAGCATGAATTATCATTTTAAGCCATAATAGAATCTTATGAGATGTCGATTTTCCCCATACTCGTGTACACTACAGGAAGCAACACCAGCTTCCTAAGTTACATCTGAACAGCTAAATATTCACAATAGTTCTGTGTCTGAATAAGCAAAATTGACTACTGAAATGGAAATTAATGAAGTAGGAAACTCTGTGTCTAATCCTGTTCAAATTGTTGTGTAATGGAGTAGACAGTATTCTACAAGTACATCACGTATTGCAAGGAGGCAGCTCTTTGTTTTATTGAAAACCCTTTAGACAAATTTACCAGGAGAAAAAAAAAAAACAAACAAAGGAAAATACATTAAACTACTTTCATTAATCCCTGCAGGTTTTTAATAAAGAATTAGGCTATAAACAAAAACAGGACAAGAGCAACAGAAACAAATTTAGGATGGAATTTTAATATGCAATCACACATTCAAGACTGCAAAACCGAAATGTAAACAGCTATGAAATGCACTGTAAGCACAGAAAATTAGTACTACTGTACTTGTAATTCAAGGCATCTTTGTTATTCTGATATATTTTACTATTTCAGTAGTGAATTTCTTTAATGTGATCAGGTCTGATATCTTGATGACATCTGATATTGTAGTGCAATCTACTACTATGTGTGGACTGCTCCAAAAGTAATACTTCATATTTTATTATGTTGGCCCATGATACCAGAGCACATATTGGTAGTGTGGCAGCAGACATCAAACTTTCCCACCAATATTCCATTTCATTTTGTTTCTGTGTGACAGACAACAGCAGTGAGGCAGTCTGACAGAATGTTCTCTGACATGGAAGTGCTTATGAAGCAAAGGTGTGTCACTGAATTCTTCCATGTAGAAAAAATTGCACCCACTGACATTCACTGATTCTTGTAGAACTTTTATGAAGGTCAAATAATGGTTGTGACCACTGTGAGGCAGTTGATTGTGTGTTTCAGCAAGAATATCATCATATCAGCTGTGAAACTGGGTCACCTCATGCATGCAGGCGCTTGTTCATCGCCTGCAAAAATGCACAGCTATGGTGATAACTATGCTCAAAAATAATATTTTGTACCTTAGAAATTTAGGTCTAAGTGCTATTTTGCTTCTTGTATCTATTGTAGTTTCCATGGAAATAAACAGGAGGTATGACTTTCAGAACAATCTACATGTACTAAGCAAAAAAACCCAAGCAACTCTTTGGGATATACAGATAAATATTTTTGAATGATTATCTCATGAATCTAAATCTATCATAATGCTATTAAAACACCGTTCTTTAAATTTCACTTTTTTTTTTTTTTTTTTTCAGAGAAGGGGTACAAAGGAGCATGTGTAAAGTGCTTAGATTTTGTTACTCTCCAAGATGTTATTAATCATTATCCTTCAGAATCAGTTCTTCAATCAGAACAAGCAGATAGATTTATGTTGATAGTGTCAATATTACATACACGTAATTCCAGGGGTTTATGTATCTGTTTGCAGCAGTCTGTACAAATATAGAGTAACACTCAGCAAACAGCACATTTACAAAGGTAATGAATACACATAGTAACAGATCACAAAGTTTTTCTCCAACAAAGTGATAGATTTCTAGTTTATAAGAAGATGTTAACTGGAAGTGTAGATAAATTTAGGATATTTTATCCTAATTGACTAAAGGAACAAAGAATATTGCACTAGAGTCAGACTTGCCTTAAAAAGCTAAGAAATATCTCTGACAATTTTTAGGTTCCTTCTCTTAAACTCTATCATGTTACACAAATAGATCCACTGCGTCAGTTCATGTAAGTGGAGAAAATGAAATAATAAAACTCTAAGAAAAAAAAAATAAGAAACAAATGAATTTTAAAAAACACATAACCATTATAAAAAGAAATACTACTTCTTCAAAATATATCAACAATTAGTAATTTAAAATCACTTCAGACAAATTTCTATCCCTCTTTTTAGATAACGTTCAAGTAAGCTAAAAGCATTTGCTGAATGAATCCAGGAAAATGATAGTGGATCTGTCCATTTTAATTATAGAACCAACTACATTTCATTCTATACAATGAGTTAGACCTGTCTAACTTTAGGGATGGTGTTCAACTTCGAGAAGAAAAGAGCATAACCGCAGGGTATTTTGAGATGCATAATAGCATCATTTGTTGCTTCCAGCTTCTACTCCTGAATCTTCTGTAAGAACAAACTATTGAAGAGCTTGAGGCTAATTTACAACGTCATCATTTTTAAAGTGCAACAGTTTTGCAGAACTTTGGCATAGGAATATCAGCTAAATATTATTTCTCTTTATCTCCTATATATAGACATATATCTTGTATAGATTGGTAAATGTCAAAGCAAGTTAAGGTTGAGGACAACACACCCATCATTCTAAATCCAGCATTTAGTCCCACCAAGCTGCTCACAATGCAGGTCTGTAGCTTCACACTTCAGTCTGCCATCACCAGCTGCTCTACAGGGGCATGTAGCCCATGCCAGCGAGATGCTGCAAAGCCTGCTGACTCTCTTCCTTGCTCCTAAAACTGAAGTTCTGAAACATCTCCAAAACAGGGATGGGTCTCTGCAGTACAATTTAGCCCTACATTCTTTTTTTTTTTCCCTCACATTTTTCATTTGCTATGAAAAAAACCAGTTCATTTCTACATAATTATTCAAGTGACTCAAAACTTGCCTCATTAGGAAATACCATTTTACTTCAGTCATGAATTGAAAGGACAAAGGCAAAATGATATGACATGAAAGTATACTGTCAATCTGATGAGAAATTTCGAAGTGAAACAACAAAAGAGTAAGAAAGGTTCTTATATTGAAATGTTTATTTGACTGGACATGAACTAAAGCCCACACTTTTAGAAATAACTATTAATTTGTATGCCTTCATTTTAGTCTATAGAAAACAAATCTTCAGGTGGGCTCTGGAAAATGATTAGTATTTTCAAAATTTCATTACTTTTTTTACCCCTGTAATCCTCAAAAATTTCCATGTATATGTTTCACACTTGGCTAAAATGTACCTGCCCTACATATGTATTTTAGCTACAGAATGAGTTCACGCCATTATAGTATTTCTAGATTTCTGCATCTGTTTCTACAAATGGTTTAATTTAAATCTTGTCAAGTATTTCCAAAACAAGTGAAAATGAGGAGATATATTTTATTTTGTCATCAGTTTTAGAAAAGCATTTAAAAAAGGAAAAAAAATAAAAAATATTAAGGAATAATATAATGCGTAAGCAAAGCAGTCAGCTTTGTAGAGAAGATAACTGTTCTTCTTAGTAGTTAGCATTGTCCCTTTTTACAGGTAAAATTCTACCATTTGCCATACTTTGATTACAAAGTTCATTGCTTCTGGAACCAATGTCAGACTATGAAAGATGTTGTATCTTTTGAAAATGTTCCACACATATAATTAGCAGGTGACCTTTGAAGTTAACTCTAAAACAGCTTTAATTTATTTTAAAAGAAAAACATGATACTGCATTTGTAAGTCATTCATGCATTAAAATCAATCATCTGAAGTAAATTTCAGTTCACCTTTAGGTATCAAAAGCTTTAAGCCTATTTACAGCTTGGATTTACTAATATTTAGAGAAAAAATATAAGTTAGCAAATCCTATGTGAAGTTACAAATCACATAACACAATGTTTGCCTTCTAAATGTCATACTGAATGAAGCTTCTCTGGCAGAGAAGAGAACAGTACAGTGGTTGAACCCAGTTTCTTAAGAATCCTTGGGAACCAGGATAGAGAAAGAGGTGTGGTCCATTTATTCTCATGCTCAATGCGCACGTATCTGTAAATGCTTGTTTGCATTCCCTTTAACCACAACTTTCGACATGTCTAAATGCCCTGACAAAGTATTTATTTGGATTGTACTGCACATGTACACTCTGCTATTTATGATTCCGACATGCTGATGAAAATAAATTTGATTGCATAATTTTCAATCTGTTTTAGTTTTATAAATTCTCCACTCCTACAAATTATACTAAAATAATGTGTCAGTCCTTTATTCCTCTTTTTCCTCTCGTATGTTTTGAAAATGCCACCACAAAAATATGAACACTCAAAGATACAGGCTTTTTCTTACGAACCCTAAACAGATCAGAAAAGAGTTCCATTTATCTTCATTATTTAAGACCCAAAGTGAGCTGGAATATTTTAGGCTAGAAGACATGTTTTTTCATATAAGACAGATGAAGAAGACATAAGAAGTTGTAAATCAGTATGTGTTTTCTGATAAAGGTATTTTTATGTAGGTGAGCCCTGTGCCAGAGAGCAGAAAGAAAACAGAGTTGTCCATATCCCTTATGAATGTCACCATCAGACTAGTTGGATCTCAGATAAGAAACTTAAGCAGTTCTGGTAGAAAAAGTAGATGACAGAAAAATTGCAGTTTAGATATAGACTGCCTAATTTAGATATTTCATGTTTTTGTAGTTGATATATTCAACAATTGCATTTGAATAGGTAAAAAAGTAAAAGCTCTCACTTTGTGAAACATAATGTTACCGAAAATTTTAAAAAACCTCAATGAGTCAATTTAATTTACTTTGTATAGTTACTAATAAAGTTCAAGAATTTTTTAAACTCAAGTGACAAATGTAATGGACAGTATTATCAAATCTAATTCTAATCTGTATAATATATATGCACTCAACTGGGTACAGAATGTGAAGGGATTGCCTTAAAATACATACATCTGTTCTTAATATAATTCTATGCATTCCTGATCAAAAGGCCTGAGGAATTAATTGAAGTCTGCTCTTGAATTTGGAACAATTGATCAGTCTTTATACTGAGTGTGCTGGGCACTAGGCACCCCAGAGTGTTGTCTCCAAAGCATCATCTCAGTCCTAACAGCAATTTGTCTACTCTGGACAGCCTGGAATATGTATTTTGCGTGTGCTTAACTTATATCTGGGCAACAGGATTACTCATCTGCTCTGAGGGTAAGCTTCACTTGGATCTCCATTGTGGGTACTGGTCCACAGAGCAGTTTGAGTTTAGTTAGGATCTCCTTTGTTACCCACCTTTACTTGACTTCCTTGGTGGATATGGACCAATATTGACTTTGGAGGAAATGATCCTTGAAAATCAACCAGCTAATCTGAACTCACTTCTTTCCAGCCCCATCTCTCATAGAGTACTTCTACACTGATCAACAAACAAGCAAAGTCGGCTCTCATGAAGAAAGTCATGCAATAAAGTGAAACATTGCAGTGGATAACTATTTTTCTTTCTCTAAAAAAAGTACACGCTTTTCTCAAATTTGAGTGTAACACACCAGTTAAAGCCATTCCTATGAGACTGGACCTGTAAAAACAAAAGAGTATAGAATTGAAAATACTCTATGTTCTTTTAGATTCTAATGGAAACATGCTCTATGTTATTTGTGCAAAAGTGGAAAGTTCATACTGCTTTTTTCAAGATATTTGAAGATAAATTATTGTTATTATTGTTATTATTTTCGGAAATACTTCGATCTTTACAATGTACCATAGATAGAATTACCTATCACTATTATTTTTTATAATCATTACTATCATGCCTCATTGACCTGTATGGTAGGAGACAATCCAGAGAAAGGAGATTCCTGGTCATACTAGCAGATAATCACCTACCAGTTAAACATATAATATTCCTAAATGTCAGCACAGTATCTGGTGAGATGTCATGAACAGCCTTTGCACTTGTGTTCTTTACACACAGAACTTAAGAAAAAAACATATATTGTACTTAGAACACTTTTTTGGATGTTTAGTATTCACTAAACCTATCGCTTCACTGTTTTAGCTGGATGATTTGATGAAATATAACCTTGTGCCTCAATATAAGGTATGTGTCTTTTGCAAGATGATTTAAAAAAATATAGAGACAGGGCTATAAGATTTAAGTAAAATATATTCAAACATTATGTACTTTTCCTCCCACTACGCCAGTGATGTCAGCTTTAATTTCCATTCAGAGAACCAACATTTCTGGTTTCTGAAGTACCAAGTACTCTCAGTCCTAAACAGGTTCTAAAATACACTACCCCAATGTAAACAGTAAGAATAATACTAACAAAAACAAATGAGAAGGATTTTAATGAAAACCTCTGCATATGTTTCAGCATCTAAGAGACTTCCTAGGAATTAAATTTGCAAAACAAATTCTCTAGTCTCTGTTTTCAGAAGAATTAATTATCAACTAGCAGATCAGCATCTCACCACATGCAAAATGTTAGGAAAGTTAGAAAACAACATTTGTGATTTAGATTAAATATCATAGCTCATGATAATATGGTTATTTTCTGTGGAAGAAAGAATTTACAATGCTCTTTTTTAGCTTTGTCTATATGAATATCATCTGCATTTTTTTTAGTTTTGATCTTTTTCTTTTAACAAGAAGACTGAAATTTATCACAGCAGTTCAGAAACCTGTTTACTCCATACTGCATGGTTTTAACATAGGAGTTTAAAAATCAAGCACTGTCTCAAAGCAGGAGCTGTTTAGGTTATGATTATGTATATCTAAGGTAATCTAATAATGGATGCTAAGTACAAACATATACAAAACAGCACAAGTACACAGAAGAACTCCATTCCTTTATATAAATTTCAACAAACTTCCATCAAACAGTGGTTTAAGAACTTCCTGAGATGCTGATTGCCTGCAGACCATAATCTTCAGTTGACACCAGTGGTCCTGTTACCATATATTTTCTAATTGCTTTCTAGATTCCTTAGTGTTTTTTCCTTCTGAAATATATATGTGTATATAGAAAGAGATATTACGAAATCTCATTATGCAACAATCAAAAGAAGTCTGTTGTACTAAAATGTGAAGCCTGACAATATTATTAACAGCTCCTGATACAGAGAGGAAAAATAGTCAGTACTTGTTTCCTACTCATTCACTCATATTACAATCTCAGCCGTCTTTTATCTAGCTGAAGAACTGTATTTGTCCTCCATTATAAGGAACCTTTTGATGTATATATGAAATAATAATACAAAAGAGGCTGGTCATTTTTAGCTGCCCTCTCAAAATCATTTCAGTTTATCTTCCTAAGATTTTACATTCAATTTGTCATTTCTTCCATTTCTAAAGATTACGTCAGTATTTTTAACTCCTAAACAGTGCACCTCTATTTAATAGTCTCTTATTTTACCATTAAACTCTGCATATATAATGAATTTCAAATATGCTAACTGTAAGCAGTTTAAGTTTCCTTCTTTCATCAGCTACTTTTAATGTCCTTCTTATTAGCATTCTCACTTCAATATAATTCTCTTTCTTAAAGGCAAACAATACCATGTGCACTTTTCTGTATCTCCTTTCATTCACCGGAGACAGTTAATTCTTTATTCTCAATCTGGAGGAATGTTTCCCTGATAACCATACTTCAGAACTGGGTCTCTGCACCTCTAGAGTCAAATCAAGGATTATTTTTGTTCCTACAATTTTTCTGAGTATTTTCTCCAAGAAGCAACTGATTTTTCTTATTCAAAAACATACTCCCAAAACTGTGCCTCTAAATGACGTTAATTTAGTTTATTTGGGAAAATGACATATCTAAATCACTCAGCGCCACTATTTCTGTTCTTTACAGCTTCACTGCTAACCCTTGACATTTTGTGGTTGTAATTGCTGTCTGACTTAGGTTTAAATCTATGAATGCTTTCTAATTGGGCATAGAATTTCAATACCTTTAAAATGGATGGGACAGTTTGTCAGTACTGACTTATTTACTTTCATCCTTTTTTTAGTTCATACTATTGTTTCCGTATAATTACATTTAAAAAAAAAGAGCTAGATGTATATTCAGATGAATATTCAGACCTGCACAGTATTCCCTGGAGAGTGAGAAATCTAACCCTGAATCTCAGCATATGTAGTTGTATTGAAGGTCATCCTTCTGATGCTTCTCCAGAGTAGGCTGCCATCTGGGTCTTAAGAACCCTGGAAAAGGTAAGCCTAATGCTGTACCTCCCTACCGTGTGAACTATCTGTAGGACATTTAGAAGCACCAAACCATAATGCATTGAGTAGCCATGTAGTACAGTAAAGGAGTTATGTCATTGATTTTGACTTTGACTTTGACTTTGTTTAGTACAATTGCAAAGTAATGTAATTGCATTTTGAAGGAATACGCACTTCAAACATATACACTTGTTTGTTTTTTGTGTACCTCATGAGGGCAGAGTAGAGGGGAAACAATCACCTCCCTCTCCTTGTGGGTGCAGCCCAGGATATCATCGGTCTTTTGGGCTGCAAACACATACTGCTGGCTCATGTCCAGCTTGTTGTCCACCAGAACTCCCAAGTCTTCTGCAGGGCTGCTCTCATTGAGCTCTTCTCCCAGCCTGTAGACATATTTGGGATTGTCCCAACTCAAGTGCAACACCATGCACTTGTCTTTCTTGAATCTCTCTAGGTTCATACGAGCCCATTTTTCAATCTTGTTGAGCTGCATGTGAATGGTACACTTTTCTTCTATTGTATCAATTGCACCACTCAGCTTAGTCATCCACAAATCCTTGTAAAGGACTCAAGAAGCCACCACATAATTTCTAATTCATATGTAATATGCATAATTGTAAGTATCTGGAAGACCAGATTTTTCTTATGTGCATTTTGATTTTCAAATGTACAGAGAAAATGTCAACACCTTTCTATATATTGCTTGCAATACATATATGCAATATTTTAATAGTATCTGTATTCATTTCATTATTATGATGGTTGTTATTAATATTTGGAGTGTATCTATTACTACCTAATTTTGTGAGGTTCTGCAGCACTCTTGACAAAGTTTAAGCATAGGAATCATATTGCACACTTGGTTTTCAGACTCATCTTTTAAATCATGTGTACAGTTTCTGTTTCTGATTGACTAAGTTTCATTCATTTTTTCCAAAAGCAGCTGCTGCCCAGAGTTTCAAAGGCCTAATTCCTAATCAGAGGCACATGCACTGGAATGACGGTGTGGCAGGCTGATTCTCCAGACAAAATTCTATTTACTAGCAGCTGATGTAGCTACAAATCCACCAAGCATGAAAGGGGTCTTATCATATTTCTTAGAGAAAGGAATTTAGCACATATATGTACATGGTTTTAGTGATTATCTTCTGGAAAAAAAAAAAGGAGTATGTTGGGTCAAATGATAGTATGTTGACTAGAGAAATGTATTATTTACAAACAGTGCTTAGGATGGCCTTTGGGAAAAATGCACAGGTAAACATGTTTCTGGCCCTTAGAAGATTACAGGTTTAACAGTAGACTCTACAAAATGAGTAGAATCTGTAAACAATAGTGAGAAATATAACAAAATGGACAGATGTAGTTTTGAACATCAAAGGTAAATTGTGTACTTTGTCATATGTTTCCTTCCAAAACACTTCCTGCTGAGTAATCCACTCCATGTCAATGGAATTTTCTCAAAAAAGCTTTTAATTAGTTTCACAAACATTTTGTCTTTTTTAAACTCCAGCTTACAACACAGGTTCTCTCATAAATTTATTTCCCCATGCCCTACACTACTTTGGTCTTCACATTCCACTAAGACAAATTCTCCATGATTCTCACTTCTCTACTAGGGGACTTTTACCCAAGTCTAAGGTTAAAAGAAAATATCACTATGAAGAATGTATATAGCTTGTCTTAGAGAATTTACGTCTGAATTTTTCCTTCTATCTTAAAATGTATCAAAGGACCCACTGATTTCAAGTGAAAACTGAATGAAGTTATAGCATCTTATTGTAACGATGAAGGCTAAGAGGATGGTTGTGCTTTCAGAATTCTTCTTTTCTACTAGAATTAGTAATACTCATAATCACAGTCATAACCTAAGTCTGATCATTTGAATGGTAAAATTTTTTAGATGGCTGGTTGGAAAACTTTCAAAGTGTGCAGATGTGTTCTTGACAGTGTAGAGTGCAGAATTCTTGATACTGTTTTAGTAGTGAATTAAGACTACTTTATAGAAAATAATAATAATAATATTAACCCTTTCTTCAAATATCAGTGACCAATAAAAAGGCACATAATAACATTTAAAGGACTGAAGATCCATTAATAAATTCTCTATAAATAAACAACTCCTTTTAAATTCCAGAGGGTATCTGAAAGACACGTACACTTTCCTTAGTGGTTTATCCACAACTATAAGGACATTAGATACTCTAGAATTTAGCTATTAACTAGTATGAATACAGCTAAATAATAAGAACATTCAAAATTTGCTCTTCATCTTACTCTCCTTTGATGCAACACAAATTATTTGCATTTCTTAAATGTAGACCTCAGTAATATTTCTATATGCTTTGGACAGAAAATCTCGCGCAAAGCACAGCTTTCTCTCCTGTGTCTTCTGAGTTATACTGTGATGACGAAAATAGCATTTGATTTTACAGTGACAGATTGTTGATCATACCTCTCCACTGAATGACTTGACGTGATGGATTTTTGCTGAGACCATTAGTGACCCTCCTCAAGCCCTCTGTGCTGTGCATATATTGATAATATTCCTTCATTAGAATTTATGTGCATTAAAACAGTACAACAATGGGCACAAAGAGAAAACAGAATCTTAAAAAGGTCCTTTTGAAGTAGAAAGTTCAAGAACAGAAAATTAGAGGATTAAAAAAATGCTTATAAATATGCTAAATTATAGCTATTCATTCAAACAGAGAACATGAGCTTATTCCTTAGTGTGGACATAGTGTTTTTCAACAAATAACAAGATCTAGGCCAAGACAAAGCAACGGTGCTTTTTCATTACATTTACGCAGTTTTCATTTTCAAAAACCTATTTCTTTATGGGAAAAAAAAAAAACAACTTCATGGATAAAGTTTGCAGCTGTCAGCATTAAAGCACTGGAGAGGTGAACTGTTAATCATCCCATCCTAATGCTTAGGTCAGAAAAGACACAGAACACCAATTTTAATTTGTGTTCCTGTCCCACAAGTTGTTCCTGGACTGTCAACCTACAAAATAGCACAGAAAGTCTGTGGTTGAGCTAAAAAATCTACTACAGCAGAGATATATTTATATTTAAAAAAAAGCGATATAAAAATTAGTATAAAAACATTGAGGTTCTGACTGCAGCCTGAGCAGGTACATGAAAGGGAGACCTCATCTCCTTATTCATCTTATTCAAACAATAGATGCTAAAATTGAGCTTGCAGTTCATTCAGTATAACAATACCACATGCTGAACTGTCATCTTGTTTGACTTCCTAGACTTGGGAAGACCTATTTTCAGTTGTTGCCAGGTTTTGGTTGTTTATGTCAAACATTTTAGTGATGGTAAGTCTCATGAAAATTATGCCAGTTACTCTTTACAGCAGCATTCAAGAAAGAAAGTGCTGCCAGTGCGGCAATATCTGAGGCTCAGCTGAGGAGATGCAACTTCAGGATTCAGGTGGAAGGAAACTGACTTTAGATCATTTTTTTGTTGCTACCCTATTTGTTGTTGGCTAAGGAGCCATCAACACTCGTTTATTTGCAGAGAAGGAAGTAATTAGAATGTGCAAGAGTTTTGACATCTGTGTAAGAATATACTTGAAAGTTTGAAATCTTATGTCCCCCAAATGTATGAGCTCATAGCCAACAATTTTTTCCTAGTGAAACCCTTGAAAAAAGTCTGCCTACCTGAACATTGAAGACTAAAATGAATGTGGAAAACACTCTCACTAACCATTTCAGGGTATAACAAATTATCCTCTTATGCATAATTTTTATTATCTCCTGAATGTTCTGTCACCTCTGTCTAGAAAATAACCACAAAATCATTGGACGCATAGGTAGAAAGATCAAATGTGATCAAATGTGATCAAAAGAAAGGGAAAGGAAAAACATCCAGGTACAGGGTTTGAAGCTGGAGACTCACTTGGAGAAAACATGAGTGAATTTCATTGTGCAGAAATTTGAATGATGAGAAAAATAAGTGAAAAATGTGTGGGAAGCTTGGAAGAAGATATCAGCAGAGAAATGGAATCATGTAAAAAACTGGGGTCATAGCAGAAAGAGAAAGGAAATGTTCAGAAATGGAGAAAACTGTATACTGTCATTAGGAAATCCCATTCTGTGTCTTCTAGGTTACTTCAGGAACACCACAACTTGGAAGTTTTAATCCTTCAGCAAGTCATTCAACTAATGAAGAAGGGAGAGTGGATGCACAGTAAAGACATAATCATGATGAAGGACCCCTTATAGAAATGGAAATCCACAGATTTAAGTTTGCCAGAAATAATGTTTTTGCTTATATGAGCATATTTTTATGACTAAAAATTTTAAAATCACATCCTTAATTTTGTTCAGATTTTTGTCTTATTTAATCTCTTTTTTTTTACTTTGTTTCTTTTTTGTTGTACTTTAATTTTAGCTTTGGAGAGAATAACTAATATAACTTGTTCTTTGCTACATTCACACTCCTTCCCTCTTTCAAACAGTTCATTTTATTAAAGGCTTGTAATAAAAAATCTGAAATGGTTTTTACACGGATACACTAAAAACTTTTTAAAATCAATTATGTTCACAAACATTCTTGGAGACACAGCTGTTGAAATTTAGTGAGCATTGAGTTATTTTATATATAATTATAATTTCTCATGATATTATTAAATCAGTAGTAGGCTTCAAAACCTGTGAAGTGATATTGCATGCACAAGATGACAAGCCTAAAGTAGTAGTAGTTGTGTCGGAGGTTCTTTTTCAAATGTGAATGTGCTAGTCTTGCCCCACGAAAACTACAGAATACTGGATATATATATATATATATATTTTAACACAACAATATTTCAAAGTACAGACATTACAGAGTCAGTTCTCATGTGTAAGATCTTGTAATACATACATATTTGTGACATCACCTTGAAAAAGGAAACCCTTCAAAAGATGCTTAAAGTCCACTGTGTATTAGGAAGCCTTACCTGGGGGCAGTCTTCTATCATTTACTGAAAAATAGGCTGTATAAAGGCAGTATTGAGATGCAAGTGCCTTTCGTGTGCTGGACATTCTAAGATGGTCTTAAGCTACCTAAAATAATACTATTTTCTCTAGCTTTTGTTCTGATTCCCAGGATTTACAGGCTTTCAGGAAGAACAGACTACATGTAAGAGATTTTAGATAAGGCTGCAAATGACTTCATTCTTTGCATTCATTCATTCATTCATTCGTTCATTCATTCATTCATTCGTTCATTCATTCATTCATTCGTTCATTCATTCATTCATTCGTTCATTCATTCATTCATTCGTTCATTCATTCATTCATTCGTTCATTCATTCATTCATTCGTTCATTCATTCATTCATTTATATATTTATTTATTTATTTGTGTGTGTGTGTGTGTCTCTTTTTCCTGCTAATGTGATTTGAATAAGCCAGTTACGTTGAAACAGCCTGTCAAGATGCAAATAAGTCCACGAGCACAGATCTCTCTGTCTTCCACGGAACTGCTTGATGAGTAAAACTGGTTTGCTATTTTGTAGTACAAGAGGCCTGCACTGGACTCTGCAGGGGCATGCTTCATGTTCATTTTGAAGGTTTCATTTTGAAGGAAGATTTCCTCTATAACTTGAAGGAAGATAGGATACTTTAAGAAAATAAAGATGTAAAAAGTACTGACATGCTAAAAATACTGGCTGAGTTTTGTTTTGGTTCAGGCTGCAAATGTACAATATTTACTACTATGTTAATCGTCTACAGAAACACAGTTTAAATATAAGATTTTCTAGAAGAGTAATTCCACTGAAAATATCACCTAGAGCTTGAAGAAGTATTCCTAAATGTCCTAAAATGCTTCCTGTGTACAGCTTAAAACCAGCTTGGGATCCTATGTTGAAAAACAAGTTATTTTTCAAAGTTGTGAGTTTCTTCACTTTCTTTAAGTACTCGCAACCTTAAGAGGGAATATTTTTCACCTACTGCTCCTTTATACAGTGACATCAGCTTAGTTGCCTCTGTTTCTTACAGTTCCTTCCCTGTTCTGTAAGGACAACACGGGAAGTCAGAAAATTAGGATTTCTCCAGGAAGATATATCAGGCAAGTGAATGCAATCTCTATTCTATTTAAAGAAGACATTCCCAGGACAACAGCACTAAAAGACTGTGTGCAGGGTAGTGTTCACAACCACTGAACTCCATTATAAGCCTGCAAATAATAGAGATGTGGGTTAAATGGAGAGACTTGCCAAATCTGTCGAGGTAGGATTTGCTGAAAACAAACAGGAGAAAATATAAGTGGCTTGTTATTTGAACATCTATAACAACAATTATTCACTCCCTCCCAAATTTAGCAGCTTAAGTTCCCACATTATAATGCTCTTAATTTTGGGAAAAAGACAGGTATCAAAATCTGTTATAGCAAGAAAAGAAAAAGTCTAAACCACATATTTAATATCTGATATTAAATCAGAAATGATCCAGTGTCATTTATCTAAAGAAAAATTAAAATGCAACACAGCATAAAAATGTCAGCATCTTTTTCTTTTAAAGACAAACATAAAATTGCAGCTGCCTACATAAACTTGAAAGCTGTCAGAAAGAACAAATTTAGGAGTGAAATCATGGCCACTTCGAATCACAGAATCACAGAATATGTCACAGAATTGTAGGGGTTGAAAGGGATCTCTAGAGATCATTGAGTCCAACCCCCTTGCCAAACCAGGCTCCCTAGACCTGGTTTTACAGGTGGGAGTCCAGGTAGGTCTTGAACGTCTCCAGAGGAGACTCCACCACCTCTCTGTGCAGCCTGCACCAGTGCTCTGTCACCCTTACTCTGAAGAAGTTCCCATAGAACTTCCTATGCATCAGTTTGTGGCCATTTCCCCTTGTCCTATCACCATACGCTGCTGAGAAGAGTTCAGCCTCATCACTTTGCCTCCCATTCCTTATATATTTATAGATGTAGTTCAGATCCCCTCTGAGCCTTCTTTTTTCAAGGCTGAACAGAATCAGGTCTCGCAGCCTCTCCTCATAAAGGAGGTGTTTCACATCCTTTATCATCCTTGTAGCCCTCTGCTGGACTCTTTCCAGGAGAACCCTGAATTTTTTGTACCAAGGAGCCCAGAACTGGACATGCTACTCCAGATGAGGCCTGACCAGGGCAGAGTAGAGGGGGAGGATCACCTCCCTTGACCTGCTAGCCACACTCTTCTTAATGCACCCCAGGATGCCATTGGCTTTATCGGCCACAAGGGCACACTGCTGGCTCGTGGCCAACCTGTCATTCACCAGGATACTCTGGTCCCACTCCTCAGAGTTCCTCTCCAGCAGGTCATCACCCCATCTTGTGTATGCGGTTATCCCTCCCTAGGTGCAAGACTGTACACTTGCTCTTGTTAAACCTCATCTGGTTCCTTTCTGACCAACTCTCCAGCCTGTCCAGGTCTCGCTGAATGGTAGCACAGAATTCCAGCATGTCAGCTGTTCCTCCCAGTTTTGTATTGTCAGCAAACTTGTTGAGGGTGTAGTCTATCCCCTTATCTAAGTCAATGATGAAGATGTTGAACAGGACCAGACCCAGCAATGACCTCTGAGGAACATCACTAAGTACAGGCCTCCATCTGGACTCTGCACCACCAATCACAACCCTCTGGGCTCTGCCACTCAGCTGGTTCTCAACCCACTTCACCATCCACTCATCTATTACACATCTCCTCAACTTTGTTATAAGGATGCTGTCGGAGACTGTCAAATGCTCTGCTGAAATCCAGGTAGAATTAAATTTTATTTTTAAGAATCTCTTAAAGATGCGATAGAAAATGATTATGCAATAAAACTTTAGAAATAATATATAAACACACAAAATGCAGATACTTGACTTTAGTCATTTTAGCAGACCTAAACAGCCTCAACAATACACTCACAATAAGTACAACTACAAAATGACCTTTATAACATTGTGACAAAAATTTTCTCCCAATTTTCTCCCTCTTACTCTAACATTCAGAAATTAGAGAAACAAAATGCATCAACAAATGTTAGAGTGCTAAATTGTAGTCTTGTGCAAATATGAATGTTACTTTCCTGTATTTCTAAATGAGAACAAATTCACTCTAAGATTCCCATCTTAACATATGCTCTTTTCAAATTCCCTTTTTGTAGTTACAAAGCACCCCAGAAAATCAATGATTTCAAATATAAAACAAAGAAACAAAACAGAAAATCTATTTCATATGGGAGAATTTCTAACATCACAGTGAGAACAATTGCACAAATCTTCAAGCTCCAAACTCAAGTGTGAAAACAGCAACACACAGAACCAGAGACTCCTGCATGTCAGGAGTCCCTCCAGCAAAATTTCTGTGCATCCAACAGCAACATTAGCTTTCATCAGTGTTCTGCTATTTTTCTGCTGTGGGAACAGTGGCTCAATATGTTCTCAAGAACTTAGAAAAACACAGCACTGTACATCCATCTTACAGGGAGATAAAGGCCAAAGAATAGGACATTTGATATCACATACTTTTCCCAGACTTCCCTTTGCAGGAAGTAGTCATATTCAAATCAAAATAATTTTACGCATGCCTAAAGACAGGTATGTGCACAATTGCTTTTTGAGCTTGAAGCCATTTTTTTTCTTAAATAGGAGAAGCTTGTAATCTGATGTTAATTAGTGGGCCAGACCTCAAGAACTTTGCTCAACCTTTACTCAGTCAGTGTAACTTTTAGTAACAACCTCGAGATTTGGCAAGCCTGATTTTTATAAAAAAAACACTTCCTGTACAGTATGTCAAAACCTGGTATGTCCACCAGTTCCACTAAGTACACAGATGATGGCCCTGAAGGCAAAAGCAGTAAATCAGTTGCAGATTAGAGCCAAGCTCACTTATTTGTCACACAAAAGCTGTTTCTAATATAAAAGGCTGGAGAAAATGCATGCAATATGAGAGAACTTAATCACAAAAATTATTGCTCAGCGACAATCCAATACATCAGTAATGCAAGATACATAATACATTCACTGGAATACAATATGCTCTTAGTTTGTAGCCCGTGAGTTCGAAATTATTACAGAGCATAATAGTTTTTATTCCTTCACTTTCTGCTCAACACAATGTTTTCATTTTGTTTTTTCTTCAAATAGTGAAGAGAAAAAACTAATTCCAGTGTGTAGCTTGTCACTCATTATGTTTATGAACTGAAGACATGCTTAATTATAGTCAGCATCAAAAATTACTAAGGTTCATTAGTACTTTGGGAATCCCAAAATAAGTCTACACAGACATGAAATATACAATTATTTGTTTAAATATTTTATAAGCCCACTGGTTTTCCTATCCATATTTTTCCTCTCTGCTGCTGATAATTTCAAAATCAATTTGAAGTACTTTTACATTTCAATAAATTGCCTCAGAACTGTCATTTGAATAATGCATAGCTTGCTACTTAATGTAAAAAAGATTTATTTAAATCATGTAATTTTTATATATACATATATATATATATGGTGAGTGGAAGCTGTCCAAAACATTGCCAAAACAAATTTCTTACCATGTGTTATGTCTCCAAAATTCTGGTTAGACCCTTCAGCTGACAGCACCATACAAACTTCTCAGCTCTTCCTGACACGTTCTCCTTGCAGTGACTACTTGCTCTGCTGAGAGAGGCTCTGTCTTGAATTCATTCTGCAGATCACTTCCAAAAGAACAGGATTGTATTTCACAACACTACCTATGGCCCAAGTTCATTTTGGATGCCTGCCTCATTCACTGAAACAAACAAATAACAATGGTTCGTAATACAATTCACTTGGAATTAGTCATCACAAAATGTTAGGCTTGCCAGGAGAAGGAGAGAAGGAGAAGTTGAAGTGAAAGGAGGCGAGTATTGCACTTCTTAAATCTCTTTGTCCCAAAGGGAGAATGAGAGCAGAAGGAAATTAAAACAGTAAGCTTGTATTGGGGAATGTTCTGTCAAGTGATTTCTCTTGCTCATGCACAGGAAACTGTAGCCTTGTGTTAGGACAGCAAAGGTATACTACAGCATGTAGGTTCAAATCAACAGCTTAGGAAAGAACTATCAAATTCTAGCTCAAACAAGCAAATGAAAAACAAAAACAAACAAACAAAAACAAACAAACAAACAAACAAACAAAAAAAAAACCCTGCCTTTACGTACATCTCTCACACATTACTAAATCCAATCTCTATGTCTAGCTCCTTGGATATCACCTATCCACCTCTTTTCTCCCTGCTTCCCATGAGAACTCAGCTCCTGGAGATGTTTCCCTTCCTGCAATTCATCTGGTAGTGTTACACAGGAAGTGTGATTAGATACCAGAACACTACAAACAGGTGCTTTCTTTGAAAAGTTGAATAGGTCCTGTGAATCTTCTTTCCCTGTGACTAAATTGCAATCAGACCTGAGTTTCATAATCCCAATAACAGTTTATGTAACAGCCATGTGGTCAGAGGTGGTGGAATGAGATCTTACAATAAGGGGACATGTAAGAGTTATCTCATCAAGAGATTAGTACAGAGATTTTACCCCACCCTCTCCCCTGCTCTTTATTTCTGGTAAAACCTCAAACTATCTAAACATTTCCATTGTTATAACTTCAATCAATATATCACTTCACTTTTCTTAACCAACTCACTCTACTCACCTCTCTGTTTCCTCTCCCCTTTCTCAGATATACAATAGCATTAAGAAGATTATGTTTAGTTTAATCGAGTCAGGGAGGTACATACATTCCTGAAAATGTATTCATTTCTTCCTGCTCAAAAGATTAAAAGCATTCCATTTGACATTATTATAGGTTTATATACTTCAAAGAATTTTTTAAACAATACCTTCTAAAAAAAGAAAAGAATAAAAAAATGTTATTGCATATATTGCATGATTAAGTGATGTGTTGTTTTCTTTCAGTATCCACAATCTGTTTTCAAGCCTTAGTGCTAACAGTTGTGAATAAAAATCAACTCCAACATAGTAGCATTAATGGGGAACTGTCTGGCCTCCACCTAACCCTGAAGATAATTATGCTAAAACAATAGTGATGAGTATTCAGCTAACTAGCTCTAACAAGGAGAGACTGCTGCTGCCATTCATCAAAAAGTCCATTTGGATAATGAGGAGAGATGGCTACTGACATATTTCAGCAGGGGAGGCCATCCTGCTGGGAGCTTCTTTCAAAATGTCAAATTCTATCAATTTAAAGAGCAAACATCACACTCACTTTGGTTTGTCCAGTGATCTGGGGAGCAGACACATAAGTAACAGAGTACTGTCCAGGTTGGAATGAAGAACTGGGAGAGATATTTAAGGAGAAAAAAAAATTCTATAGTGTACATATCAATGTAATCTTCAGTCTCCTGAAAGAACTAATCCTAATGATGAACTACATCACTGCTGTCAGTCACAAAGAACAAATCCTTTGCTTTCTGTAATAAGCTCTTAATCTGATTATTGATTTACAATTCTCGTGATTAGTTAAAGAATGTGCAGTTCGAGGAATCTGAACATCTTGACTGGATAGACAGTAAAATAGCTATTTAGAAAAAAACCTTTGCTTCAAAAGAACATATGATCCCATAACATATTCATTTACACTCATAAATTTTGTGTGCCAGAATTAAACAGAATAAATATTGCCCATTTATTCTGCTTTCGTAGGTGGTGTCTGATATTGCATACTCTTCATCGAAACAGAGATCACAGTTGTTTTTCTAAAGTAACTCCGATGGAAAAGACAAAATAGCAATGAGCCATTGAAGTACAAATCAGTACAAACATTTATTAATCCTGTGCTGTGTCCTTTGATGGGTTGCAGTCATAATTATTTACTGAAGCAGTTTACCTTGTATAAACTTCTTGAGTATAAAAGGATTAAATTCTCCAGGAGCCCTTCATAGATTGCGAATGTCTATAGAATGCTGAGAGACATTCATGGTAAAAATTTTGTGTATTCCATGCATCAAATATAGAGGAAAAAATTTCTACAGAGTTCATTAGTTTACATTCAAAAGTATTAAACTGAGGAAGGAAGTGCATATTAATAAAAGTAGAGTTATGTACTTTATATCATCTTTAGTTATTCTATGGTATCTAATCTTTATAACCCACCACTTTTTTATTATTATTATTATTATTATTATTATTATTATTATTATTATTATTATTATTATTATTATTATTATTATTATTATTATTATTATTATTATTATTATTATTATTATTATTATTATTATTATTATTATTATTATTATTATTATTATTCTCTTTTAAAAGTCATCATAAGAAGATTCACAGAGGGGCACATCCACACATAAGTTTTTCATCTTCTACGCTGATGGCTAAAAGATGTAGACCTCCTTGGGGCACTGTTACTACCTCATGATGGATTGATTTATTTGTCTCACTATTTTCTGACATTTCTGGGAAGAAAAACAACAGGAATTTTATTAAGAAAAACATTTTCTGAAAAGGACACAGCCCAGGCTATCAACCCCAAAACACTTCAATACATATCTTCAAAAATCTTCAAAGAAACAACAGAAATGATTGTGTTCATATTGTGCATTCAAATCTAACCAACCTCCTTTCAACCAAGATGTGATCTGGGAAAGGTCTTCAGATATCCATTAGAGAGCCTGTCAGTGCATGATTGAAAATATCCTTAGCTGTCAAATGTGTGCTGTCTTCCAATAAAGTTAAGTACCAGGCATGGAAATGGTATTTTAAAAGATGCCCTGTGAATTCCTTGTTAGACTTTCTTACTTTGAAGAGATAAGCCAGCATGACCTCTGAGTTAGCCCTCTCAAAGCACAGTTTAGGTACACTTTGTAGGAGAAAAGAGAAAGTGCAACTTTTTCGCCAACGGTACATTTTTGTCAGGTCCCATTTAACAGTAACAATTAATCACATAAAGTTCGGTCTTCTGACTCTGAAAAAGGAATTCTAATATCTGTATCAGCCTTAGACTTGTTGTACATGTATGTGCATGTTGGCTACCCTATGTTATTCCTGCCAGCAGCCTGCGTGGCCTTCTTTCCCATGTTTCAGTTTATATCATATGCGATCTCTGCTCAGGTAGCCACTACTGGTGGTCTGTCCCTGGCTAGACATCATTTACGTTGGAATGATAGAGGACTTTTGCTACAGGAAATTCACTCTGCTTTCTCCTGCAGGATCCTGTTATGGTTTTATGATTTTTGTTATATTATTGATATTCCACATCATAACATCGCATAGTGTATTGGGAGTTAAAGAGTTAATACTCTAGCTGCGTGGATCATCAATAGTTCTGGCTATACCTGTCTCAGAAGAGAAGAACTACATTCCCCAGAGGACTGTGTGATGCTTTGCATTTTTACGTGTTTCCACCCAGCGAGAAAGATAAAAACTGTCTGCGGTCATGGGACTGTCCCTCTTCCCTTTGGGATCGAGCTCGGCAGTGGGTGTTTGTTGCAGCCGTCCGCCTTCAGCGTTAGCGTAAGGCCTTCGGTTTATCGGACACTCTCTCTTGCTCATTTTATTTGATTCATTAGCCTCAATTCCAATTATATTGTATTATATTGTGTTATTTTGCTTTCTGATATCTTATTTAGTAAATTAGTTTTCCTCCTCAGATCATTGCCGCTGTTTTGTTCCTAGGCCCATCTCCCTTCTCCTTTTTTCCCTTTCCCCCTTCCCCTTCCCATTCCCCGGGGTGTGGGCCCGTGGGTCCCCTGCCTCAATTGTCACGGTACCCGGTCAAACCGTCTGCAAACCATTGACAGATCTTTAGTGTGTTACAGTATAGTTGTTGCATTCTCCCTAGATAGGATTATCCTGAACTTTAAGTGCTTCAGTAATTAAATGCAGGAAATTAATTAAGGATAGTCTAGAAATTTTAACAGAAAACAGACATTATTTGCCATGTCTTGTGTTTCCTGTTTGAAGGCAATTCACCTTCTTCAAATGTATAGTTGCTGTGATGGTGAAGAAATACATTTTAATTCATTTGTGTTCTGTGAAAGAAAAATGTCAAAGATATTTTTTTATATGAAAAATGGAAGAAATGAAGTTTCCAGTGACTAGTTATTGCAGGTAGAAAAGTAGCAGAAACCTTTCATGCTGTAAACAGTCTTGACTGGTAAGACTACAGCAGGTTGTTTTTTTTCATATTGGACTTTGTCACCAGAATATATGCTTTTGGTGACCCTAGAAAAAATGCAATCATAAACCTAGATGCTTTCCAGAATTAGGAAAAAGCACATTCTAAATTTAAATAATTAATTAAATTATATTGACTCTAACAGCATCAAGACAAATATAAAAAACATTAAAAAAAAAAGATGGTAAGATAATAGTTGTAAAGGACAAACAGCAAGCAGCTAGGTGAGCAGGAAATTTAGTGGGATGCTTATAAAAGCAGGCACAAACTCACTGAAGCCAATCTCCATCAGTTTCCTCTACATTTCATAGATGGCATGAGATTCCTCCATTCTGAGCAGAACTATTTCTTGAAAAACCTAGATTTCTGTAACTGCAAGGAAATACTGCAGGGAAAGACTGCAGAAGAGTTTTATAGAAATTAGTTTCAGCTTAAGATTTTCCTCTTTGTATAACTTGTATAACAAGGCCAAGTTCCAAATGTCTGTGTTAAGAGGGCTGTTACTCTCTTCCACATCCAAAGGGACAGTTTCAAATAAATATTTGGGGATTCTATAAAAGGAAACTTTTTGCTGAAAATTTGGAGACACTCATGAAGGCACAAGGTTTCTGCAAAAAATGTTCTGATACCATGCAGGATACTGGTGTCACTACATTAATATTCATCACCTACATTTCAGGTAAGTTCCTACAAAGGTTGAGAAGTACCAATTTACCAGTCATTATACTGTTGAGAAATAGAATATGACACATAAACTTGGGGAGTAGTTGTTGTTTTAAATTCTGAAAAATTATCATTCATGTGCTGTTGCTTCAATTACAATTACTGGACGCTACCAGAACTTTATATTTCTACTGAATTCTCTCTGTTAGTACTGAAGTCTCTGGAGGATTCTGATAACGATGTACTTGGTTTCTTTGACATATTTGAAGACAGGAGAGAATTCCATTGCTTGGTGAATGCCATTAGGCAGCAGATAACAAATGTAAAAACAAATGTGAAACCAGTTGTAAACTCTCTGACTTCTTTTTGACACAACATATTTTTTTTCTGTGTACATTTCTGAGTTCTGTGAAAGACATGGTATTTACAGTGTTTACATTGTCTGTTCCTAGTATTGATCTATGTATTCCTACTTCCACGTAAAAATGAAGAAAGAGAAAAGGAAACATTATTTGCCTTTTCTTGTAACATTCATGATCTCATGACTAAGTTGATATAAGAATTGGAATCAAAGGAGTATAGTTAAAGGTCCCATATCCAGTTCTTTCCCACGTTCAGTCTCACCTTGATCTCTGAAATGTTTTCATTCTCTCCTTAGGGCATGAATACTTGATAGTATAAAATTTTCATGTCTGTATTTCTGTAGGGGAGGCAAAAATTCATAACAACAAACTTCCGTAGTGAAGGTAATTACTTTTCATTTATCTGGCCCTGCTGAACCATGGGAAAATCAAACTAGATCTATGTGAAACTGGTCACAGAAATACATCGTGGCTCAAAATTCAGGCATGCAGAGTAATTTTACCTTAGTAGAGCTAATAGTCTCTAATATCTGGAGCCCATAACTAAAGGTCTTACTATATGCAAACCAGAGAAAATATTTCTCTCTGAGCTGTGACAAAACATTCGAACAGGGTGGTGCCACATTGGCAGTACTGTCAAGCTGCACAGATCTCTGTTTTTTGTTTTGTTTTGCTTTGTTTGGCAAAAAATGAAACAACTTGGCCCGTTTAAAGACCTCATATGAGGTTAGAGATATACTATTAGTGTAGAGTTAAAAATTACTGCTGTGGTGTTTACAAAAAGCACTCATTCAAATTATTCTATTTGAAGTCAATTAGAAGAATCCTCTGATCTTACTGGCATGTGTTCCCAGTGTAAGTAGTACACAAATGTTATTAACCTCCAAAAATGTAATTATACTGAGAGAATGCAAAATCCAGCTTAAACTGTTACTCACTGTGTTGATACTCGTGGCTTATGCTTCTATTCTGAAAAGTCACATCAAAATGATTTTCTCTATTACACAGAAAAACAAGGGTTGTCAAGCACAAGTCAGTTTCCAGAGTGTAATTCATGTATTTTTGGGGCACTGTGGTTCCACTCAGTGTTATCCTTTTCCATATATTTTCTGAAGCAGTGCCAGTGCCCAGCACACCACTGTTTTGAAGAAAAGAGAGCACCAAAACAAAATGAGAATGTGCCACTGTGATATTTTCTTATTCATTTCTAACTTAACTTCCTTTGTTTTATTTCAGTGCTCTCACAAACTCAGCTATGAACCATTTCCTGCCAACTGTGGTGTTATTGAAAAGCATTTACCTGTAAAGCTTTCACATATAATAGCTATGTGCATGAAAACCAGGTTGCAGACACACAACTTCATCTCTGTCTTAACCACATGCATGAGGTAAAATAAAATGCACAGTGTTCCTATACCTGCCATCTACTTGATAGTCAAAAAGACACAATCTTAAGATCTACCATGATAGCCTGCAAGCACTAAAATATATCTATAAAAGAAACCTGTAAATACTCTGAACTAAAGGTGGTGCCCTATTTTCTGTTACTCCTACATAACTTTATCTGAGTAATGCTCCTCCTTTTCAAAACATTTCTCATGAAATTGTAAGGCCAAACTTTTCTACTCTGTTGACAGGAATGTCTATAGATACAAGGCTTCAAATAGGAGAGGTTACATATGCTATTACTTCTGTTACTTCTGAAAACATCACATAAGGACAGCTCAGGTGTTTCTTTTTTTTTCTTTTCTTTCTTTTTTTTTTTTTTGTCCACACATTGACGCACCCCTATTGGATTCTTGGAGAACACTTATTATGTTTATTACCTATAACTGAAAAAGGAAGAATATGTCAGTTAAAGAAATAAATTGATATGACTCATTTTTTAAGATAATGAGATAAAAATATAAATATTAATTGAAAAAAGAGAAAAAAATGTTAACCTTAAAGCTTTTTTAAGGGCATTTAAAAGGCCAGTGACAGATGTTAGCAATCTTATAGCATCCTCCTATTAAGCACGCTGTGTTACAACTTTGGCTCTTCACACAGGCAGCTCAATTGAACATAGCTCTGCCTGCCTGCTGTCCTGCCTACTTTCTGAGCTCAGGAGGGATTTCTCAAAAGACAGTTTCATCTTTATTTACTGGAATCCCTGCTGTTAAAGTATTTTGGAAAATATAAGGAGTAAGATCAAGAGGAAGAGAAAGATTTCCAGGTTTTGTAAGCTTGATGCTGATTTTTTACTCTTGCCAAGCATCTATCCCACATTCTCTGATTTTGTACCTACATGAAAAACTAAAAAACACACAATGATTTCATTCTTAATTTGATCACAATCAAGAGTATATTTCACTTTCTAAGCTTAAGATTTATATTCATGCTGTTTTGATTTCTCTGACTTTTTAAGAAAACATTATGCTTCTGAAACAGGAAGTCTCTGAAGTTCTTGTTTTTTTGTGAGCTCTAGCAGTACACCACCACATATGGTTTTTTTTTCTATAATGCTGAGTAATAACACTGAAACATCAATCTGGAGTAAAAATGTAAACAACTTAGCAATAAAGTTACAATAAATTCTTTTAGGTACAGTACATTACAGTTTTGTAGAGACAATGTTTTCATAAGTCATTAAGTGCACAATTCAGTCTGTCTCAGCAACACATTCTGTCTCCAGTGCACCAATTCAATTTCTCACAGATCATTAATAAAATAGAACTGTATGTACTCTGAGGTCAAAGGCTCAACAATTAATGTGATTATTGATAGACAAGTGTCAAACAGTGTGAGGTTATATAAATGGAGAATCTGGCTGGATATTAGGAAAAGATTCTTCACTGGTGCACTGATCATAGCACTGAGATGCCAAATTTCAGGGAGTGTATGGTGATTTGTGGGTAGTCTTGTGCTGAGCCAGGAGTTGGACTCAGTGATCCTTGTGAGTCTTTTCTACACTTAGCAGACACTTAAATTCCAGAAAATGTCATACGTCTGCTTCCTAAAATGAACTCCAGTATGAGTATTGGTTTCTAGTATCAGCAGTTATTTCAGGGAATTTAGGCCAGCAACATCTTTTGTGTTATTAAGTAACGATGTCCATTTATAGACTGATATGTTTTAAGTTATTTATTTTGAGAATTGAATCAAAGCTTTAAAATCTTTTTGGTAACAAGAAAAATCTTTTAATTTGTAGTCAATATAGTGTACTTATTAAATTATCTTATTCAGACAGACATCTGTTCACCTTGCTCTGGGGATCTGAATGAGCAATGAGACACATATGAAGACATTTGCAGTTGGAGTATTAATTCACAAATAAGGGTATTTTACAGCAGATTATTACAGATGTTGAGTAAAAATTGAAAACACTAATGTTTTTAAGAGTAATAAATAATATGCTTTCCCATGCATTTATACTTCTCATTGGTGTCAAACTTATAGCATAATTAACTAAAACACAATTATGAATGAAAAGCAAATATTTACTTTATACTTCTGTTCATCACCATAAATGAAGTAGGGGTATGGGCACAACACAGCAATCATATCTTCAGAAGTTTATATCAATATAATTGGTTGAAACTTATTCTCCCATCTAGAACATAGCAATGCATGGAATACTTTGAATAATGTTTTACATTTTTTATAAATATGGAAATTATAAATTTTACAAGACAATCTTGTAAATCTGTTCAGTGTTTCTGTCTAAACTGTTTGACAAGTAAATACTGTACTCCCCAAATTAGAATGGAAAGTAGTACATTCATGCACTTTTACTATCAGCTACTGTACTGTGCTCTAATCTCTACTGACAAAAAAATGTTCATGACCTACTACTGCTTTGCAGTAGACATAATTGAGGAATTTTGTAAAAAGTGTGATGAATAAATATATTAGATATATTGTTTTGAGATAAACCTAAAATTCTAACCGAGTAAACCAGTGTCACTGAGACCACTGATATACACCTGAGTCTGAAAGCAGACTAAAATGAAAGGTCTGGGGAACTTAAGTCATTAACTTTGGGGATTAGCTATGGTGATTTAAACACCTCTACTTATAATTATTTCACTGTCAGTTTTAGCTGAATTAAAAAAATAAAAAATAAAAATAAAACAATGTATGTACTTATTCTACACTTCCTGTTTCTGAGTCTTCATTTGCTTACAGAAGCCAAAAAAAGTATTTTCCATTGGATAATTTCAGGTCTTTTATCAAGTCATAATGGCATAGCTAAAAGATTTCCATTGGTCTGCACAGGGCTAATCCATGAAAAGGTGAGACAGACCCTTTTGTGTTACTTCCCTGACATTAGTTACACTAGGATTTGTATCAGTCAGGATGTGTGTTCTCTTTTCAGACAACCTACAGCCTTGTATGCTGTAGAATCTCCTTTCACTCTATATAATAAGAAATTACTATCAAGATCCTGTTCTGGTTTAGGCTTTTTGCTTGGAGGTTTTCTTTACTATTATTATTACTATTAATTATTATTAAACTCAGTAAAACCAGAGAAATATCATATATGCTGCCAAGGCAGTATTTAGAATGTATAATGTACATGGTTCCTTACAAAAAAAAATGAAATTCCTGACCACTCTGTCATTCTGCTGATTTAAATTCATAAAGGGGGACGGACAACTTAACCAGAAGGCTTCACTGCTAAGGCTGTTCTTCTGATCTGTATAGAAAGAAATATCAGGGAAGGCATAAGTAAGCTGCAAGAGACAGTTATATATATATATATATATATATATTACAAAATGATAAAAGCTTTAGATATGTGTGACAGAGAATACGAAAGAGAGTAGTTAAAGCCAATTTCAAAAGTAAGTCATAAAATGGCTTATTTTGTATTTGCTAATTATTTTAATCTCTTTTAAATACATGTGCTTTCCATTTAGGACCTAAATGAATCTTAATTTAACTCAATTTATGTATGAACAAATGAAATCAAATACAAAAGTAACTGTAGTTTATTATTTATTTAATACAAACCTTTCAAATTCATATCATGTTTCTTACAACAGTATTTATTATTTATTTAAGGATTAAGAATGACATGAGGTTATTAATCATGTGAAAAATGTGTACAAAAAAACCCTCATTGAATTATTCTTCTAAACCAGATCATTATTATATATAATTACGTATGTAATTTTTACTACACTTATTAGAATACATACCTGCTAAAGTCAACATGGAGGCTTTTCATGGACAAACATTTCAGATTAAGCTGTGGCAAATGTGCTAGGGATGCTTCAGCTGGCAAATTCCCTTTCATTTGGCCAAGCACACTACTTTCCTATGAAAGCAATTTCCATTCATTCTCTTACCAAAGGAGTTTTAAATTCCTATCCTACATGACCAGTAACTGTCAGCTTCAAGAAGCCACCTTCCTCCAGTGACATATACACAACGAAGTATTGTATACATGTAAGCACACTAATAATTTAGTAGTAATCCTTCTATTTCCTTACACTTCACAGTAAAAAAATTTTTTAGAAAATATTAATTTCCAGTTGCTGGATTGAAAAGTAAGGGCCACATCTCTGCTAAGAATATTTTTCTAGGCCGTTTTAAGAGTTTAAAGGTAAAACTGCCTGATGCTACACAACCACAATGCAAGGAGTACTCTGTTAACAATAACTCTTATCTTGAAAGAAAGTTATTTTCCTTAAAGGAAATATTAAGTATTATTTATAAAGTAGGTTGAAACTGAAATAATTTCATATCTTGTTCTTGCCTGAAATTAGTTCTCACTTGAAGTATGTGCAAAATATAATTCCCTATTAAAATTCAATGTATGGTATTAAAATTCTGCTATTACTAACATGTGCAATAATGCAGTTATAGATATTAACTGAGATTTTTCAAAGTCAGCTGAGGTATAGAAATCTAAGTATTATATAAAATTTGAGGGAAACCATATAGGTGATTAACTCCAGTCAACTTTGAGAAATTCAAGCGATGTCTGCAGAATTTCAGAATTTGCCAGAATTTGCACTACTTAGTTTGACTAAGGAATTATAGAATTACTGAACTGCAGGACAATTACAGTTTAAAATGACCTCTAAGATAATCTAGTCCAACCGTCAACCCATCACCCCCATGCCCACAAAGCCATATCCCTCAGCGCCACCTCTATCCTTCTCTTGAAAAACTTCAGGGATGGTGAAACCACCACCTTCCTGGGCATCCTCTTCCTATGTTTGACCACTCTTTCAGAAAATAATTTTTTCCTAATATTCAACCTGAACTTCACCTGGCACAACATGAGGCCATTACCTCTCATCCTATCACTAGGTATCTCAGAGAAGTACCACCCCCTCCCCCTACTCCACCTCACCACAGCCTCCTTTCAGGTAGTTGTAATGTCTCCCCTGAGCTTTCTCCAGACTAAATAGTCTCAGTGATCCTCACATGATTTTTGTTCCAGTCCCCTTAACAGTTTAATTATCCTTTTCTGGACATGCTCCAAGGTCTCAATGTTTTTCTTGTAGTGAGAAGCCCAAAACTGAACATGGTACTAAAGATGCAGCCTAACCAGAGTGAGTACAAAGGGATCACCTTCCTGGTCCTGCTGACTACACTTTTTCTAACACAAGCCAGGATACTACTGGCCTGCTTGGCCCCATGGGCACACTAATGTCTCATGCTCAGATGGCTGTCGACTAACATCCCCAGATCAATTACAGCCACTCTGCCCAAGCTTGTAGTGTTGTATAAGGTTGTTGTGATCAAAGAGCAGGACCCAGCACTTGGCCGTGTCAAAGCTCATACAGGTGGCCTCAGCCCATCAATCCAGGCTGTCCAGGTCCTTCTGTAGGGCCTTCCCACATTCAGGTAGATCAGTGCTTCCTCTAAACTTGCTGGCAACTGTAAATTTACTGAGGATGTACTCAACCCTTTCATCCAGATCATCAACAAATGTATTAAATAGGACCAGCCCCATTATTTACTCCCGAGGAGCACAATTCATGACTTGTTGTTTACCAGCAGGATTTAATTTCATTCACTACTATTCTCTGAGACAGCTTTTACCCTTTGAAGAGTACACTTGTCTAATCCATGGGCTGACAGCTTCACTAGGAGAATACTGAGGGAGACAGAGCCAAATGCTTTACTAAAAGCTAGGTAGACTGCATCCACAGCCTTTCCTTAAAAAGGTGCCCTAGTCATTAGGAGATCAGTTTGTTCAAGCAGGACCTGACTTTCATGAGCCCATGCTGGCTAGACCTGATCCCAGAAAAGTTGTGGATGCCCCATCCCTAGAGTGTTCAAGGCAAGATTAGCTGGGGCTCTGGACAGCCTGATCTAGTGGGTGGCAACCCTGCCCATGGCAGGGGATTTGGAGTTTGATGATCTTTAATGCCCCTCAACCTAAGCCATTCTATTATTCTATTATCCCCTGTTCCCTTGTGTGCTGTTCCTTATATGCTGTGTGATCTTACTCAAGGTGACCTGCTCCATAACCTTCCCCAAAACCAAGGTCAGGCCAACAGGCCTGTAGCTCCTCAGATCCTTCTTCTGACCCTTCCTGTAGAAGGGTGTTGCATTGGCAAGCCTACTGTCAACTTTGGAGGTCCCAGTTGACCAGACCTCCGGATAAATGATGGAAAGTAGCTTGGCATGCGCTTACACCAGCTCCCTCAGTACCCTCAGGTGATCTCATCCAGAATGAATCTGATGAGGCAAAGAGATACAGCTGTTAAGGATGACAGACAGTAGGAAGGTTAATTCAAATTCTTTTTTAAAACAGATCTGCAGTGATGTTTCAATTCTTCAGATCTTATTGTATTGTCTGAAGAGTTTAAAGAAATGTTCTTAATGTCTCTTAACAGTCATAAAAAGAACAAAACAAAACAACATCCAGCAGTATATGAAAAATACATACAGTTAGTAGATATGCTATCCACATGATAATGGACATTTTTTATCTTATCTCAAAAGTAAACTCATGTGTTTACTTTTGTCCTATGTATATTTTAGAAAGTTATCATGTACAAGAGGAGCACTGGTTTTGTCTGTCTGTATGATTTTCAAAAGAAATGAAATTGTGTTCACCTTCATTAGAATGGCAGAGCCAAAGCATTATTGTTTGAACATAAGTCTCATTAAGCTTGTATGCAGAATTCCACTCTGACAAATACATCTCCCAGTTATGATGGCCTGCATGTCCATCTCTTGTCTCTCTGCAGGTACATTACTGAATCAATGCACTGAACAGCAGGATAAGAGTTTAAAATGGTACGTATCTACGCAGAAGTCTAATATATCTTAAATACCCACGTGAAAGAGCAAGTGGCAAACAAAAGCTCTCTTCAAAGTCCAGGGTTTGCATAGCAGGTCACTGCATTTTAATTGAGTTTTCACAACTCTGACGTGCATACAGTCATTGAAATAAGTTCCTGTAAGAGGTTATTGTCATAAAACCTCATTCATGTACGCAATTTTTTGTTATCGGTGGACAGTATGTACTATAGTTTAATTTGATTTGTTGGATTTGATTCACAGCCTATGTGTATTTTTGCCTGAATCATAATCAGATCTTGAGTATGAGGTGAACTTTCTGCTTCCGTTAAAATATGCACTGACTATTCAGTGGCATTTCTCCAAAGCAAAGTACACAACCTTCATCACCAACTTGACCCTTCTAATTTATTTATTTTGTCTGTCTCTCTCTCTCTCAAAAAAAAAAAAAAGAAAAAAAGCCCAAACAAGAAAAAAATAAACAGAAATAACTTTTCTTTCAGAAGTTCAGCAAGTAATTCTTCTTTCTACAGTCAAATTAGAGAAAACAATATCTGTTTATTTTTTTTTTGCCTCTTTTCCTGAAGAAATAAAGTGTATGCTATCATAGTGTGTATCTCTTTCCCCAACTAGGAAGAACACAAAGATAACGATACAATTTGATAAAAAATGGTCTGGATATTATGAAAGTAAATGGGTAGGGGAGAGCAAATGTATCATAACTTCCCATAAACAGGCATGCTTGAGGGAAAAGGTGATGTGTGATATTTTAATGCATGGTAAATTCTTCATAAATTCCTAATTCTTTCTGAACTGAAGCTGTATGTCCAAAATGTCAAAGCGACTCAGTTTCATAGCAAGATGAGTTCCACTATTCACAGAATGACCTGGAGCTACTAGTTTGGTAATGGTTGTAGATGTGAAGTCTTACTTATGGACTGTAAAATTATACCTATGGGGTTGGATGCTCAATGTTCTACTTGCTGAACAGTGAAACGAACTTCTCCTTTTGCCATGTGGCTGCAGGAAAAGTGGCAGAGAATATGACCTAATATTTATGATTATTGTGACTGATGTAAAATATGCCCTTGAGAGACTACATATGTCTCATTTATATGATTATTCATGGTATCAATTTCCATTTGGAAAACAGATCTGATGAAACTTTAGGGTTCTCTGTCGTGGCTCAGGCAACAACTGCTGTGTGTGGGCTTCTCTGTGTGTATTCCACTAGGTGCAGCTGCACCAGCTCCCTGGTGGATGCTTATGCCACCACATACATATTAGGAACTTCCGTTTTTCAGTTTCATGTTTTTCTTTAGACAATGTTGTCTTGTCAGATGCCAGTAGTTTTCAGCTTCTGTAATGACGGTTGTTTTTACTACTCCAGGTAGGTGAATGCTTGCTCCACCCATCTGTTTAATGAGACCTGTAATCAGCATCAATTTCATTAGATCATTAACACCTCTCCCACAGCAATGCAAAGCCAAAACTGAGCAGGTTTTCCATACATGTTGCAGCATGCTGTGGAGATACTTCGTGCAGGTTTTAAAATGTCTTTATTATTATTCATGTTCATAATTACTACAGTGAACCATCCACCCTGCTACAGCAACAACAAAAAATAAGTAGCTCCTCTTGTCCTTTATTTCTATGTGATTATTCCCTAAAAAGTGCATCATTTTTTTGACCCCTGAATTCCATTTTTGGTATATGAACCAAAGATAATCACCATTATGAATGATTCCTAATTTTTAGTTCCCCATAAGAAAAGATGTGAAGAGTTAACAAATACATGAGTTTAAGTTCCTACTTAGTGACTGGTGAAATAAGAAGTGTCTGAAGCATTTGTTCTTGTAATCATCTACCATTATCTACTTTCGTTCTTTTTTTCTTGAGAAAAATTGCATATGTGGATGATTCCTGTATGGCCTTTCCTACTATTCTTAAAGGACAATAAATCATTGTTACTTCAACACATGAATTTCAGCTGCAAAATGCACCTTGCAACAGTATGGCATTTGGATGAGAATGTCTGTGTCCATTCACATTTCCACGTTGGATCCCACCCAGTATTGTGAGAAAACATCCAGTAGACACTGCAAAACTAAGAAAGAAGCAGTGATCACTCTGTCTGAAGCAGTAGCACTCATCAGAGTGACCATTTTGCCAAGACTCCGGAAAGAAAATAAATCCCATCTTTCTCTGAAAATCAAACCATTTATTTATCTATTGCTGCCTTTATTGTATAGCAGTGATTGAATGTCTAAACTGGAAATGGAAAAGAGGGCAAAGGAAAATGATTAGTAAATGCAGTAATCCCTGTTATGTCCTCCCTTCTTTGCATTTCAACTACTGGTGGCTTAGTAAAATGAACAGAAATACAAGTCTGCTCTGTAGTGCTCAGGAAGTTAAAATGCTCAGAGGTTTTACATGTTTGCAAAAAATCAGTGATGGAGATTACTACTCACACGATAATGAAGAGGGAGTTGAAGGTTTCCAGAGTTAGTATGAGATTGATGCACAATTTTTTTATTTCTGGGACTGAAGATGAGGCATTTAACATGATATCTGCTTTTGTCTGAGACTAAAGAGCAGCAATATGATAGATAGGTCATAAAGGGTACAACGTGGAGGAGGTTTTACACTGTGAAATGATCTGTTATATAAACTGGGCCATGACTGCTTCTTTACACTGAAAATATATGTGTTCCATTTTGCTTTTTCTTTTTTTCTCTGGGAGGAATGTTATCTTAAGTTAAGTCCTGATACAGAAAAATAATATTTCGCTTTTTCATATTTTTGTCTAACTTCAGCATAACTGCAGCTACAGAATAAAGATGTATAGATAGAATCTATATGTATGGATATCGTCAGCAGGTGCTCTGAAGTTAACAGTGGGCAGAGAGACAGGGCTGAAATCACAGAAGCACAGAATGACAGAATTGTAGGGGTTGGAAGGGACCTCTAGAGACTGTCGAG
>VXAB01013655.1:0-21860 GCA_013399175.1 Odontophorus gujanensis
TATATATATAAAATCTTTAGCAAATCTAGCTATCTATAGATTTGCTAATATTCTTGTACTTTTTGCGAGTTATTATCAAGGGCTTCTTTTAATTCTTTTTATTATAGTAGCCATTATGTCTTTAACGTGTTATACATTCTTGATGCTGTATGATGTTGAATGAGTTGTGTTTGCTATTTGATTGCAATTAGATGCAATTGACAGAAATTTTAAATATCTAACTAAATATTATTAAAAATATGACATGCATAATGATATTTTCCACTAAAATTATCAGCATTATGGTAGATCTGGAAGCAGTTATACATACCAACCTGAATCAACATAAATCAGGCTAATAATGTGCACTCATGAGCAAATCTTTTGTTCCAGGCTGAAGCAGAGCAGCTGAGCTGGTAACCAGGCAGACAACTGATGGAGTTATAGAGGGAAATCCCTTTTCCTTCAGCTGAAAAGTAGCTGTTATGCTAAGTTCCCTATTAATATGAGAGTTTGTACTCTCTGTAAGAGGAAGTGCCTACTGTGTTCATTAGTTTAGAGTCACAACTGTTAGCAGCTACTGAAACTGCTCAGAGTATTAAGGATTACTTGTGCTATCGTGGCTGGAAAGGGATTTTACTGGGGACATCATATCTAACATTATCAACATTCAATTCTGTTGAGCCATTTAAATAATCTGTCCTTTCTGGGATAAACTGGGAAATACGCATCTCTATGACAGCAGTGAGCACTTTTTTTCTTTCAAATTAATTACTTTGTATAACTTTGAATAACCCCATCAACCTATTCCTTGCAGCCTTCCAAGGACATTATGCAGGCTGACCAATGGACTTTTGTCAAAGCTGAGTTACTTCAGTTTTGTTTGCTTTCTCTCATAAACTTGCCGGAGGTTATACCAAGTGATTTGCCTCCCACCACTGATTGTACCTCTAGAAAACAATCAGCAAGTTCTCAAAATGGTTTCAGTAGCTTCTGAAGTTACAGTTGGATTTTAAAAGTGGAGTGTGCTTCTGATTTTGGTGCCTGGTACTGTACAAAATGCTGACCTCTACAAGCTCTTTCTCATACATCAGAATGACACTAGCTCTTCCCCCTTGCTATTAGTTTATTTATTAAACTTCAGTAGGCTATCTGTTCAGACTCATTGGTAATTCTTATCTGACCAAGAAGATTACTGACAGGTTCATCCATTTTAAAAGGAGACCAGAATGGCTTTCTCATTTGGCTGTCAGTCCATGTTCTTCATTTGTCAGAAAAAAAGTCTAACCTCAGTCTTCATTTGTCAAGTCTGTCTTTGCCATCATATACATCGGGTTAGAGATTACAAGTCATTTCAACTACTTATAGTAAATATGTTGTGGAGAGTAAGAATAAGATGTGAAAGACATTGCTTGTAGCATGTGCTACAGGACACCAATTTCAGGATCAAGCCAATAAAGTATAACAGCAGAATATAGCAGACTCCTGCCTCACTCACAGGCACACAGACTTTCTCTTTTCAGTCTTGCTTTCTTTGTCTCAGATGCCTGTGACAGAAAGATATTCTGAGTATAAAAAGCAGGATTTCCTAAAGGTTGCAGGGAGAGTTTGTTTCACATCTGTTTATTTTTTCAATTCCTTGCTTTCCAGGGATAATAAATATTCAGAAAATAATATTTATAAACATACAGTAAGTGTATATATGTATATGTATACACATACACTTAAGTTTCCAAAATATCTAGGATAAAGGTGTATTTGGAAAGAAGAAATCAGAGGCACAGAAGGAGGACCCAGTGGAGAAAAGCCAACCTTGACCTTGTAAGTACTTATATCCCAGAGTTGAACATGGCAGGCCTAGAAATCATTGTCCCGACCACAGTCCTGGAACTATGAGCATGAGGCAAGACTGAGGTCAAACTGAAGCCAACCTGCAAGTCAGGAAAAGAATGTCTAGTGACTACTGAGCAGCTCCACCATGAAAAGACAGGTCTGAGATCAAGACGGAGAGCCAGCCTGAAGATCAGGATCATCTATGATGGAGTATACCTGGGGCTGAGCATGGGACCAGCATTCCTATAGCATAACTAGAAAGGAAGTTGAGGGCATTGGGCTGAGTTTTATAAAGTCTCTGTGTCCATAAGTGAGGGGTGAGTGGAGGCTCTAGATGAGGCTTGTCGGGCCTGTAAAATGTACTCAGATACAGGAGAAGGGAGCACTATTTGTGTCTGCTGAATTGTGTGTTTCTAGAAGCAAGCAACAGAGAAAACATAAACCAGGCTTGTAGCAAGAAGCCAACCTGAAACTTTTAAAGAAAAAAAAATAATGGTGCAAACTAGAGAAAAATGAATCAATAAATAGCCTAGGAGGTGTGAGAAATGGAAAAAGAAAAGAATGAACAAAGCAGATTAGAAATAGAAGAAAGAAAGAGGGCCTCTAATAAGAGCAATGTAATTATCAGCAGTAATATTTTTAATGGAAATAAAGGATAAAGCTGGAGTACATATATTTACTTGACCTATTTCTGGGGCAGCTTGAGCTGTCATCATACTTGTGACAAAAAAAAAAAAAGCTTTTGTAAGTTGTGCTTTGCTTTTTTCCTTCAAGTTCTTTTTGTTGTTACTTTGTTTTCCTTTTGGTGTGATGCTTTACTGTCTGTGGAATTTTCATGAAAAAAATTGTATTTTGCATGCTTTTCTAACTTTCATTTTTCAGTTTCTGTATCCCTGAAGGATGCCAAGAACTTCGTTCAGCTAAACTAGGATCAGATCCACAGTAGGAGCAGTTGGCTCTTTGCTTAGGTGTGAGTTTTTCTTGCTGTTTATTCGACAGGAACTACTACCTGAGAGCTGATCAGACTTTGTATTTAGCTGCAGGAATTTTTCAACTTGTATAAAAAGCTGCTTCAAAGGCTGCTTTCTGCTTGATGATGTCAGTTCCTGTTTCATGCACACTTCAGCCCTTCTATCGTTGAATCTTCCCATATTTTTCTGTCAACTTACTTCTTCTGTCATTTTCCTTTTGCTTCCTAATCACAGACTTGGGCACAATTCTCATTGACCTTGACTTGGACCAATGATCAATTTCAGAAGATGAGAACAAAACATAATATTCTTTTATGCTTCCACGTTCAGAAGTATACTTTAAGATGAATGTAAATTCTCATTCTCTTTGTTAAAATTTATGACAGCATCTTAATAAACCATTCTATCTTTTCAGTATTTCAGGATCTAAATTCAATTAAATAAACAGGATATTAGGAAAACCATAAAACTTACTGGGACCTTTACACAGAACAAATAATTCCTATAACTGCTGGCTCTTACTGCCAGTTCATTTCACACTGGATTTCACATCCTGCTTTCAAAATAACTACGTAATCAACCAGAATTTTATTTAGTAGGACAAGAAAAATGAAAACACAAAACAAAATACATGGATGGAGCATATGTTTTACTTAATGGTTACACTTGTATTATACCCACTGCCTGGGCAGTTTCTTGCTGACTATATTTGAAAAAGAGATAGCTATCCGAATTAATCAGGGTTGAACAGCTATATTAAGCCTAATTTAGTCTAATTTACCGTTATGCTCACAAATATGACCGTAATTTAATTTACTCCTGCTTCTATATTCAAATTCATTCACGATCTGACATATTCTGTAGTCAAAGTTAACATACTGAATTTCTGCTTTCAGGAGAACGATGCATTAAGCACCAGGTTTCAAGAACTGACCTAAAAAGTTTAAATCATGTCTCATTTAAAAGTTGTCAGAAAAACATGCATTTTTATTTATAAACCAACACAGAGAAGGTATGTTACTATTTCTGGTGTGCGATAACAGGAACCGACAGGATACAGTCCTTTAGTATGGAAATAGGAGGCATATATACGTTTCTAAAATCAGAGTAACTTGAATATTAGTTGAAATTGTTTAGCATTATGTATATGGGGAATTTACCAAAGAGATTGAATTAATGCACATATTTACCTTATTTCATGGCATCATCAAGAAAAGAACAGATTCTTTTTGCGAATAAGTTTTTCCTCTCATACTTTTGCTTTACCCGACAGCAAAAAGCATTTTCTACCCAGCATATCACACTGTGTTAGTACTTCAGGAGTCAGAGCCCTATTCCACAACTGGCTTTACTGATTTGACCTTCTTCAGGGGGTTTTGCAGGAACTCAGTACAAATTATTTTGGCCTGTGATTTATCAGCACAAATGTGCTTGTAGGTAGATGACTCAAAGGGCCAGAGCACCCTTTGAGACAGGAACTGCCCCAAATCCTTTAAGAGATCCTCCAGGAGTCTTATTCACGCAAATACAGACTTTCTGAATATTTACATGAAAGCTATTACAGGGAAGAAAAAAAGGGGCAATAGTGAAAAATTGATTTGATAGTTTTCTTGAGTCTCATTTTTTCTGAGAAATTTCCTTTCTATTTCTCATAGGAATTTTGTTAATGGCATCAAGAGTAGTATTTGAGGTGAAACACTTTTACCACTTAAAGAACAACAACACAAAACAGCCCTCAACTACCACCAAACAGCAGTGCAAACTCAGGGCAGTTTCACAATAAAATAATGCAGAAGCAGTGCTATTACAGAGATTGTAGGGAGCCTGAGAAGTTTTTTGTTGCGAATTGGACAGCTGGTTATTGTTTTATGTGGAAATCTTTAGTATGATGTGCTGGTCTGTTCAGACTTGGATGCTAAAAGAAGCAGTTTCTTGTTGAAAGGCTTGGCTTGGAGTGATTGATGGACAGTACAGGATGCCAAAAATAACAATTTAAAAATGTCTGGTAAGTAGTGTAATTAGAGAATGACACTCCACTTCTGAGAGCAGGGGCTATAAGGGAGGAGAGTGGTGAGGGTAGCTCTGTTTCTGATAGCAGCACGTTTAGAAGCAACAAGCTTTTTTCATAGTTTTCAGGTATCCCTGACAGAGGAGACTGACTATGAAACCATGTTGTGGAAATCTGGTGAGTACTTTATTCAGTCTGAAAATGAAATAACACATTTATAGAGAGTTGTGTTTTTGCAGAGATTATAGAAATGAGGAAAGAAAAAATAGGAAGGATGTTTTAACTGGTGTAAGACTGCAATTTTGAGTACCTGTGTCTTGGATAAGGGAACAGCTCTTGAAAAGAGGAGACAGGATTAAGCAATGATTAAAGTAAACAGAATTTAGTAAAGAAAAGATTTAGTACAAACCTTCAGTTTGTGGATTGTGTGCAGTCTGGACATGCCAGAAAATTTAAAACATGAAAGGGTTTAGCCAGTAAAGCACGAAAAGCTCTGAGAGAGTTCACAAATAAACACCATGAGAGCCACAGAAGCTGAGAGCAAATGGAACATTTTTTATTCCTAGATGTAATATAGACAACCAATTAATGAGCTGTCAGAAATAGTTACTTACAAACTGAAAGAAAAGACATAGGTAGAAGAAGATAAAGAAGTGAAAATCAAGGCTTAGGGTAGGAAAATTGCCCCACTAAGTGAATTTGTTTTCTGATAGTGTGGGTAAAGGAATTGTCGAAGATTCAGCTTTTAACAGTACAAGGGAAACTTAATATGCCTTCCTTGTATGAAGAAGTGCTGATTCCCTCAAGCAATACCTGAGCTAGTTCTGAGCAAGATATCCCTGATGCCCTGTAATATCTTTGTACAGCAGCAAACTTATTTTTTTCTCCATTTTGCCTTTTAAAGAACTGAATTGTTTTGATATGTGCTGGTGTTTGTTGGCATAGATTTTGGGTGTCACTGAACAGTGAATGAATTTGGGGTAGGATATTCCTCTGTGGTATGTTACACAGAGCTTGCACTGATGTTGTCTCCAGCTTGTCTGCATTTCTGTCAGATTTGATTGCTACTCATCAGTGCATTCAAAAGTTAGTAAGAGGAGATTCCTGTGGAAGAGGTGACCACAACAGAGTATGATTACATAATGTGACAACACTTAGGGAACAGTTGAATGTGCAACCCAAGAGAGTCAACTTTAAGCAAAATAATGTTTGCACTTCAGATTTCTTCCCTGTGCCCCTGTCTGGTCATCTCTGGATTGCATGAGTGAGGAAGCCTGTGGTCATGTTAAAAATGGCATACATAAAAGAGTGTCTAGATTCCATCACTTCTAAGCTGTGAGATGTGCTCCTTCTACTACTGCCATCACTGCTATGAATTGCATTTCTAAAATAAGTTGTATTCAGACCACAGGTAATTATCTTATTGCTGCGACTATTTTCCAAAATGATTTTTGTAACACACGTTTTCCCAAAATTACCTCAGTGCCTTCAGTTTACACACCTCAGTCAAGTGTAAAATTAAACCGAACCAGGAAGAGAACAATGCTCAGAGAAAGAAAAACACATCTGGAAAAATAAATCATATTGTCTTAATGCCTTGTAGTCCAAGGCTGAGAAGTGGAAAATAAAAATCATTCCATTTTGAGAAAGCCCTACTGCTGACAGAGGTGAAACTAATAAGGCTGGTAAATCTTTATTATAAATATTTCATAAAACTTCATAGGTATATGATTTACTACATTATCATTCCTTGAAGAAGGGAAGTAACTGAGACTCTGTATTTGCAAAGACTATGCATTTTCTTTAATAGTGGAAACCACGTGTGTCCCCACTGGGCACAAAAGCCCAAGTGTAAAATGAAACTTTCCTCAGGGTTTGTTTTTTTTTGCTAGGATGTAGCTCATGTATGACCAGGACTTCTGAAACTGAAATTATGAGAAACTATTCTGAAGAAAGCAGCTGCTTTTGGAACATGAGGCAACTTCCTTTATGGAGAGGATAGCTTTCTGTAGGTCATAAACCATCATGCTCCTAGTGATCTGTGTGCAGTCAAAGTTCACAGACTTAGCACATGAATGAGGGCCTCATTCCTATTTTAATATAGAAACCTCATGTGCTAGGATTTCATTTGCCTAGTTAACATGGTTTTATTCATTTGGCATGTCTGTATACCTATATGCTTTTTTTTACATGTAATTAAAGCAATAATTGTGTAAGAGAAAGATGCACACAGTGTACTATATGTCTAAATAATGATATTAGAAGTTACTGTTTTAAGCTTCATTAAGATTTTATGAAAATTATGCTTCTGGTGTTATACAGTTCTGTAGAAAATCTTTGATAGGCATACTGGCACCAATTTATGGGTAGGTTTTAGTTTTGCTTTTAGATGAATATTTTGTATACTCTCTTGGAGAGGGAGGTCTATTTAAAAGACAAACAGGGTATTTTGCATGGAAAGAAAGATCATTTGGTGCCTTTGCAAGATAGTTTCTCTAAAAGGAGACAGCTTTCACTAATGAGTAAGAAGATGAATTTGCCAAAAGTGTGGTGATTCATGGAGATGTCTTGTAGTGCTTTTCTACCATAATGCTCATTTTCATGGATCGATTTTTTGATGGTTCTGTGCCTATTAGTAACTGCATCTGAAAACTGTTGCACGTGTGTCTTAGCATCATGTGTTTTAAGTAGGGCTGAATTCCTTCAGGAAGACACCCTGTAGTTATTTTCCAGCATGGCAGGATTTGTCACAGAATGCAGTGGGAAAAGAAAAAGTTACCATAGAAAAGGAATAAATTCAACACCTTGTTTTTCTCTCACAGCATCTACAGGTCATACTAGAATACACCATCAGCATTGTGATTAAAAAAGCCTGGGAGAAAATGCTGCTTCCCATTATCTTTAGTTGTTGTATAATGGGAAGTAATGTTTTCTCCCAACTTCCATGGTAAATATACTGGTTTTATGATAGCTAGATGCAGCAAGAACATAAGATTTTGAAAGTCTAGATGTAGGTTCTTAAGACGAAGAAAACAACTCATTAGTTGTACTCTTAACTGTTATTCCCTGAAGTTTATTTAGAAAGTATTTTCTTATTGCTCCTATATGGATTTCACTTCAACTACTAAAACTCTCATCCTAAGCTTAAAACTAAACGTTAGTTAATATTGGCATTTGTGACAACAGGTTTGGAACGGTGATCCATACGGTCCCTTTTAGCATTCTTTTCATATTTTAAAGCAAACCTTCCCCAAGAATTATGAACAATTGGAGATCTGCATTCAGCAGCAGGGAGTCACTAATGACCATTTCTGTCCTCACCAGTAAATAGCAGAGCACTTAATGAAAATTACTTCTGGGTATTTCGCAGGCCAGTTGAATGAAGAAACAAGGCAAAGATGCTTTTAAATTTCCTCTTTTAATTAACATGCATCAGGCAAATACATAACACTGTAAATACTGTGTGCTCTCTAGTAGTGTAAAGTACAGTGAGTAGATTGATACTGCTAGAGACGTGGAGATAAATTAACTTGATATGTGATCTCCTGGTGTTTGTCACTCCCAATCATTGTAATTATAAATACATTTGAATATTTGTCGGCATGGAGTTTGCAATTTAAAGTAAATTGTTTAAAATGCATGCGTCTGAGATAAGTGTTTAAACAGCATATTCCAAGTGAAACAAAAGTGAAGAGATTTTATGTTCTCAGAAAAAAAAAAAAATTTAAAATGGAAGAAAATTTAGTATAGTGAGAGTAATGAGGCAGTGCTGCAAAGCTTTTGTTGCCCCTTTCTTTTCATTTGCTTTCTTTAACCACTTTTTTCTTTTAGTTGGTGTCTGAAGGCAGATCCTTCAGTACTTTTGGAGAAAAACTCTTTCCAGCTTTTTTGATTAAGCACCTGTAAAAAATGAAACATTCAAAATCATTCAACGCTTTTTGAAAACGCAAGCCTATGCCTACTTAAAATAAAAGACCTTCAGGTATGACCTTCGATACAGTGTAAAACTGCACTGTTTTTTTTCCAGTTCCACATTGCTGAAATGCCCTGGGCTTTAAGAGAATTAAGTATGCCACAAAGTGATGCTGGGATGGTACCATTTTTGGAAGACTCTGATGCAAGTTTTGGTCCAGGCATGTTGTGAGGCACTGAGCTGGAAACTTATCACTGGCGTGGGATTAACAGCAGTGTGATGATCAACTCTCAAGAGTCCTGAAAAAAGGAAGAACTGGACCTGAAAGAAGTGCTGAGTGTTCCCAAAACAAATGAAAATATTAATAAAGTTCTCACTGTATTTGCCTGCATGTAATAACATTCCTGATGATGTGCTGTTTTCTTTTATCTTTATGCTATCGAAAACTCCTTTGTGTCCTGTTGGCTTTTTTGTTTTTTTTTTCCTCATTACAGAATCTTGAGGTTAAATTATCTCATTAGAATAACATTCTCGCAGCCTGCCTCATCCTCTAGATGATGTCAGACCACTGTGACAGATAACTTTTTTGCATAGGATTTGCAATTTGTTCATTTTTGAGTCTGGAGCCAAACCATTACAGACCAGGCAATCCTCTTGGAAGTGGGAAGGTTGAGGATCCATGGCTTGGGCAATTAATGTCTCTTTGACCAACAGCTGAGGACTATATGGCCTTTGTGTTCCTCACACCACAATAGCCTTTCTGGTTTGTTTTCCTGGATTTACATGAGAGTTTGGGTTGCCAGGGATCCAGCTGTTTATCATTTTGCACGTTAGTTCTTTGAACTTTTATGTTTGTCCACCAAAATGCTGGCAAAATGCTGGTAGTCTAACAAGGCAGCTCTTCTCCAGCAGTCTGGATGATGTGCTATAGGTGAGATGGGAACACAAGGTCATATACAAGTCCTCTCTGAATGAGAAGTCTGCAGAGGAAATAAAAGGCTAAGACCCATGTCCACTAATATCCATATTATTTTTCTGTTGGAATGGTAGTGTTTGTTATTTTGAGACCTTTGCTACCAGGCTACCAATGGCTTGGGAGTGGTGAAAGCAACAATGTTCTCCACTGCTTTTGTTGTTTCTTGAGTAGGTAGCTCAAGACAACAAAAGTAAGCTCCTTTATATAAAATACAGGTTGCCTGGATGAGCTTGCTTAGGAGCACCTCACTTAATAAGGAAGCAGTTAAGCAGCAGCAGTGACCAAAGTGTTGCTAACGTTTGCCCACTAGCTTAATGCTCATCATCAGGTCTTGACTGCATCATCCCACAGCAGGAAAAGCACATTTCTGACAGACCACTTTGGCCCCTTCTGCATCAAGCAGATTTCTGTCACCTGCCTCTGCACAGAGACTGCATTATTGTTGCAGTCTGAGCTGAGCCTGGATAGAAGAGAACAGTTACTATCTAAAAAACAATGGAATGATGCTGTTTGCAGGATTCCTTTTGTTCCTATTTTAGTTAAACTGTCATTTGCTTTAATCATGTTCTCTTTATATACATTTTCTGTAATGCTTGCCCTCAAACTTATTTTATTTATATTTGTTTCATTCTGGTCGTAGAACTACTCTGCTTCTGTTAAAGGCTTACTTTCACTAAGTAAATGCTTAGTTCATAAATATTAAACAGAGTGAAGAACGGTATTCTCATCAAAATCTTATTATGGGCACTATGTTGAGAGTTTACCATATGTTTATACAGATTTTTAAAATAATGAATGATGGAACAGTTTGAGTGGTTATGGATATATTCCCTCTGTTCCATTTTAAAAATACATATGCATATGTATATATAGCAAATATAATTTTGTGCCTGCTTTTTTTCCTCTTAGTAGGTTGCTTTATATGCAGTGTGGATATTTTTTCCACTTTTTCAGATTGTATTTGGAGTACAATGTGAATTAGTTCCAATCATCTCTCAGATGCTTTTTTTTTCTCTTGACTGATTTGATTCATAATTATTTGCAGCACTTCTAAATTGGCCCTATTAAAGCATAAAGTCTAGAACATACTGGTTACAGTTTTATATTTGATTCTGTTTCCACATAAGAAATGTAAATCAGTCTCCATCACTGCCAATGAATTATGCCCCTCTAGGCTGATAATCAAGCACTTTCTGTGGTATACAATGCCTCTAGGTCAAATACTCGTACAGGTCAGGAAATTTTATCTGTAGTTTCACAGGTACTGAGGGTAGGAGTGTAACTTTTGCTGAAATGTTTGTCAGTCAGAGTGAAAAGCCCCCATGATAATTTTTTCCTCCCTCTGTACATTATTAAGGCACTTTTTTGAGCTTACTCTACACTGAACTTTGATGGAAGGAAAAACATTTCCACTAATATCCATATTGTTATTTTTCTGTTGCAGTGGTAGTGCTTGGTATTTTAAGACCTTTGCTACCAGGCTGCCAGTGTCCTGGAAGTGGTGCAAGCAACAACATTCTCCACTGTTTTCATTGTTACATTTCTTCTAATACAACTAATACAACTGGTTGTTTAAACATTTGATTTACGTGCTTTCTTCTGTGAGCTTTCAGCAAATAAATGAAATTTGTGCTCATAAGCAATCTGTATACCTCTTTGCTTATTATTGACAGCAGAGAGATCAAGGTACTAAATGAAGGTATCTTTCTTGCCTCAGTCTTTACTAGCAAGACTGGCCTTTGATGCTTCAAGGTCCTGGAAGATGCACCGAAAAGCTGGGGCAAGGAAGATGTATCTTTTGTGGGAGAGCGAAAACTGGATGTTTGTAAGTCCATGGGCCCTGATGGGTTGCATCCATGAGTGCTGAAGGAAATGGCAGATGTCATCATGAAGCCACTTTCTGGAGTCTCCTTAAATATGGCAACTGGAACTAGAGTCCGGAAACCAGAGAAAAACAAATGTCACTCCTTTCTTCAGGAAAGGCAAATAGGAAGACTTCGGGAACTATAGTCTGGCCAGCCTTGCTTGCTTCCCTGGGAAAGATGATGACATCTAATTGTGGAATTCATTCCAGGCAGGTGAAGGAGAACAAAATCATAGTAACCAGCATGGATTAGATGATTGCCAGAGCACTCTTCCATTGTCAACCATTCTGTGATTATGGATACACTGGCATTTAAAAAGTCTTCATTTTTTTTCTCATACTGTGATTAATTTTGTTCTGAACAATTTGATTTTGAACTAAATGGGAGATAAATTTTGTGTCTTTTTGTTGCCCATGTGTTTCCAGGTATAGTTAGGCTGCTTTCTTGAAGATTGGCTTATTCCCATTGGGCAGATCATCCTGGAGTGCACATTGCCTTTACTCAAAGTGTTCCACAAAACTCAACCCCCCCTACTTTTCTAATGTAAAAAATAAATTTGCAAAGGACATTGCAACTTGTACTGTCCTGCCACTGAGGGGGGCCACTGGGGACACAAAGAACTTGTCAGGGGCAGGATTGGGACAGCTGACTTAAAATGTCCAAAGGGGATATTCCACACCATATGACATCATGTGAAAACTATAGAAACTGTGGAGAGTTGGCCATGAGGGCAGCTGCTTGGGAACTAGCTGGGCATCAGTTTGTACATGATGAGCAGTTGTGTTGTGCATCACTCTTTTGTGTAAGCAATATTACTGTCATTACTGTTATTTTTCCTTTTCTCTTCATTTTCTGTCTTAGTAAACAGTATTTTACCTCAACCCATGAACATTACTTTGTTTTTTTACAGATTCTTTTCTACATTCCACCGGAAGTAGGGACAGAGCAAGCAACTGTGTGGTGCTTAGCTGCATGCCTGAGTAAATCACAACACAACATATATTTAAGACACCAAACCATAAATACTTTTAAAAAACATAATAAAATCTCTATAGACATCTTAAATGCAATAACATTTGAGAGATGAATAATGAAGGGTTCATACTTTTTCTTCTGTGTTGTCAAAATATTAAACTAGGGCTAATTTAATTCATAATACCATAATTTCATTAATCATAATGGTCTTCATTTGTGAAGGCACTTTTATCATTTGGCATTTGTGTTTTCTAGTATGCAAAGATCCTAATAGAGCTAGCATGCTGACTTGAGTTGCTTATGACTGAAAGATTTTCATAGCCTTGCTTGGATAGGTTATCGCTGATGTACATAATACTAAGTATCAGTGATGAAATGATGTAACACCTAGGGCTCTATCACAGGTCTTGTTTTAAAATGTATAAAAACAAAGTAAACTCCTAATAGCACTGGAAGTGATTTTGACTATTTCACAGTATATTGTGAAATTATTATTTATGAAATATGCATTTACTCAACAGAAAAACACAGCTCCTATAGAAATACAGTGTGATTCTTAGAATCACCAAGGTTGCAATAGGCCTCCAGGACTATCTGTCTACCTGCTTCCAATATTTCTCCACTAAACCATGTCCCTTAGTCTAATATCTTAATGTTTCTTGAACACCTCTAGGGATGATGATTGCTCAACCACCTCCCTGTGCAGCCCATTCCAGCACGAGATCACTCCTTCAGAGGAGAAATTTTTTTCAAATATCCAACCTGAATGGGGCCAGGATGGAGACCTGTGAGTCAGAAGTTTGTGTTCTATTTCTGGATGTGACAGAAGGCATTTCCTAAAATTGTCAGCATCTATATTTAGCTCTTTTTTTCCTCCATCCTTTTTGTTGTATATTTGGAAACTCAAAGACAAGAAACTGTTTTAGAGTAAGAGTGTCACTGTCCATTTAGGGTTGTATCCTGACAATTGAAGAAAGAAGTATAAGTTACTTCTGAATTTTCAGGTCTTGAAATATTATTTCATTTTGAATCCTGTTCATTCACATCCATCCACATAGCATAATATTAACAAGAATACAAGAAAGTCCTGTTTGTTGGTTGGTTTTTTGTTTTACTTTTTTCCCTGTGGAATTCTACAGTAACAACAATTTGGACAAAATCAGCTGGGTTTTCCTGCAGTGTCCTATACCATCAGCAACAATATCATGCCTTCGTATTTTTTTCTGAGCCAAGAAGTTTTCAGTAATTGATGATACAGTATTTAAAGTGAGATTTCATGGAAATCTTCAGAAGTCTCATATTTCATTGTTAATCTAGAGAGAGAAAAATTTGTATCTATTTCTATTCCAGGAGAGAATGAACTGCTGAAAATTCTGATGATGTCAATCCTATTCTGTTAAGGAATTTTACAAAGTAGTAATCATTAATTATAAAGGAGTTCATATGATTATGATTATTAAATGGTATATCTGGTGGCTGGGAAGCATCAGCTAAAAGTGATAAACTACACAGTGCTCAACTGAAAAAAAATTCTCCTCTAATGTTACAGCAATCACATATCATTCCAACAATGCTGATACATTGAGAACAACAATGTTAAACCTAGTCTTGCATGAAATGACAAAATTTATTGCGGCAATGTGTCTATAATCTGTGTTGCTTGAATAATATATAGATAAAAAGATGGGCATGGGCAGTGTAGCTTCAGTTAGATTTTGGAAATTTCAAATATCTGTATTGGAACTGAAGAACCAGACAGCACTACCTTACAGGCAGAGGTATGCATAACTTTTAGTTCACTAACCTTCGCGTGCAGCATAATTTTTGAAATTTTAGTCCTAAGCTCAAGCGGTTAAATGAAGTGAATCTTGGGAAGGATGACTGGAGACAGCTTACATAATGTTTCAAGGTTTTTCATCTTTTAAAAATTAACTCACAAATATACATTCTAGAAGTAGGCTGTCTAGTGGAAAATGTTAGATTTACCACCTCTTTTGCTTTTGTTTTCACTTCAGTTTTTAATTATGACTTTGATGTGCAACTGGACCTGATGTCTACGGTCTTATTTAAAATTAACACATACTCCATTTGCATCCGAAGTTCTATTCAAATTTTTGGACCTAATGTTTTACTGGGAAATCCTTATTGAGGCTATTATAACGTCCTTGATTGTTGCTGTATCATTTTTGTTCTGAAGAATGTATACTTTTCTTTCTCTTCCAAATCAGTTCTGTGCTTACTTACAGTCCTTTGGAAAATGATTTTATTTTCACAAATACTCCAACTCCATCCAAAAGTAGTCTACTTTTTTTATTACTGTTTTTCTTTTCTTCCACTCTAAGTGTATGCTTTCTTTTTCACATTGAAATGTTATTATTCTTCACTGTGTCTATACTAAATTCATGAACATATCACATTCTTGTGTGGACCTTTCCTAGTTTGCTTCTAGGTAGTGTGCATACACTGGATCCCTTAGTTGCTCCAACAGCTTTTTTAATCGCTTTTTTTAATATATTTTTTCTATTTTCTGTTTTCAGATATCAAGGGAGGTTTTCCACTTGTAGATAATGAACATTTACTCTTGAAGTCTGTGGATAAGATATCTTCGTAATCTGAATGCTAAAGTCAAAAAGCAAGACTTTCACAGAATCAAAGAATGGTTTAGTTTGAAAGGGACCTTTGGAGGTCAACTGGTCCGAATCCCCTCCTCAAGCAGAGACAACTTCTGATAGGATTGTCCATGGAGGCTAAGATCAGTCACTAAATGCATACTCATTGAATGTCTTCATTCTACATACAATGTAATAGTCTGAATCACTCTCTTCAGACTTTTATTTCTTTAAAATAGGTCCCAGGTTTTGTTTTCTGAGAAGTTGTAAACAGTTTTCCTCTGAAGACCTATTGGGTCCTATTTGGCTTATTCCATTTTACCATATGTAGACTTAGAGTACAACTTTTTTCTTCTGTTGGTGAAGAATCTGAGAAGGGATCCTATTTTTCTTGTTACTTTCTACTTGGTAATTGCTGCTGGTAATATGTCTCTGCTTAGTAAATGAGTAAATAACATCTTCCCAAGATACACTTCTGTTTTGTACCCATGCTTTGCTATTATTTCTTCTATTTGCTGTTTTATAGATGAGAAAGTTTTTATTGCATAATAGTATATCTTCTCTAGATTCATTAAAAAAAAAAAAAGATACTCTTATTAGCAATAGCAACTGCATAAAGGACTCTCAACCCCCTACTGAACTGTAGGGAGCTATTTTATGCAATTATTACAAACCCTCCCTGAAACTCAGAGGCACCAAGCAGAGGTATGAATTTCTATGGGTTTTGAAGTTTTCTTTTTAAAAACATTAGTACAGATGTTAGAAGGGCTGCTCACAATGGGTAGCACAGACCGAAGCATTCAAAAACATTTCTTTTACCAAAATAATATAAACACTCTTAAAAAAATAACATCGTGGTCCATTATTGTCACTATGTCACTTGGTATGCCATGTTTAGCAGATATTCAAATGAGAGAAGTTAAAATAGCACTGAAGTAGCTCTGAGTGCTATTTCTGGATAATGTGAATAATAACTCTAAAGCAATATGTATTATTTTCTAGCACAAACAAACAAATTAATGTTAGCCTTCTATGTGGGTCTGAAGTTTCCTTTAAATTGTCTAAATCGCAAGCAGTTTTCACCTTCTGTTCTTCTTTCTTTGGTCATTAATTGTCACAAGCTCTTCTTTGTTGTGGAGATTTCTAACTTCTGCAACAATTCACTTTTTCTGTCTTTTTTTTTTTTTCCTATTCTGCTTCTCCTGTGAATGTTTTCAATTTTTCCATGTATATTTTTTCTATCTTTTGCACACGAAGATAACCAACACTGCAACATACGACTGGCTGTGCAAGAGTTAAAGCCTATTTTGGCATTCATATCTGCATTTAAAATGTGTATTTAAAAGGAAAAAATATTTGCAACAAGGGATGAATTAACATTTACAGGTAATTTCTTAGTTGTCTTTTGAAAGTAACCTTTCTAATTAATAGATGCTACAATAATAAAATTTAATTTTAAAGAGTCAAGATATTATTTGTAGTGGGATGATGGATGCTTCTAATGACAAGTCGTATAACATACACAATCACAAATGAATATTCATGCTGAAAATGTCTATAGCTACTGATAATATTTCACTTGTTCTGTGAGGGAAAAATGTAATCATGTTCCACATCTAGTGAATAATCAAAGACAGCAAGTAGATATGACATCTCAGGGGATGAAATTTTTTCAGATAAATCATTTGTTAAACAATTACAACTAATGAGCATATTCATAAAAATCAGGCTATTCATTGATAATACATCCAATGACTAAAAGTCTTTGTTTGATGACTACATTATTTACTATGAATAGTAGTAAATAAAGCTTTAAAGCTTTAATTTTTCTTTTAAAGCACAAACAAATATGGATGAAGTTATCTCTGAAATTTGGGAAAAAAAATATCCTGTCAGCAGGTTTCCTGCTTGAGTTTGGGCACACCACTTAAAATCAGTCTGTTCTACTCGTTCACCAAGTGGCTGAGATTCCTCTGCTATTTTGACTATACCTGTGATGGAGTTGCTTTTAAAGGAAGCCAAGACCAAGGTTGATTGATATCCTTTTCCTAGCTGTGCACAAAGGAGGGCTTGAGTTTCTTCTCTACTGTTGCACAAGCTGTTCTAGTTTACCTGGAGCCTTATCCAGTCATGTCTAATCCATACTTTCCCTGACTGTTTTCTTCACCTTTGATAGAGACCCCCAGCATTCAGCTCTAACTGTTAATTGCAAGACACTGATCTTGCTTTTGTGGTGAGATGTTAAGAGCAGATTAGTCTGAAATGTGATGGTATGGAGGCTGGGGCCAAGCCCGCTGGGATACCCTTTTGAAGGCTGGATGATGAGTCATGTTGAGCTTGATCAGTGCCAAGTGCTTGTCTGTGCAACTTGCAGACCTGAGGCATGCCCCAGACCTGCATGTAAGCTCTTCTTCTTGGAGAGCTGGATGGTGCATGCTGGAGTACACATTGGCAGGTTGGGGCTCCAATTCAAGGTTTGACACCAAATGAAAATGACATGTCTTGGAAATCCCAGCTTCAGCTTCACATGAAGATTCCTTAAGCTCATTTTTTCAGAACCATGAGCTTGTCCTCAGTTTCATCTGGTTTCTGTCAAGAGTGAGCTGGAGAAAATAATGTAAAAAAGAGAAATTAAATAATCGAATAATCGTCTGGCCACAGGAGTGGGATTCTCTATCCTCTTGTATTACAGATTGCCTGTGCAAAGTGAGGTGGGAGGGACACCCTTTTTCAGATCCTTCTTCATGTGAGAAGTAGATTTTGTTTTTGCAGTGGAAATTTACTTTGGGATCTGGTTTTCAAATGTGCTGAATACTTCTCACTTCAACCAAATCAGTGGTTCTTGATTTTAAACATCTGCACAGTTAGCTGATCACTATAGACCCATGATGAGGCTGAGACGCTGACTATATAACAAAAAATAAATAAATAAATAATAACAAACCATGTGTTTTCTGTGTATAGACCAGTGTGTGGTATGTAGGTGAGTGCCGTAGTAACATTCATCTATTTGGCTTCACTGCTGTGTTACGTCTTAGAAGAAAAGTGCATAGGAAGAATAAAGAAAGTGAAAATGGAATAAAATATTACCTTATTCTGCCACAAGGAACTCACAACATACTGGCTTTCCACCTTTCTTTGTTAGGAAATTGGTTTTGCAGATTACAGACACTGCATTTTCTTTGTCTTGTTTTCAGCCTGATGTCATATGGGAAAGTATTAGTCAAACTGTAGAAGATGCAGTTTTTATTGAAAAACTAAAAGGTAAGTAAGGAAAATGCTGGAGAAGGGAGTTCCAGATTGTACTGGAAGAACATCTGTCTGACTGATTTCCCTTCAAAGATCAATCTTGAGACAGAACTCATTAAATATTTTTATTGATGACCTTGACACCAGGAATGGCAGTGTGCTAAATGTGCTGATAACAAGCAGTTGTGAAGTACTGAGGATATTCAGAAAGAGTGAGAATATCATTCAGGATTCATTTCAGAATATCATTGGTGGCTAGAGTAGCAGAGATAGGATTCAGTACAGTAGATGGAAGTGGAGCTAGGGATAAATAACACAAATTTCATGAATACATTTGGAATTTATCAACTCTTAACAATTTACAGGGATAAAGAAATGGGGATTTATTAATGTGTTCTGTGAATATATGAGGCATCAGTCTGACACAACTTCAAAAATATATATGAAAGCTTGAGATGTCGCATTTTGAATACAGATAGGAAAACCTTTAGTGCTAATGTGTAAAAAGTTGTCTGCAATGGTTTATTCAATACTGGATGGTTATGTTTAATGAAGATGAATCCAGACTTGAACAGGTACAGAGGAGGAGAATTAAAATTACTAGGACAACAGAAAACTTAGCGGAGGGAGATTAGAAAAGGACAGTAAATTCAGTTTAGTGAAAATCAGAGAGATGACATGCTTGGTGTTTGTAAGTAAATCATTTAACACACAGTGTGGACAATATTGGCTCAAAGTAAAAGAGCATAAACTGAATCTGTAATTTTGTCTTGGCGTTAAGGTATGGAACAGTATTCCAACAGGAAAAGCAACAGTTTAATTTTTGTCTGGATTTTGATTTATTTTAGGAACTGGTTTCTGATAGCAAAATGGAAAGGCATCTGGCACATAAGATCCCATCTGCTTGTTCCTATGGAAATAAATTAGGCATAAAATCCTGAGACAATTTGTTTGGAATTGGGCATTAAGATAGGGTCTAGAAAGGCTAGGACTGTTTCCAGGTTCAGAATGGACAGTGAGGTTCAGTTGTGGTTAAGTAATAGAAGAAAGGTTATAGAAGCAAATATAAGAGAAATACCTGGGATGACGAGTAAGGAAGAGGATAAGGTGGATTTTCAGTGCCTGGCAGACTGGAGTACTGAAATGGAGTTGAGGAGATTGGCTGAACACAATGAGGATGTGGAGAAGCAATCTGCAGAAAGAATTTGGCTATAAAGGAGGAACCTCTGATTCTTTCTTAAAGAAAGTCAACGGGAAACTCACATTAGATAGTGATACTAGAAATCCTATAGTGGGATACTTAACAGTTATTTCAATTGTTCTGAAGTCAGGATGCTCTGAAAAAGTTCTAAAGGCTGAGAAAATCTGGTATGACAAAAATTACTCTCCTTTAATTATACTCTAAAAAAAACAGTAAAAAGAATCAATTTGGTTTTAATTCAGTTGTTACTCTATTGGTTCAGGATGAGATCTTTCATTCAAACCTAAAAAAGATGGCATGTTGGTCCTACTTTATTTTCAGGAGCATAAACATCAATAAATTGTTTTATTTGCTCTATTTATTGTTTAGATTTCCTTAGCAATGTACTGTGTCCTTAGTTTGGGGTTCCTAAAATAAACTTAATTTAAAATGCTCAGTTTCAATGAGGCAGTAAAGTTCTATGGATGATCCAAATTGGATGAAGTCTGGGAAAGAATAAGTCTACCTGCAATTAAGCTTAGGATTGTGTTCAGAAAACACAAACCTACTGCAACATAAGATGGCAGAGATTAAAATACAAAGAATAGATAATCAGAGGTTTAAAAAGATGCTGAAAGAAAAATTGGAACATTCAGTTTTTACTGCATTTATATTCACTGCTTTAAAGCACTTGAGACATGTAAAGAGTTTTATTTTTTTCTTCCACAGGGCAGAAAATATCACCAGGTTGGTAAATTTTCCTAAATTCTGGCACGACTATAAATAGCCACAAGAGAATTACTGAATATCTTCAGTAAAATGATGATAATATATCATTTGTCAGCATCTACCTTCCTTGTATTTTCTGTCCTGCAAAGAAACATGGAGGTGTTTGTCTAGATAAAAACTGATCAATTACTTGATGGGCATGTGTCCCTCATCTGGCATAAATATATGCTGGTGGAAGGCAAAAAGAAATTAACATTTTTGAGATCTAAAGAAAACTATCACATTTGTACTCAGGCAGACCAGGTTCTGATAGGAAGAATCAACTTTATGCATTAATTTGCCTTTGAAGTTATTTAATCCCTTTTATAATCTGACTAGGACTTGACACCTCGCATAGAAGATAAATTTTAAAATAATTTTATTTTGATTCTTCTTCTGTCCTTGTGTAGATTACTAAAATAGTAGGCAACAGTGCAAGTGAGGTGGTTTTAATTTTTCAAAGTATTTCCCAGGAGCAGCATGGAAATATTTTGTTGCTCTAGGTATCCATATTTCTTTTCTGTATGTGAGTACAATTATTGTCACAAATGTAACTTCAGGCACAGTCCTACAGATGCGTGAACAAATATTTCAAATAAGGCCATAAACATAGGGAAGGAGAGTGGATCAGGAAACACACAGACATCTGATTTGTCTCTTTTCTTTTGGAATTTATCATTCATGGTTCATTACAAGATTAAGTGTAGAAAATAAAGTTGATGTTGTAGGGCAAGTAGACCTACTGACATGGCCAACGCTTCCAGGGATGCAGGTAATGACAGGAACAGTGCAGGGCAAAGAACTCCTCTGTGGTTTGGCAACCTGGATTTAACGTTTTGTTTCCTACCCCGTATCACCATCACTATTGCCTGTGCTAATCAGCTAGGTTTTGATTAACTGCTTTTGCATGGAAGGTAAACAGACTGAAAACCAAATGCAAACTGGAGTAAGATTTTTGCATGTTGTCCTCCTCGCCCTGCCCTGAGTATTTCTGACTGTGTACTAAATCCATATTGCCTGACAGTGTTTTATAATACAGAATGTATTGGGTTATTTTCTCTCCTTATTTTGTAAATTTATAACTATAATATTCAGTAGTTAAAAGTGAGAACATTAAAAATAGATTCATAGATTCATAGATACATTAGGTTGGAAAGGACCTACAAGATCATCTAGTCCAACCATCCTCCTATCACCATCCCTACCCACTAAACTACTAAATCAAATCCCTTAGCACCTCATCTAAACGCTTCTTGAACAGCGCTAGGGATGGTGCCTCAACCACCTCCCTAGGCAGGCCATTCCAGTGCCTGACCACTCTTTCAGAGAAAAAGTTTTTCCTCAAATCTAATCTAAATCTTCCTTGGCGCAACTTGTGGCCATTCCCTCTCGTCCTGTCATTAGTTATCTGGGAGAAGAGGCTGACCCCCTCCACAACACAATCCCCCTTCAGGAAGTGGTAGAGTGCAATAAGGTCTCCTCTGAGCCTCCTTTTCTCCAGACTAAATAATCCCAGCTCCCTCAACCGCTCCTT
>VXAB01013655.1:22232-99867 GCA_013399175.1 Odontophorus gujanensis
CTTTCTTGTAGATGGGAGTCACATCAGCCAGCCTCCAATCTTGTGGGACCTCTCCAGATAACCAGGAATGCTGATAGATGGTAGAAAACGTCTTGGCAATCACCTCTACCAGCTCCCTCAGCACCCTTGGGTGGATCCCATCTGATCCCATGGACTTGTGGCAGTTCAGATGGAGCAGGTCTCTGACTGTCTCTGCTTGGATCACAGGTGGTGCATTACACGCTCCGTCCCAGACTTCCAGGTCAGGGCGAAAAGTACCCTGAGGATAACTGCTCTGTCTATTAAAGACAGATGTGAAGAAGGCATTGAGAACCTCAGCCTGTTCCTTATCCTCTGTGGTTACATTCCCTGCCGCATCAAGTAAAGGAGAGAAATTCTCCTTAGTTCTTCTCTTGCTGTTAATATATTTGTAAAAGGGTTTTCTATTCTCCTTTACTGCAGTAGCCAGTCTAAGTTCGAGCTGGGCTTTTGCATTTCTAACTTCCTACCTGCAAATTTTGGCAAATGTAGTCATTGACATAATCAGGAGGCAGTTGCATTCCCTAAAATTTCTTACTCCTGGTACTGAGTTGTGCTGTTCTAAATCATGCCTTCCTTCTACAAGTAGATGAGTAAAGCAACGTTACCCCTGTGCATTTAGGTCACGAGGTTCAGCATAAGTAGCTGCTGACAGGGCCAAAGACACAGAAAATTGGATGGGAAAAGCATCTGTGGAATAGTCTTATGCTGTCTGCCTGTAGTTCTGGTGCTCAGTGATTTGATATGGCTGTGATTGCAATTTTCTCTGTTTTATATTGTACATTACTATTCAGGGTGAAATCACATCACACTGGGAGAGTCCCCAGGTGCTGCCTAGGGACATCTGATCACAGCTCTCTGGAAGGGGTGGTATGTCCTCAGTACTATTTGTTGTTCTGTTGCACAAAGCTCTAGTTATCCAATGTTGCAAAAGTAATAACAAAAGTTATTAAAATACCCTATGCATGCGCTGACTTGAAGACATAAATATTTATATTCTCATAAGGTCATTATTGGCAAAATCTCCAATTCTGGACATATTTATTTCTCGTTTCACAGAAAAATCTGATACTAGGTTCAACAGGTGCCAATTTCTACTCAGTGTTTAGACACATTTATTGTTGAAATCCAGTACTTAAGGAGAGAAAGCATTACAAAGGCAATAGCAACAATGTTTTGTGTTATCATTTCTCCTGTGTATTTCTTTTTTAACAGCAAATGTTTTAGCAAAGCCTTTTGAAAAATTAATCATTACTCTTACTCTGTACATAGACCACGTGGGTTGGGGAAAATTAACCCCTGTGTTTCCCACTATTAAAGGAATAGTTATTGAAGAGTATTGTTTCATGGGAATGCCCACATCATTGCTACTCTCTTTGTAATTATATGTAGTATGGTAATGTGATTAAGCATTGTGAAGTTCTGTTGCTTTTTCTCAAAATTATTCTGTTTCTCCAAGAAAAGAGTAAATTTGAACTCCAGACTTGGATCAAAATATAAATAGTGATGCAAAAGAGAGCATTTGAAAGGGATGATATGAATGTGTATTTTTTGTTCATTGTCCTTTTAATGCTCTCTTTTTCTTGATTTTAATATTTATCTATGCTTTTTTGTTAACTAGTTTAAACCCAATTTCTTTATATATTATATGAAGCAAACATGGGCAACCTTAATAATTACCCGGGAAATTTTGGGACCTGTGTTACGTTGGAGATAGATTACAAATTTAGAAAAGTCAGCTAGGATTATCTGTGGGAATAAACGTGGATGTGTTAAACGGAGTACAACTGCCTGTTCAGTACAGTTGTATTATTCTTCAAACAAAACTGTACTGAGCTTTCAGTAACATGGCTGTTCTTGATGCTCTTGCGCAGACTGGTTAATGCCTGCCACGAACTTTAAGAAGCTGAAGACAGTGAGTTTAATAATACCCACAGAAACTAACCTGTAGCTACATGTTTCCATTCAAGTATGGTCGCTCTACAAAACAGGTTGCCAGGTGCACTGGGACAGATACTCAGTACTGCCATCAGTAAAGTGACTATTTTTTAGCAACTGAGTAGCAGTTGATGTCCCTCCAACAGTGCTGACAGGTTTGAGTGGAAGAAGCAGTAGTAATTCAGTAAGTTAGTGACAGAGATGGAGGGACTCTCTCCTTCCCTGTTCAGTGAATCTCCTCTTGAAGTACTCTGAAGAGATACACAGCAAAGAGAGCCAGGCAGGTTCACAGATGTGTACATCTTACAGAACCCAAAATTGTCTTCCAGGGCTGGGTCCTTAGCATTTCCCACAAGGTATGGCTCCAGCGTATGAAAGCCTTTATAACATACATCTTGCACTTTGCCCAGCAAAAAACCCCGTACACATGCTAAAAAAATATGTAGTTTCTATTTATGCCCTCTAAGAAAAGAATGCAAGGAAGTAATTTCTGGTGTTTGCGGTTGGAAAATAGCTTTTCAATTGTAAACACAAAAAAGCCCCCAGAGATTTTAAAATACAAGATATTCTAAGAGTACACGCCCTTTCTTCTATGTAGGTAGCAAGTTTTGCCTGCTTCTATGCTTATAAATTACTGAGGGTGATGCAAATAACATAGTTAATTCAGGAGTTGAGTGAAAGAATAAATGAATAGACAAGCAGTTGTAGCACAGCTTGGTGAATTCACCTCAACACTACAACTCTATTTATTTATGGTTAGACTGAATGCTATTGAGAAAATTATGGAATGAGCCAATGTTGGATCTGTGGCTGAAGACCCTTGCACTCTTCAGAAGGCTATCTTTCTCCAGGATGACAGGGTTGGCAATAATAAGTAAGAAATACAGATCCAGAGTGACTCAGACACAGAATAGCAGGCATCAGAAGGGACCTGTGGGGGTCATTAAGTCCAATTCCTCTTCTAAAGCAGATTCCGTATGTTATATTGCACAAGAAAACATCGAGTCAGGCTACTGCATTACTGCAGCACCATCAAGTTCTTTCCAGTTCCACCTGCCCACTATAAATAGTTTCCCCTGTGTTGACACAGTACAGTTCATCTCTGATAAGCCATGTCATCACATCTCCATGGGAATTCATGTGTTATGGTTTCAGCAAAGCTTGAAGGCTTCCTTCCTGCTCTCCCTTAGAAAATAATGATAACTCTTACCCAAGAAGAGTAACCTCTTATTTACTTCTTGCAATTCTGAATTTTCCATGATCATGATTTCCATTATGCTCCAGATTCAAACCTAAAAACTTCTACTTTGGTTCTGTGGGAGTCTGGCAAAGGAGTAAAGACTGTTGAAACTGTTGCATTTTGGTTAAGTTTAGTTTAGCACTGACTCACATGTTACTAAGGATGTCCTATTCTTCTCTCGTATATTTAGGTTTCACTCTCTTGTTTAATTTATGCAAAAAGTGAAAAAAGTGACAGACAGACTTAGCACAAACTTGCTGACATTTCTAGGTTGTGTCTCGTAACAAAATCTGGAACAACACTTTAAGCACATGAACCTATTTTTCTGTGGCTATTTTTCTTTCTACAAAGGGGTGTATGGTGCAGATCAGGAGGCCACTTTGCTGCAGTTTGTTACTGAAGTGGAAATAGTAGTGAACATTGAATATCCAATTTCACTTGCTACCAATTAAGAGTAATTAAAGGTTCTTGGCTTTGTTTTGTTGGTAACTGACATATTATCAACAAAGCGTTTGGACAAAATGATAGCTATCTTCACTGGGGAAAATACATAAACAGAGGTTGCTTAGGTACAACAAACTCTTATCTAGACAAGACAAGCAGTCAGGTGAAATGAGGTTTTGCAGTGTGCTCTACACAAGTCTCTGGTCTGAGCACTGGGTAGGAGTCCAATGTGAACAGCAGCTATAATACACCCTTCATCATTATGATTTTAGGTCTAGAAAATGCAGACATTTTCCCACTCTAATCTTGAAATAGAACATCAGCGAGGCTTTCAAAAGTAAACTTAAGCCTATTGGAAGCATAGCTTAAAAATACCATTCCTCATTTATAGCTTCATATAAATGAATAAAGTAAATGTCACTTTAAACATGAACAATCACATTCAATATTCCTGAAATACAGAGTTAACACACTGTTAGCACACCTTGAAGAAAACTCTAGTAAGTATAGAAGTTTCAGGATAAACATCAGAGCAGAGCATTGCTTTGCAGGGAAAAGTCATCCATCTAATGGTTTTGTCTCTGAATCAGAGATTTTAATCCTCTTAGAAGACTTAAAGTGATCTACTTTAAGAATTACTCTGCCATTTCTATATTTAACTAATGGCAAGACTTCAACAGGAAATTTGCAGTGTTACAAAATTATCATCCTGTAGTTTCTTAACGAGAGAAATTTGTCCATTTTCCTGGGAATTGAGGAAACAAGATGTTTAATGCTTAGGTTAAGAATTTTGAAAAAGTGTGATAGGTGTCTTTACCTTGCTTTGAAAAAATCTGAAGTGATTGGGTAGATAAGTAAAAGCATATAACACGGCACAGACTTCTCATCTGGATGTCTCTATGCCAGACAGAAAAAGATCCTACTGTTACAAGCTTTTTAATTTCACTAGTATTAATGTGGAAGTCATAAATGAAGAGACAAATACAGAATAATTAATATGACAGCTAATCTCTGGAATCACCTCACTTTGCCCCCAGAGCAATGAAGTGCTAAGAGCTAGACACAAGCATGCATCCTTGATCAGATGGATGGATGGATTTTTCTCAAGTACTTGTATACCCTTAGTCACGTCCACATTATCTGTGAACATTATTTACATGCAAGCATTTTTTGGGGATTTTTTTTTGGGAAAATAAGCATATGACAAGTATGACAGATTCAACTTGCAATGAAGAGCCAGTCTTGCATCTACATTTTTCCTTCAGTCACTGCTGTAGCAGAGCCACAATTTTCCTAATAGCATTTGCTTGATTATACTGTCACTATACAGGTTTTACTGCCACTTAAAATAGTAGTGTATGCCAGACTCCTGACCTACCAAGCAGGACAGCAGTCCTTTGATTTTACACCATTGATATACTAATGTCATACTGTTATTTTTAAACACTTGGAACGTACCGTGCCACCCAATCTGCTATTAGCAAACCTCGGCTAGGCATTATTTCTTTTCTTTTGCGGCTCTGGTGCAGCAGTTCATGCTGCTTTTTCCTGCCTTTATCACAGCACTACCATCTGAGATATAATCAGGATAAAAAAATGTTCTTATTTAAAAATGGACTTGAGTATAGATATTTATAAGTACAGTCATTAAAAATGATTAGAAATACGATATCTTTCCAGTATACAAAGGGACCTAGGTCAAGTAAATTTCACGGGGAGCAGTTTTCCCTTCTCTAAGGATGTACAAACCAGCTTGGCAATGGAAATAGTACTGATTTCAAAGAAAAAGATGAAGGCATTTCTATATTCATTACTGACTCAGTCTGAAACTGTTGCAGAAATTTTACATTTTGGTTTGTGAAAAGAAGGTACAAGAATGTTCAAATACAGAGCCAGAATGCATTCACGTGATATGAACAACATACCCAGACAGTTTCTTACTCCTGATTCAGTAGATCTGAAGGATTTTATCAGCTGAACTATACCGCATGTACAGACCTCCATTTCTCTCCAGATTAAAGAACCAAATAACCCCAGCACCTAGAACTAGTGTGTTACTGATAGGGCTCCATCTCTGGCACGAGCAGCATGCTCAGCTTGATTTCCAAAAGTGACATCCTTAGATGCACCATTGTCTCTGATCCTGTGGATGAAGATGGTATGAAGACTATCAATTTGTATTGTCCCTCTTGGTGAACAGAGTTCCCTGCTTTTCTTGGCATTCACTGACCTCATGAGTACACTGAACCACACAGGAAGGAGGCTGCTGAAGAATGACAATTTCAGCAAAAAATGTGTGGTTTTCTTCCCATCTCAACGAGAAGTTTCAAAGCTTTCACCCATTCATCCTGCTCTGCTTGCTGCCCTTAAGTGACAAAGTAACTCTTGCTTATGCAAGAGGAGGTTAGTGCTCCTGCTGAAAGAACTGCCTTTGGCTTGTACCGATCTCCCCTTCTGCTGGGATTTGTGAAGGCGCTTCATCAGGCAAAAAGCCTGAAAACCCTTTCTTCCCTCAGCCTACACTGACCTCTCTCAATGCTTGGGGTCACAGTATGCTGCATGTGATGAGGCGAAAACACATTGTGGGAGGGGATGAAGTGTCCTGGAGGGAGAGACCTGGTTATGCTCACTCACAATTTCCCATAGTCTTCTCAAAATTATCCCTCACAGACCTGCCAGGAGTCTCAAGAAACAGGTAGCAGATTTCATTCCATGTTGCCTTGGGTTGTGGCAGTAGTTGATATTTTTCCAGTCGCTTGGGAATGGTTAGAAATTTCTATGCAGTGGCTATTTCTGCAGCAGTGGTAGCTCCCTTTCTTACTTCTTGTATTTCTGGTGATTCTTCTGAGCTCTGTTTGAAGATGGCTTTTTTTCACACAGCATTGTCAGTAGCAGTAGTTCCAGTTTCATGCTTTAAGGCATTCATGCCAGCAGTATCATGGAGCTGTTTAGATCCCTCTGGACAAAAAAAGGCTACAGTTTGCAAATCACCATTGTCAGCTTTAATACTGCACACATGCCATTTGCCAACATGGGATTTGCCAATGAATCACTAAAGCACAACAAAACCTCCAGAGACTGGAGGGATCTGGACAGAAAGTGCAGCAACGAAAGAAATCATACCATGTCATTTTACAAACTCAACAGTTGGTCTTCAAATCAATCAACTTACTTTGAAAAAACCTTCTTCCTTTTCCTCTCCTCTCTCCTTTCGTTCCTTCCATGCAAACAATCTACAGCCCCTTATAGTTTTTACTTGGAACACATCTTTCTAATAAGAATTTGTAAGATGACCTTCACACACCATATTTACCTAATCTGACTTAATTATAAACCTTAAACAGTTAGGTAATGTTTTAGACTTTTTTTTTCCAATGAAATAATCAAACTGAATATTGAAAAAAATGCATTACTGAGGTCTAACATACCAGGAAAATCAGTATCCATCAATGCCTTGATGGTTAATATCCAGATAAACATTCAGTATATGGATGTGCCCTGCTTACTGAGACAATGAACAAAATACTCAGGGCTATGCATCCTCTCTTTGCAGTAAGGAGCTTCTCATGTTTGGTCATATATTTAGTTCTTATGGAGGAATTAGAAATAATAATGTGGATAGATTTACATGGCAGCAATAACCGTGGTTGCTGAAGTAACTGTTGATGTTTAATGTACCATGTGAACCACAGAAACATAGGTTACTCCAGATACAGTGCTCTCCGCTGTGTAAAGGAGAACTGGTTGTCAGAATCCCCACTCAGCAAAGAAAAAAGGGTAGAGGAAATTGTATTTAGTGTCCCTTTAGAAAATATGACACAGTTATAAAATCTCTAAGTGCTTATGTTTTACCCACAGGGCTTAATTAAATCTGATGAAAGTTAATAACTAGGTATAGGTAAATCTCAAAGTTTACAACACCTAGGTTTTATCTGAATGAGCACCTTTTACTTCAGAGGCCAATTATTGTGCTTTCCTAAATGGAGATTAATTGGGTGACCTGCTCCCAGGGCAGATGGCCTAATGGCCCCTTTGCTCTGCTTTGAAAAAGCTGTCTTTCAGGATGCATCATGAAATTCTTAACTGCAATCTGCTGCTTGTTAGTTCCCAGGGGAAGGATTTCACAGCACTGCTGTGTCTGGTGAATGAGTTTTCTCATATGCCTAGCAGATTTAAAGCAGTATTATTTAGGTGGCAGGGGCTACCATGCCCTCCTGCACCAGAGCAAGGGAATGGACTGTCCTCCTTCCCTGTGAAGAGCTATGCCTTCAAGCATTTCCATGAGATACTTCCTTTCTAATCAAATGGGTCTTAGTAGCCTGTTTAAATTCATTGCTTCCCCTGCATATTTAATACTGAATGCCAGAAAGCAATTGGTGTCAGTAGCCTCTGTCCTGGACACTTAGTACTTTCATCCATAAAGCACTTCACAAACATCAGCTAATCCTCGTAATGTTCTTATAAAGTCCTGTAGGTAAAGCATTAGATAGATTTAGGTAAATAACTCACTCCCAACAGTTTCAAGAATTAAGCCCTTTTTTGCATGTGAACTATTGCCAACTGACTATGGTGCTTTTTTCCCTCCAGTTCTGCTGTCTGCTCTGTTGTTCGCAGAACAATGCAAATCACATTTAGAAATTTTCTCCAGCAAAAGAGAATACTGCTTATGTCACTTGTTCCAATTCTTTGACAAACCTTCAGCCTCATCCTAAGTGTGCAATTTTGTGGATCAGTTGGAGTATACTGTCCACTGAGGAATTTCCCGTTTCCTCCTCCCATCAGCCACCCACTCTAATCCTGCCCATGTAGAGTCTTGCACTTAGGGAAGAATAACTACATACACTGGTACAGGCTGGGGGATGACATGCTGGAGAGGAACTCTGAGGAGAGGGACCCGGGTGTCCTGGTGGACAATAGGTTGACCATGAGCCAGCAGTGTGCTCTCGTGACCAAGAAGGCCAATGGCATCCTGGAGTGCATTAAAAAGAGCGTGGCCAGCAGGTCAAGGGTTATGATCCTCCCCCTCTACTCTGCCCTGGTGAGGCCTCACCAAGAGTATTGTGTTCAGTTCTGGGCTCCCTGGTACAAAAAAGACAGGGATCTCCTGGAAAGAGTCAGCGAAGGGCTGCAAAGATGATAAAGAATGTGGAACACCTCCCTTATGAGGAAAGACTGAGAGACCTGGGTCTGTTCAGCCTTGAGAAGACTTAGAGGGGATCTGATCCATGTCTATAAATATCTAAGGAATGGGAGGCAAGGGGACGAGGCTGGACTCTTCTCAGCAGTGTGTGGTGATAGGACAAGGGGAAATGGTCACAAACTGAAGCATAGAAAGTTCTGCACAAATGCGTGTGGGAATTTCTTCACAGGGCAGGTAATGGAGCACTGGCACAGGCTGCACAGAGAGGTGGTGGAGTCTCCTTCTCTGGAGACGTTCAAGACCCACCTGGATGCCTACCTGTGCAACCTGGGCTAGGGAGCTGCTTTGGCAGGGGGTTTAGACTCGATGATCCCTAGAGGTCCCTTCCAACCCCTATAGTTCTGTGATTCCACCACTTATCTTGGGCTGGCTCTGGTAATCTCCAGACCTGTCTATGGGACTTCTCTCTGATGTGTTAGATGTCCAGTTTGTTCATGAAAAAGTGAGAAATGCCAGAGCTGCCACAAAGGAGAAGGGGAGACCTGAGCCGTCAGATCAAGAAAGAGGTCAGAGGAGTGAGGAAGCAGGACCAGCAGTGGGACAGGAAGGCAATGGCCTTTCTGAAAGTACTTCTTTTACTTCTCCTCTGTGGCAATAAGTGATACTTTCATATTAATTCCGTTATACACATGGGAGAGAGCAGACTTAGTGTTGAAAAGAATCATGGAGAAGTCCATAGATGACCAAACAATGACCTCTAGCCTTTGCTGTGCAACACTGCTGATAGTCCTCAGACAGAAAGTCATAGAGTCATTAAGGTTGGAAAGGACTGCAAAGATCTTCTCCAACAGTCAACCCATCTCTTCCATGCCTACTAACCATGTCCCTCAGTGCCATACCACCTGCAGAGATGATGACTCCACCTCTCTGGGCAGCCTGTTCTAATGCATACCTCTCCTTCAGAGAAGAATTATTTCCTGGTATACAACATGAAATTGATCAACACAAATCCAGAACTGGAAAAATATGAAAGTACTGAAATGAAGTGGATAATTTGTAATAACTCCTTATTATGTTATAAATATAACTGAAAATTAAAAATGAAGTTCTGCATATTATGAGGCCAAATAATGATGATCTATTTCTCACTTTAGATTTTTGCATGAAATTTCATTTACTTTCCTGGCTTCTCAACATAAATACATGCAGAAAATAATTTTGTAAATCCCACTGCCTTTGTATGACAGAAAAATACTGTTAATTATAAACTATTGCAGATATGTTGCTTGGGATTGATTGCCTTGTTTTGGAAAGCAGTTGTATGTGAAATATTTGATGAATAATAGCCATGGTAGGCAAACTAAAACTCAAGAGAAGGAATAGATCTGAAGCATATGGAGTGCAACAAATAGAATACAGAAAGATTAAAGAGGAGCTTGTGTCATCGGGAAACAAATGGGGAATCTTAGCCAATTGACTCATAGTCAGGTCACATTGCTAGGGGTCACTTAAACATGTGCCTCTGCAAATGAGTAATCCCACTGGGACTACTTACATATTTAAGTTAAGCATGTATTTAGATTATTTGCTGAATCAGTGGCTTCTGAAGGAGATGATATATGAACACAGTATCATTTCTTGTTGTGATATTAAAACAGCCACATGTTCTATGCCAGATGCAGTTCTTTGAATTGCTGCATCTGGTCACATATGTATGTTGTGTTTTTTGTCTGCATAAGCAACATCTGCAAGTTTTTCTTCTTTTAGCTGGGAGTGAATCCAGTATTCTATTTTGGGAATTTGCTGCCAAAACACCCTAGCAAACTACCTCCATTCAGAAAAGCAGAGTTCATATTCTGTTCTTCTAAACTTTTTCTTAATTATAAACAGCTTAAAACACTTTGAATGGTACTATTAAATCACTAAATCTCAGTCGTTTTTAGCTAATTACTAGCATTATTTCTATTTCGGGGGGCTATATTTTCATCTTTGGAATTCAATCAGATTTTCTCCTATAGAGCCAAGTTTCACTATTATTCTAAATGCTAAAGTCTGAATTTTCAAGTGTGCCAGTACAGCTGGCATGACACTGGCCTTCCTAATTTGGTAACACAAAGGATTACCCTAAAGTATTAAGTGGAAAGTATCCTCATTTGTTCTATTTATCAAGATTTTTCTTTTTTGTCAAACACAATTGATATTTACCTCACAGCAAGGTCTCTTAACATCTCAGTGTTTCCTGGTAGGCCTTTGGTCAGTATGAATGGAGTATCAAACAAAGAAAGTCATCACCTACCACACTATTTACTGAGGTAGTAGGTGGGATAAGAATAATCCAGAGCGCTACTCAGCAATAATTCATCCAGTAGGGACCACTGACATATATCATCAGGACAACTTCAACAAAATCCCATCATTGCAGTTCATCAGAAGAAACAAGATCTCGTATCCTTGCATTTCCTCCACAGATTTTTCTCCGACTATTCAAAAAGGTAATCATTTAAAAAAATACATCTGTGTTTTAGAAAACAGAGCGCACTATGTGCCCTATGAAACACACAGTGGCTGGTGTGGCAAGAATAGTATGGGGCTTGGTTCGAGGAACAGAATGGGAAAACAAGTTGTTCTTTGAGAAGATGAAGCAAAAAGCCTGGTTCCCAACATCTCTCTTTTACTATCTTTCTCTCCCTCAACTGTATGAGTCTCCTATTGCCAAAGAACTGGCGATCTTGTTAGTCTTCATCTCAGTGGGGAACAAACAGCTTGCTGACGTGCTGCCTGTTTTCATGAAGCTCACAGAATCCTTTTCAAATTTGAATTAAATTCAGCAATGGCTTAGAAAGAGGGATATGAGCTTGTACCCACACGTCCAGAATGGGTGATTAAACAAGGGTTATTTCAGTGGGAGATCAAGCTAAAATCTTCCCACTCCATGACATGTCTCTAAGACTTTACTCCAGGAACTGCGGAGAACAGAAATAGAGAAAAAATTCCAAAACCAAAAATGAATGGCAAATGTTAGGTCAAAGTGCAGCCCCTCGGTTCATAAACTGAGTACTATAGGTATGAAAATCAAATGGCGAGAACAAACATGCTGCCTCACAGTACTCACTTACTGTGAGCATGGCTGAACGTGGCTAAGGGCAGCAGTTCCACCAGGGATGCCCATGAGAGGCATCAGGGTAGAATATGGGTGCTGGAATTGTTTGAGGCCCTGTGTCACACCACAGACTCTTATGTTCACATCATCCTTGGGCCACACTCACCCTCATTTTCTGACAGTCTTACTTAGTTTAATAATGAATTTTGGTCAGGACTGGAATGAAGGATGCTTTATAATACCCTGCAAAGTCCTGAGTGACTCTACTGGTGGTTTCATGGTGTCTTTGATGAAAGATCCCTGGCTATGTAAAAATCTTTCTTGATTAGAAGTCAGTTGCTGTTGGGATGATTTGGGTGGATTTATTTCCTCTTTCAAATTCAAATTGCCTCAAAATAAGTTTTCAAGACACTTCCTAGAGATTAAAGGATAGAGGAATGTGACATGGAATATTTCAGTACATTTTCCTCAGAAAACTAATCACTTGGGATTCTGGTTCTGTTAAATGAGTTATTTGAGCAAACCCAGAACTTTCAGCTGCAAGGTGTGTCTGAGTCAAAAAAAAAAAAATTACAGCACATAGTCAACATCCCTCAGAAGACAGCATTCAACAAGGACAACCCTCATGCCTCACGATTTGAAATCTTGGAAGTCAGACCTTTTGCTCCCTCACTGGCTGTCCCGCCTTCCTCCTGCAACAGCTGAGTGGCATTTGGTGGCTGACCCTCATGGTGCCCAAGGCGTGGCAGGCTGTGGGAAGTCTCATGGCTGCACAGAGGGGCTAACCACCCATCAACAGTCCTTAGTCCCCCCTCTTCAGGCACTTCCCAGAGCAGCTGGGCTATTGCAGATCGTAAAAGAGAGGGCTCTGCTGCAGCTGGATGACTGCCTGGATACAGGAACGGTCCTTGGTGGATGTAAAAGAAGTGTGTGGTGCCTGGGGAGAAACTCATATATGTGCCAGAGAGAGATGCAAAGACAGGCAAAAAGGAAGACTGGCAGCTTGAGGCCTCAAGGGGAGAGGATCAGGCAGAGAAATGGCAGAGGAGCTCTGCAAGCACCTGAAAATGAGAAATCGGGTTTAAAGTGTTTCACTTCTTCAGGGACCTGCGTGTGCGAGTCTCAAACTCATTTGGATTTTATATCTTTTGAAAAGCCAGAGCTGCAAATAAATTGGTAGATGGTGCTCTTCTGGCCTCTTGATTTATTTTCTTTAAAGGAGACGCTTAAAATGAGGCATCTCTTTCACTATTTTGGTGTGAAATTGAATAAAACGAAACTAAGTGATGGCTGCATTAAAAATACATTTTAAGGAAGGGGAGGTAGTAAATAACAAACACATCCATAGGTCTTATATAAGAGAACTATTGAGTACAGTTTTGTGTAGGTTCAAAGTGTGAATTTTTTTTTCTATCAGTCATAACATTCTCTTCCATCAGTTTAAATGCACTTCATAAGCTGACTTTAGGGCTCTATGTAAATCTGCTCGAGATTCTGAGAAAGGAGATGGTTATTAATCTGGAAAAAGTGTCTTTGCTTAGAGACAACTGTAGAATCTGTTTCAAATAGGAATTTTTAACAAGTGAGTAGTATTCCCTGTGTTGCCCTTAGATTAGCTTCTTTTCATGGATACTGGGCACAGTCAGTACAGTTTCACTCCTGATAAAAAGTTTTTACATCTCTGAACAGATATCAAACATGATCAGCATAACATCAGTGAATTTGATGGGATTCAGCCCACACAGTTTGTTCCTCCCGAGCTGACAGAGTTTTTGCTAGCCCCTATATCCATAATTAGTAAAAAAGGAAGACTGAATGGACTCCTGCAACTGAACCAAGCAAAGCCAAACAGTTTTAACAAAAATAATATTTCAGTCATTAGCAAGCACTGCTGTTCTGATGAAATAGGGTGTTATCCCTGAGGCAGGTGCAAGGGATTTTTAACTCAGTATTATAGCTGGCATCTTACTAGACTACCAGAACCATGGAGGGATACTGTCTTTTAGATTATATAGCAAAAGTACCTATTCTGGGGGCATGCTACTGGTGTCAGGATAGTTTTCTTTTATAACAATAAAACAGTTATCATCAATCTGAATACATGTGGTATGGATTCAGTGATTTTAAATTTGAGTCCCTGGACATAATAATTTATTTTATATTGAATTATGATTTAAAACATTTTATGGCTTCATTTAGTGAAATTGGAATAAATTAGTTTGATATTATGGTAGTCAGGTCATCATTTTTGTGATATAATTAATATATGACAGGTAAATAAATGGCATTTAGCTGTTGCATTGGATCCCAGCCATTGGAGCCTGCTAGCTTCCCACTCCTGACAGTCATGCTGGTAGCTCATACAGCACTGGCTGTTGCATAATGTTGCATTTACCCTGTAGCTTCCCCCAAGCTGTAGAGAAGCTAAAGGGTATGCAAGAGGGAGAATCATGCCAGGTTGCAGACCTGTTTTCTTCAGGTCCAAAAACCCTGCAGCCATCAGAGTGAGAAAGCTCTCGGGCTTCCTATTAGTATCAGGGCTCTAAAATCCCCCCTCAGAGCCCGACAGACAGGTTCTGTCAGCTCTGGCCTTCAACTGAAGTCCCCAATTCCTTTGCATAAGACATGTGCAAATTGCTTGAGTCTTTTTCCATACTTAGCACAAGCCCTTTTCCCCTTCTTCTTTATCCCCTATGCTCACGCTTTTCTATGCTTCCTTTTTTTTGTTGTTCAGCTCTCATCATCCCTTGTGCTGAACCAGAGGGACTGCCCATGTGTTCAGCCATCAACCTCATTTTTCTGTCCTTTCCTTATCCTGATACCCATACTCAAACCTTTGCACAGTTTCCTCTCCCACTGTATCGTCTTGTGCTGTTTCAAGGCATTTCATTCAGGTATCCTTTTCTGTTCCAGTCACTCAATGGTGGCAGTTAAGACATTTATGTGTTTACCACGTTTTAACATTTAAAGGACGTTTCTTGCTTTGTGTTACATCAACTTCACAGGGAGCTGTAAAATCTAACTGCTGCTGCTCTCCACCCCCTCTCCCTTTCTACTTCTCACAAGGCTATGCTTTTTATACTCTTCCTTTCTGTCAAATATATATGGAAAGTAACTGTGTGTTTTTGTCTAAGTGTTATATCGTAAAGAACTCATTTTAGGTCAGTGCTGCATGTGTTAGCTTTCTCTTTCATACTAAAAACCGTGAGCAGGTTGTTACTAAATTGTTCAAAATTTTCATAGTGGTGAGGAATTCTTTTTGGCTTTGTTTTGTGTGGGTTTTTGTTTTGTTTTGTTTTGTTTTGTTTTGTGTTGCTTTGCTTTTTAATCATTTGCTCTCCATTGTAGGATGTCCTCTTATGAATGCTAGGTCAGGTGCAGCCCTTCGGAGGGTAAAGCAGATGGTTCCTGTCTATCCAGCAGCTGGGTGTACGTGGGTGGAAAAACTTTGCAAGGCAGCTGAATGTGGCACGTGGAAGAGCTATAGCATAGAGCTTAGAGCCTACAGCTCATGAGCAGCAGGCAGACTTGGGGGCTGGTGGACAGGGCTTCTCAGGGACCAGTGGGGATCAGGATAGGTGACAAATTAAGTGACTGAACTGATTCATGGCAGAAATGTTTAGGAACCATTTATTTGTATTCTGCTTGAGTTGGTCATTTTGAGCTTTTTCTATTCTTTTTTTTTTTTTTCTGATTCAAGTTCTAATAAAATACTGCTTTCTAAGTTCCAAAGTCTTTTGTTCTTCTTTGGGGATCTCATTATCAAGAAAAGGTCTAGGCAGTTCCACTGCAAAACTTAGGCTGATTGGGCTTCTGTCACAGTTAGGTAGTAGGAGAAGCTAAGCATCCCTCTCATTTATATCCTTCATAATGAGTTACGTCAGTGCAACAGAAGACACCGTATGGATAAATTCAGTACAGCATTTGCAAGACTTTATTATACTATATTACAAAATGTACATGGACTGAGCTTTATTCAAAAATGTGCAACAAGAGGTAATTAAAACAGCATTGTTTTCTCACTATCTGGTCTGTTTGGGATTTGGAAGTTTCTGCAGCTGGCACCTTGGGAGGAACCTTAGATCAATAGTTTATGTTCTTACCATTATTTCTTTGAGGCTGGCAGTAGCAAGCCTTCACCTGCTTCCTCCCTAATAACCAAACATAAGTAAATCTGATCCAGCCAAGGCATTACAGGGTTTTTGCCCATTGTGCCTTCAGGCTCCAATTTTGCCCTTGATTTGGTGTGGGCTCTTTGTCCTAGATCCTGCAGTGGATCTCCTAGTATTGGAGTGCTGGCCATTTCTTTGTCTGGCAGTGTGGATCCTTGCAGATCCTGACACTAGTCGTTTGGCTGACAAGAAGCCACCACTTCTCATCATGTTGACTGTGTTTCCTCAGGGGTATGAGGATCTTGATAAGATAGATAGACAAAAATTCTTACAGATTATTAGTAATAATAGTGCATGGTAGAATTTTTTCTGTTTTGTTGTATGTTACAGTGAAAGCATCTGGTTCATCATTAGGATTTTATGAAAATATTTTCAAAACAACAGACATCTCCTCAGGCATTAGGTTTACTTCCCTCTTTGGGGCTCAACCCTAATGTGTGTTTGTTGATTCACTGAGAGTGAGATCAGCTTCTCAATCTGAGAATCTGTCCATATGGGTTGAGTGTCTTCTAATATGCTAATGAAAGAAGGAAGTGACCAGCCTTAGAATAATTAAACTGCAATTTGTGCTCAAGCTCTTAGTAAGCCATAAGAAAAGTGATCCATGGAGACTTTGTAAACATCTGGTAAAGATAGAAATGTGGTGATACAAAAGTGGGAAATGATAACAGCAATGATAATGTACAGGTGGCTCATCTAAAAATGATATGTTTGCAGACTGCTTTTATGTGAAGCGTTCCTTAATTGGAGGAAAAATAATCCAAGCTAAGAATTCTGAGGAATAAAAGCAACAAATGTACCATGACTGGAAACAAAAAAGTACTAAATGAGTTTAGCTCACCTGCAGAATAAAAAACTGTGATTGGTATTTAGTGCATCCTTTACTCCAATGATTATGCTGGTGATAAATAGGTTTACAGACAAAATACACTCAGAATCCAAAGGGATTGTCTAAAAAACGTATAGATTGATATACACATGTAGGCATGGATGTATGTGAGTATCCATCTATCCTATAGATAGAACAGACAGATATTCCTGATAAACTGGACTAGTGATGGGTCAGTGATCTGTACTGTATCAATGAAGTTCTACTGAGACATATGTGAAAGAAGCACTGTGCAAGGGGCTTCAAAGATAGGAATGTAAATGCTTTGTTAATTTTACTTAATTATGTGAAAACCTAAGAAAAGTTGTGCTAATTCAGACCAAAATTGCTAGGCCAGTATTTTTTCTTAGGAGATGCTGAAAGAATTTTAGGGAAAAAAGCAGAGTGTGCAGTACTTTTTCAGCATCCAACTATTTCTTCTCCGAAAATCTGCTGAGCCTAACGTGATCTCTCTGCTTGGTGACCTTCAGTGGATGATTTGTTTGTTTGTTTTTTTCTTACAAAATACTCATCAAATTTATCCATGTACACATGTAAAATTTTAGGGACCCAAAACACTGTTTGGGAAGGAGTCCAATGACCCTGATGCATCCTTTCTTAAGAGCTACCTCCTGTTGTTTGCATTAGTCTCCTTTGTTTCATGACCCCAGTTATATCAGTAATGCGCAAAACAGTATATTTATATTTGTATGTATCCGTATATTTATGTTTAGTTACAATAGTGTTGTGTTGTCTTAAAAAACATTAATTGGAGGGGACGTACTTGCATGGTGGGCAACTGAGCCTGTTTTTGGAGCCAGAATGCTTCGCCCTGCTGTGTGTGGCAGAAAGGAGAATCCAAGCCTGGAGCTGGGAGCCTGAGGGTTCTTCAGGCAGCAGACAGACAAGCCCTTCAGAAAAGCCTCCTGGGGTACAGCAGTTGCTAGGTAGAGTTTGCTGCAATTTGGAAAGTCACTGAACATATTGAAAAGAGGTTTGAGAGAAATGACTCACCTGCAAGGACACAGTGGGAAGGAGGAGTTATATATGAACCTTTTAATTCAGTTGTTGATGTTTGTATTCCAGCTGGCATAATCACTTTGAATTTTCTGTCTTCAGAAGAATTAAGGATCTTATTTCATACTGCAGGAAAACCTGACTTCCCTGTCTTTGAAGCCTTCTGTCTTAGAGAAAGGGAGAGTTCAATGGAGACAGTGGTCTGGTCAGGTCCACCTCATACATGTGGTCAACATTTACTTTCTCAATTTCTGCACATTTTTCGTTGTTACCAAGCTTTCTGGAAGTTGAGAAAGCTTTCTCTCCTTGTTTGGCTGCTTGTTGGGTCCATGGGTACTCTTATTTTTTTTCTTATTTTTTTTTCTTTTTAATCTCCATGTTTGCCACCTTCTTGAGTGCCTTTTCTTCTATAAAATAAACTTTAATTGTTAGTTGGTATCTTATATATATATTCAGCCCTAGAATTTTTGAGACAATTCCAACCGTTGTGTTTTTCAAGGAAGTGTCTTACCTTTACTCCCCATTCACGTCCACCCACTCTCAGAATAATTTGTAGAATGTATTGTCATTGTATCTTTCTTTATTTTATCTTTTCTCTTCTAAACCTTTAACTCTATGCTCAGATATCACACTCCCTTGTGAGCTCTTGTGAGTGTTGAGTCAAACAGGTAGCACCTTGGTCAGTGGATGTGACTATGTTTTGAGAAATTCCTGCAAATAATTAATCTGTTTCCTTGCATGTGTATACTTCTTTTCTCTTTAAGTACTGTCAATGAGGTAAAGCTGTAATTGCTTTATGTTTTTTTTGCAGAGCGCAGTTATGTAGGTTACTGCTCAGTTCTGTGCTTCTGTCTTGTCTGTTCACACCCTTTGTTCCTGTCTGGAAAGTTCTGTTGCCTCCTATATGATTACTTTTATTTTTCTTCTGCATGTTCCTGCATTCTGTTTATATTTTGTTTTAAAACCTAGTCCTCTGTGGCACTGACGAGGAGAAGGAAAAGAAAAATCGAAACTTGTAGTCTAATCTGAGTACATTTCACAGTCTGACAAATTTCAGTTGCTTATTCTGTTATCTTGAAGACTGTTTTTCAAAACTATTTTTTATCTCAGTTCCATGTCTCTGAGGCCTATTACAATCTGATTTTACATTAGAGAGTCTACAGTCCCTCCAAATAGCATGTCATACTTGCTGGACTAAAGTCTGCTCTAAACAGTTTAAAAAATGTCTCCCTTCTTGATTTCACACATGAAGCCCATTATCTTGTGAACACGTCATTCTTTCGAGAAGTAGAGTATCTACAACTATATCATGGCTTGTTCTCTTTCACTAGGTTATATTCTGGTGAGTGAAATGTGGGCCCTAGATCCTGCAAATGCGATTTGTCTGGCCCAATTATAGAATCACAGAATCACAAGGGTTGGAAAGACTGCTTAAGATCATCTAGTCCAGCCATCAACCATGCCTGTGACTGCTCTAAACCATGTCACTCAGTATGATATCTGTCCTCTTGAAAACCTTCAGGGATGGCGACAAGGATAGTTAAGATAGAAACAGACCTTTATTTCACTATGCCTTTCCATTGCTTCACCTCCCTGGAGAAGAAAATGTTCTTGTCTGGATGCCTTCCAGTAGTCTGCTATACCAGTAGCAACTTCTGGATACATTAGGCATTAATTTGCTGTTGCATTTTGTCATTTGGTAACTTTTGTCTTGCTTCATGATGCTTTTCCCTCTTCATTGTGAATGCTAGCTAGTAATTGTTGGCGGCAGTTTATGAACAGGCAGTGTCAGATCATGTAACTAATATTAGCTGAGGTGGCATCTACTTTTGTTGATTCATGTACAACCTACAGCTTGGCTTTGGAGAAGATGGACCACATCATCAAAACTTACTGACATCCCAAACCACACTCCTTGCACCTCAATGGACTTGAGTCAAGAATTGCATTAAGAGCTGTCCAAGATCTGTAAAGAGCTCAATGTGAGGAGTGGAGACCCAGAGACTCATCTTATCTTGTGATCTTCATCATATCTCACTTCCAGTCAAATTTTAAAATAGGGTTTTTTTTCAACTAGTGAATAGAGAATTAGGCAAAGTCGGGAGACATTGACTCCTCCTTAAAAATAAAAATACCAAAAGGAATCAAAAGAAAGCTTTCTTTCCTGAACAGATATTAAGCATTATCTGCATAACCATGATCAGCACAATGGCTTTGATGAGACTCAGCCCACACAGTGTGTTCCTCCAGAACAGACTTAAGTTTTCTGCCAGCCATTCTGTATTCATTACATCCCGACCTAATAAAAAAGCCTGAATGAACTCTCATGATTGATGCAAATAAAGCCAAATGCTGCTACAAAAGAAATAAGATTTCAGTCATTATCAGTCACAGTTATTCTGCTGAGAAGCAATATTCTCAGCAAACCTCCTGCAAATTATACCTAAGCCACAATTTTATCTCTTCTTTTTTTAAAAAAAAAGTTCTTCTGTGGTATCAGCTCCTCATTGCCAGTGTTGATAAAGTCAATTCCTTCATCTTCAAGGGTGGTTTATCTAGATTTGCATCATAAATTTTGACATGACTCCCTGGTTCTGTACAGGTCAGCCCAGGTTCAAAGAGGGTTTGTATTACCAGCAGAAACTTGAGCATACACTTATGTGATTTGAACAAATAAAGGTAAGGTAACTTTAGAAGCTAGAAACCTTTAATTCGATCCCAAAGCATGTTGTTAGTAATTTTGATTTTAATTCAAGCCTGTAGGGTTAATTTTGGGCAGGAAGGAGACTAGTATCTGCTAATGTCATTGCTAGCATATTCCTTGACTCATGGGTTATTTCACTTCGTATTTTATTATCAGTGGAGCAGATAGCACTGCCTATTACTAAAATTGGTGAATGCTGCCCTTGAAATTCCCCACAGCTGCTTATAACTTTGTCAAGCTTTTAACTACTCATGTTTAAAATTATTGTGCTGCCTCTGGCTGTTCTTGTAGGGTTTTTAAATTTATTTAACATACATTCCAGGTGTTTTGAAAAATAATGCCTGAGAAATGTAGGTTGTTTCACATAAGTTGTAAAACAAAACCACACTTAACAGTCTTTTTCTTTAAGCATCAGTAGTTTCTATTTTCTTTTCCTCATTACCTGATGCAAAGTCAAGAAGTTTCATAGCAAGAGATTATTATGACAGGGAGGTACATCCTGTCATGTTTTGAACAAGGAATAAGGTATTTTAAAAAGATATTTAAACATAGTCATTTTAAACCAGTAAATCTCATCAGATGTCTTGACTATGGCACATACAGTTCAGTCTGATGCCGTACAGTATTTGCTGGCAAGAGCAGCGGTAAACAATGGCATATTTTCTTGATTTGGACTACTGCATTAAGAGTAATTAGATTTTTCCAGAGTCCTCCATGCCATTGTGCGGGACCTCAATAGGAAAAGCTACTGCATCTGAAAGCAAGGGAGAAAGAGTTTGTGAGGGAGTTGCTTTGGGAAGATAGAGAGAAGGCTAGAGAGGAGTAGAAAAACATGTCATGGCTGAAATAGGAGGAAAGAATGGGAATAAGAACCAGCAGAGCTGTATGAAGATGGTCCTTATGGAATCATAAAATATCCTCAGTTGGAAGGGACACACATGAATCTTTGAGTCCAGCTCCTGGCTCCACACCACCTAAAATCAAAACCTATGTTTAAAAGTGTTGTCCATACATTAGAAACAGATCATGTATGTGTTCTTTTAAGTGTCTTATGATATTTGCAAGACCTAGGTTATCCAATTTGTAGGAAATTTTGAAATTCATTACTGGGAGTGGAGGAAATGTTCTGAAAAGGCAATGGAAAGCAAAGAATTGGGAAGAAAAAGGCAAACATTTTGAGACTAAATTATATATATAAAGGAAAAAAAAGTCACAGGAAAGGTCTCTTACAATATTCAAAAACTATGAAAACTAATATTTTGTAGTTTAGAAAAAAAAAATCAAACTTTCAAGCAGATATATATCAGAGAATGATTTGTTTTTAATATGCCACCAACTTACAGGAAAAAAAAAAAATAAGAAGGTGCCAACTAGTTTTATGTTCAGTTTTTATTTTCCTGGTGGCATGCAACTGCTTATGAACGAGGCTTCCTTTCCTGTGGGATGATAGCCACGGAATGTGGGAGACATGACGGATTTGGAAGAGATGTAGTTAAGGAAGATATTCATTGCAGAAAGAAAATGCAGAAAAAGGCACTGCAAAAAGAAAATCATGTAAAACAACTATTTCACAGGTGGTCTTTTTACTGTCCTTTCTTAATTTTCTGGGTATCTGATTTGATACCTCTGGGTCTCATTTGCAGAAGTAGTGATAACTTCTGGATGTTGATGAAATCCATGGAAACTGTCCTTTGCTACGCTAGCTTCTATATGTGGTAAATCCTTTAAAAAAAAAGCAGGTCCAAGGTATTTCAAACAGAGCATTCAGAATTAGTGTATATTTTTCACCTTTATCTCTGTGTGTTAGGATTTCTCATCTGTAAAACGGTAATGCTGATAAGCTAATGGGCAGCAAATGTAGCATCTCTTACTGCCAGAGAGCTGAACTGCACCAATTCAGCGGTTTTCTTTCAATACAAGTATTCGTTTCTGGACTGAGTGTGAAAGAGTAATTGCTTTCTTTCTATAATCATAATTCTGTGGGAGAAAGTCATGTGAACAATCTCAAGCCTCGCACGGAGAAGACTTGGAAAATATTTTTAAACTACTGAACCCAAGTCACTTAATCTTTCCTGCTTACTGCAGTGTATTGAATTTTTTGAGACCAACCTGATGTAGCTTTAGCCAGCATTATAGTCTTGATTGTTAATAGAGGATTTAAAAACCAACAAAAAGAACACCATAAAAAGAAAAAAAAACACCTTTATTCAGTATAGATTCTTTTTAGATTTCAATAAAAATAAATAAACATTCAGGAATATTGAGAACAGATACGCGGACTTAATACACAATAATTAATCATGACTGTCTCCATGAGTGGCTGACCTCTGTTCTCCAATTAGATGCATACATGCATAACAACACAGAACAGTCATCCAAATAAAACATTTAACTTAAAAATGAAATAAGAACATAACAGATGCCTAGCAGTGGGAAAATAGAATCCACTCTCTAAGGAAATGTAAAGCTGAAATGTGAGAAAATATTTCAGCATTGTATCTCACCTCAAATAAAAGGTTCTGTGGGATGATGGAAAAGAAAAAAAGCCAAACACTGTTGCTATCATTTTTTTTCTCATTCTATCTGTGTAATGCGTTAAAACTATCAACAATGACTCTGAAATTGTAAGAAGCAAGGCTAATTTTTGTTTATCAGGCTTCTCAGTTGCACAAATTGCTGTAAGATGCAGCTTAAAACTTTTCCAATTACAGCCCATATTTTCTACAGTAAGCAATGAGACTGGAGGCTTGATTGCTTCAGACTTAGCTCCCAGCCCTTATCTTTTCCTCTCCTGCACTTTTGTGGCTGCCATTTAAACATTTCTTTTGGATTTGTGTCAGCACTCCTGGTACCATGTAAAGATTAACAATACCATGGAGCAGCCACGTTACCTGTGGGAGCAGCAAGGGCCAGTTCTTTATCATGCAGCTGCTGGAAGGGGGACACATGACAGCAGCAATTTAGCTCAAAAGTGTTTACCACTCCTAGAGTATTAAACACAGAGCTGTTAAATGGTCTTCCTATCATCTCCAGTGCTGGTGAGCAGTGTAGAGCAGCCAGAGTTACACAGGTTGCTAGATCTTTCTCAAGTAGTGCAGCCAAATGAGGGGACAGCACACAGCTTGCACCGTGCATACTCCTAGCAAAAACACACTGAACACCCTTGTTTTAGTTGATCTGCTCCTGTGTTGTCAAGCCACTTTCCAAAATGCCACTTACTACTGTTGTTAGTTATTTATGGTCTTATTTTAACAATACTCATCCAATCACAGAATGACTTGGGTTGGAAGGGACCTTAAAGCCCACCCAGTTCCAACCGCCTGCTGTGGACGGGGCTGTCCGCCACCAGCTCAGGCTGCCCAGAGCCCCATCCAACCTGGTTTTAAGCACTGCTAGGTGCATCCACAGCTTCTCTGGACAGCCTGTATCTGTGCCTTACCACTCCCTCGGTAATTTTTTTCCTAACAACTAACCTAAATTTCCACTTTTAGTTTAAGCTCTTCTCCCTTGTTCTATCACTGTTGTCCTGTCACATAAAAATTTGGTCCCCCTACTGTTTGTAAACTCCCTTCATGTACTGGAAGGACACAATGAAATCTCCCCAGTGCCTTCTCTTTCCAGGCTGAACAAGCCCAACTCCTTCAACTTTTCTTCATAGTAAAGGTGTTCCAGCCCTTCAGTCATCTTTGTGGTCTCCACTGGACCCACTCCAACAGCTCTACATCTTACTTGTGCTGAGGGCCCCAGACCCAGCACAAGTAGAGTGTGGACATAGAAAATGCACTAAGCGATAAATGCAACTTGTGTAAAGTCCCACGATCAGTCAGAGTCTGGAACAGAATCAAAGTTGCTAACACTTTTATTTACCATTACACTGCTCTATCACTAGCTAATTTGGATTTGGTGATCCTGAAGGTCTTTTGCAACCGAAATTGTTCCATGTTTCTATGATTTCAGAGAATTTGGACCTCTCTGTGCTTTCTTACATAGAACTACAGGAGGACAAAACAAAGACAGCTGAATATATGTGCCTGGGAACAAAATCTTGGTAATGCTGGCTGCTACACTGATCCGATATCTACTGCAACTGCTGCCTGGGGAGAGTGCATTAGCAGAGCCCAACAAGATGAAGTACTGCATTGTTGACCACCATGGTTGGCAGTTTTTCTGTTAATTAAGAGCTGGCTGAGAATATAAAGTGCTTTTCTGAGGACTGGACATTTTGTTCTCCTTCCTGAGGATTTCTGTGTTACTCAATGAACTGCATGGTTCCTGCACTTATCTTAAATTCCTGTTTGTTTATTTGTTTGTTTTTAAATCTTCCTTAGACTCCATTTTAGTTGAAGCTGCCTGTTCACTGCCATTTTTCATCAGAGTCCTTTAGACTACTTTCCTATTCTCTGCAGCAGGAGTTTAAGCTGGAGCAAATGTAAATGCTTTGAAGTTACTCTTTGTGGATGTGATGAATAATTAATTTTTACAATACATATGATAAAAAAGCCACCTGGATTAAAATAAAAGCCTCTTGGACATAGTCCTGGGCCATCTGCTCTAGGTGTCCCTGCTTAAGCAGGGAGCTGGACCAGATGACTTCCAGAAGTCCCTGCCAACCTCAGCCATTCTGTGATTCTGTGTGTGATTTGGTCCTGTTACATTTTCCCTCCATTAGGACTCTACCTGTACCCAGCAAAAGCAAAGCACAGTGTGTGTCCCAGCTAGGAGGCAGACCGTCTGTTTCAATTCACACTATGGTTCACAAATGACTTCCAAGGGAGGTACAGGCAGATTTATTTTTGTCAGGTACACTCTGAGGTCCACTGACACATGCAACAGAACATAAAGCAACCTCAGGCCAAATGAGAATTAAGTTGACTACCTCTGGTCACACCAGTCCCTTTGTGACTTGTTTTTCTCCTCTTACTTCTTTGCAGAGTGCCTCCCTGTGCCTAAATTGTTTTGGGAAAAAGGTGAGAGACCCTGGAAGAGTAAGAGGGCTGTGTAGTCATCTCACTGAGCAAACAGAACTGGCTGAAACCATGTTGTCCTTGTTTTCCTGACACAATTTGTCATTCATAAGGTGATAAGAAAATTGGCCACTGAAGGGTTCCCTCTTGGTGAAGCAAAGAAATGTTGAGTGAGAAGCAGAGAGCCAACAAGCTGCCTCCTCTTCTGGCAAACTGCACCAACTAACTTGCGCAGTAGCTCCTTCAGACCTCGCTATCAGCTCTTCTTTCTATTTTTTCTCTTCCCACCTCCATCAATCTTCTGTTTCTAGGACTATGTTTTTCTGCCTCTTTCCATCATTTTGATTCTACTAGCTACTGAAAAGAATTGAGCAGGATGCTTATATCTGAATTAACATCATCATACAGCTCTTCCAGTCAGTTCTACTCCTTTACAAATGTATGCAAGGGAGAACAATACAGGAAAAAGAAATGTGCAAGTGTGTGTTTTCTGATTCTATGTGAGAAAAAGGAAGCACATTTGCATGGTATATGATTGCAATGAATGCCTTCAGAGGAGAATATACCTGAACACGAAAATTAATGATGTAAGAAAGTGTCAGTATAATTTCTTTCAGTTTCCTATGAATCCCCTCTAGATCATAGTGATTTTTATCTGTCTGTTTCTGTACATTAGTACAGTTAATAATCCTGATCTTGCATTTATCTTTGTTAGAACAGAGTAGAGATCTCAAGGCCGCACCTGCATGGAAGCACAACTCATTCACTAACAAGTTTTAACCAAAGTACCTCCCTCTGAAAGCTTTTCTGACTGCAGCACAAAAGGAATTACTCTATACTCCGACAGTAGGTGATCTCCTCTCATTTCTTTTCTTTGGAGCTCCTCTGCTCGGCATGGAAAAATTAAATATTAATCTTACTAAGGGGTTCAGGCCAAGTTCTGTCATTTGGTAGCATAGACGAGAATAACCTGAGTGGTACCCCCTGCATCTTTAAGTGCTTTATTTAATTTAATATGAAACACTGTAACTTTGAGAGTTAAAAAAAAAGAATCATTTGTTGTGATCTAGGTATTATATGTATGTAACACAAAAAAGATAAATCTCACCAGGAAAGATGAACGTTTCATGGATGGCTACCATACACAACAATGGCTAGCAGTTACCTGGAGGTGGACTCAAATCCCTGTGGAAAGAGGATTGTGTTTAACTCAAGTCTTCTATATCTAAATTTTCTAACTGTAAAGGTGTTTTCTAACAGAGCAGGGCTGTCTCACTTCCTGTCTCATTTTGCATGTTGCCTGGCTGACCAGGAAGGAGTGGCAAGGCAGTGCCAGTTTTGTGGGACATTTACCAATAGGAACCTGAGTGTCTTTGGGTTTAGGTGTCCTCAGGGTGAACTGGCAGGATCTGTAGAATTTCAGTTACAGCTACAGTTGCTCCTTATGTGGTTTGGAAGACCCTTTTGCAGACTAAACCAGTGAGGTATTCACACTGGGACCCCTAGTGTGAATTATGCTTGGCCAAGTGACGCGGTTATGCAGTCTCTATGTCTGGGCACGTTCACCCCATGTGCATTATTTTTCACACCCTCTGTCCATTATCACTCACATCCTCTGTCCAACTGCTCTTGATGGAGGGCTACAGTGCCTTTATGTTCATGGAAACTTGAAACTAGGAAGCTGTGCAGGGCCATCATTTACATTTCAGTCTTTCAGAGTTAGTCATCTTAACTTAGTTGTTTTTAATTTTAATTAAGTGCCCATGTATCCTTGTACCTATCTATAAACCAACCAATATCAGCAAGTGTGGTAAATATGGCTGGTGAACATAACTCCCAACAGAATAGGGATTTTGGTCTCCTATTGGTCCCATAGATCAAGGCCTTCAGGCTGGCTGTGCAACCCATAGCGTACAATATAAACTATAATGACTGTCTCCTCCTGGTAGCAATGTTTGATATTTTAAACTACTAAAATTAATAACTGTATTTTCAGCCTTTTCAGATTCATCATGTATTTCAAGGATACATGCCCCCATTTCACTTGTACAGGGAAGTTGCTCATCAGGCATGTTACCTCAGCACAGGAAAGTCGTGACTGAGAAAGAGAACAACACATAGCTAATCAGGGTTGCCCTGACCCAAAAGATTGCTTAATGGTGGGAAGAAGTAGTAATTAGGTGAGAGTTCCCTGTTTGCAGTGCCCAGTTCTGCATGCACCTTGTGGCACGCAGAGAGGGACAGCTGAGCTGGGCAGCCGGTCTTCATCTGACGGCATGCAAATTGACTTCCAGCAAATCCCTCACTGGTACAAGTTGGCTCAACTTGCACTGATCATTATAAAAACTACAAGGAAACATCAAAAGAGCGGAATATGGTCCCATAAAAGGCAAGAAATAACCCATTTATGGATCTCATTGTAAGGTATTAGCAGTTTAAAATTACAGTCATTGTGTGGCACAAAGAACATTCTGAACAATACATTCCCTTATGGATGCGATTTGAAATTAATTCATTCTTCCGCCTCACTCCATTATTGCCAGCAAACCAGTGATGTGGAATTACTTACTTCTAAGCCATATGGTCTTCTGAGGACAGACACCTCCTTGGCTTGCACTAATTAATACATTTCATGTATCAGAAGTTCACTCTGATTTTTAATTTTGTGTTAACTAAACTGAACAAAAGGAAAAGTCAGTTTTGCAATTAGAGGTTAGGGATTATTTTTGTTGTTGTTCTCATTTTCTATTTACTTCAAAATCAAAGAGACTCGTATCCTGGCATGTCAGCGCTTCCCAGAAAAGCATTAAGAGTATGTTGGAGAAGAGATCAAATGGTGTTAAAAGCCTATTTTTAATTTTCATGCTTCTACCTAAAAATGTGATTCTTTAAAAGGATTTCTTATGACAGAATTATTTCCACACACGACTGTGTGAAGAGCAAAGATCTAGACCTTGCTGACTCATTTAGCAGGGATTACTTGATTTTCTTTAAAGCTGTGTTTTTTGTTTTGTTTCCTTCCCTGCTGTTTCATTTCCTGCTGAATACAGAAAATGTAGCCCACTGTGCTCCATCAAACCTGTAGCCAGCTGAACAAAATAGAGGCAGGGATAGTTAGAGGGGTAGAATACTGCTTCAGCAAACTCATTCAGTACACTTCCAAAGACCAGAGTCCTGAATTAGAGAACACTTTAAAATTCTTTCCCACAAAGTTTTTATTTTTTATGTGTAAAAAATACAGAACTATGTGATAATTTAGTGCAATTTTCTATTATAATAATGGACCAGTAATAAAAACTTAAAATGTCAATGTAAGTGTAAACCAGATTTGACCTGATGTGAATTCAGACATTCTCCTTGAAATGGACTTTTGCTGCCTTTCCCCTATTTTATATCTCAATAAACAAGCACTGTTTCTTTCTTTTTTTCTTTATCTATGTAATTACCGTCTATGGGAGTTTATTATTTTACAGAAGACCTTTCCCAGCAACTGGGAAGCACAGACAGCTTATTTTAAATGACAAAAATTAGAGGAAAAAAAGAGAGGTCCTACTGAAACTGCAAATAGAGTCCTGAAATGAATTCCCTCCATTCCTCTTCTTTCCTTTAAAAGATAAACAGTTTGATATTTGCCTTTATCGGCTAGTGTAGAGCCGGAGATCTCAAGAATGATCCTCTCGAAAGAATGATGAGAGATAGTATATTTAAATGGATCTTATACAGGTGATATACGAGATAATACAAAGAGACAAAGGCTCACCTTAGATGAAGAAGGCTCGCAGATACTCCACTCGGGAGGGATCTCCAGAAAGAGATCCTTCTCTGGTGGAGGCCAGCCCTTAAATGGGGCTTGGGGAGAGGTGGAGCCAGGCTCCACCCCCCTCCAATCACACAGGTATCATTGCCTTCACCTGTGCCCCCATGGCTGACTCAATGCTCACCTCAGGTGATCAATCAGTGGCTCAGGCTGTGATTCAGCAGTTCCCCTACAGCTAGTTTTATAACAAAATGTAAACTAGGAGGAAAATCTGTTCATTGTCACTACTAGAGAAATTTATCTCCTGCAAGAGTACAAGAAGCTTGTTGAAGGTTGAGTGTTAAGAGAGATGTTTCAGACCTCTCCACAGTCTAAAATGCATTGATATTTATTTATTTCCTTATTTTAAGACAACTGTTCATTCTGCCCATAAGCATAAAACCTTCAACCTGTGACTCAAGGGAAGACAGGAGAGGTTACTTACCAGCTACTTTGTCTGTCAGTAAGCACAAGTCATCCGTGCAGCTCATTAGCATCTGCATAAGAACAGCGGCTGCTGATATCACTCTTTCCAAGTCCCTCGCAGCTCTTCAGTTAATCCCATAACTAAAAAGTCCTCACTTATTCCCGAGTATGAGTGCCCATAAAGAGAGTTGAAGAGACAGAAATAATGCGTGCTAAATTTCCATCATACCTGATGGAGGCGTAACCTCTCGAAATACACATGTTGCCATCACACATCCTCTTCCTTCCAGTGCTGCACAAAATTTTCCACCCCATAAGGCCTAGGAGAATACAGGTCAACACAGTATTAGGAACCAAAACTCTGATATCAGAATCTGCAGGGAAATAAATTGTGTGGCTTAAAATACATTTGGATGCGGTAATTTGGTCACTCATCTAAGTTGTGTACATCTGCATATATATTTTTGTCAACACAATTCTCTTAAGTTATAGTTAGTGTTGCATATTTCTTTAAAGAATAAATTACTTCTAGCCTTGAGGCAAGCTCATGAAATAGCTGACAGCTTTCTATATTTCTGCAGCATAGTTAGATCATAATCCTGTTTTCAGGAGGCATCTATACTTAGTTCACTATGTTCATAATGATGAAATAATTATGTTAGTATTAAAATTCATCCTTTGCTAGTAACAAGCTGCAGAAATCTTGAATGCTCCCTAGGCTGAGGTTCACAATCTGTTTAAATTGGCCTATCATGGCACAAATAAACAGCTTTAATTATCTGGGCAGATAATCAAAGTATTCTTAGGTCTGGGGGTGAGGTTATATTAATCATATCCTACCTCTAGAGAAGGTCCAATTCTATCAAGCACTTCATGAGAAGGCAGAAGTGCTTACTCCATAATAACTCTTATTAGCCTTCACAAATTATGAAAATATTATGGGTGCCATAATATCGACTCTGTGAAGCTGGAGCTTCCTAATAACAAATTACTGAAGGTCAATTTCTGTCAATCAGCAAAAAGTACTGCATGCATATAGGTATGTGCCACCTGCATTTATCACAAGCAAGGGCTCCCACTGAATAATGCACCTGTAAAATATGCACTGTGATGCACAGTGCATACCAGAAGCACAAAGAGCCCCAGTGGAAATGGTAAAGAAGCTTTGGGCTTAGCAGAGTCATCCGAGAAAGAGAAAGGGCACTGCACAACAAAGGTTAATGATTGAGCATAAAAATCCTTTCTCACTTCCTTCCCTTCCTCACTAAATCTGCCCCAGAACTCATTTGCACAATATTCAAGCAAAGGAAATGACATTGGTCAACAGGTACTATACCAAACCTGAGATTTATTGAAGTCTACATTTATTGTTTTGCCTTGTCACAGGCTTCCAAATATCTTATGCAGTGCTGAATTTGTTTCATTACAGGTCCTCTATAGCTTTTCAGTTACTTCTATTATGTGAACTGAGAGGAGAAATAAGGTAGAAATAAATATACTGTCACATTTCCGGATGAATTGCTCAAAATGCTAAATTCGCCACCAGAAATTTATGGTACTGGGAACTAAATTACATAATAATATAAATTTGGAAACATGGCTCTTTTAACTTTATGTTTTAATGTACTGCCTTGACAATATCCCTGTGGAATTAAAACAAAGTCTATGTTGTTTTATTACCCGTAACAGCTTTGAAAGGAAATTAAGTGAAATATGATTTCAGCATATTTGAATTAATTTGATGATTTATTAGAGGATGTCTTTGTGACTGATAACAAATGGCTGAGTGAAACCTCCATTTCCCGCTCTTTTTTTTTCTTGACTTCTTCCATGTAGAGGCTGGGAGACAGAGAGTGTTCTCTATTTTTTTTTATGGTAGATTCTCAAAGGACTTGCACTCCTCATTAAAGGCAGATTTTTAAAGTAGTTTGAAGCTTGTCCAAGCACCTAAGAGGGAGTGGTTCACTCTCAGATGTTTTCAACTGTGTTGGCAGACGACGAGATGAGAACAAATCAGCCTTGAGGATTCACTTCTTGGCTTTGTCAAGCTGTGTAGCCTGCTCTTCTCTTTTCCAGATTTTCAAAAGCATTTGTCACCCAAAGCTTTCTGGAGCCAAACCAACTGACTCAAAAGGAATGGTCTCCAAAATGGTCAGGAGCACAGTGATACCCATACATATGATGTTGCCTGTGGGTTATGTGCCCCCTGTACAGCAAAGACATCTGAAGCCCCTGATTTAAGTTAAGCAAGTGAGTCAAGAGGACTGTGGGGCCATTCTTGAGCTACAGTCAGACTTGTAGAAGAAGGGCACCTGGATACATTTGGATATCTGTACTTCAGCCAAGCAGTAGATGAAGTGGAAGCAAAAAAGCTCAGAAGAGTTTGAGAGACACAGTCCCTACCAGTGAGATCCTTATGGGCCAGAAACCTGGTCAGGTAATAGCCACCTTCAGAATGGTGATGCATGTAGACAGTCAGCTCCAAATGAATTCGTGTGTCTGAGCCCACAGCTCCTGCTTCCTTGTGCACCCCAGCTTAGATCAACAACATCTCATGGATGTTATGGATCAGTTTAGACAGGATTTCTTTCACAAAAAGCATTGTGTTAATAACTTAGGGTGTATTATGGCTTGTGATGTAGTTTGTGTTTCATAAAGCATCAGAACTCATATGAGTGCATGCAAATGTCTGCTTCAGTCCCAAAAGATCTTCTAGCTGTCACAACTGCAGACAGATTTTGACAACTAACATTCGTAAGTGATGAAAACTGAAGGTAATGGCAATACTGGGAGCCTGAACAAATTGCCACAGAAGTCAATAGAAAAGAGAGTTGGGAGTTAAATAAAAGTTTGATTCAAAGTAATGGAAACATGGATATTAAAAGATTAGTAAAAAGTGCTGCTTACATCAGACATGGATAAGAAAGACATTATATAACTAGATGATCTTTAAGTTTTCTTCCAACCCAAGCCAACAGATGATTCTTTGATTCCTGATCATTCACCTTCTTGCGTGTTCTAAATACTTTCCTTTGCCTGATACCAGTGTGCTCTGTAGTGGTGCTGTTCCTACTCAGTCTTAACTAGTGTCCTGAAGCAGGGGGAATAAAGAAAACGAGCCCATCTGTAACATATTTCAATAAAGCATGAAGGTGGAATTGGGTCTATCACCTGTGGATTAAAGTATCTGGTTTTGTTAGAATTTGATAGCATTCTACTCTTGTTCTATTATGTCATTGTATTTTATTTAAAAGGAAAAGAATTGAAGGTATTTAAAAATACATTACCATTGTGGGAAAAGGCAATTACATCAGCTTTCTGCTGCTGTATTTCTGTCTCAATGTTAAAATTTCTCAGTTTTAAAGAAAGTTTTATTTCTTCATTTATTAAGAATGGTACAGATTTTCCTTAAATCACCTGCAGACCCTCTTCCTTTTGTTTCTTTGTATCTTCCAATCACAGGAAATTAGTCTCATCAGATACAGTGATGAAATGCCTATTTATTTCCATGAGACAGTAATATCTTGCCTGCTTAATGTTTGCTGCCTGATATCTCAGAGTTGCCTAAATTTTTTTGTGAATGGGCAATGTGAAGCTTTTCCTCCGTGAAGACTAAGCTGGCAATTTGACGTAGTATTTTAAGCCTATTGAGAGATACTATAAAGGGTCTCATCAAAGGACCTCTTGAAATGGCAAGACTCACCCACCAACAAACCAGGGTCCATATTTCACATCTCTCAGCAGCATCAGAAATAGTTCTACACCCAAATTTACAGAATTTGGTATTTCAGAACTCACTCTACTGCATCTCCAGTTACTTAAGTCAATTTATTTATTGTGTGGGGCATATGAGAAGCTGAACCAAGCTCTTGTTGTTATCTTTTCCTGTAAATTACTGATATCTGAAACGCTGATGCTTCAGGCTGTGGTTACAGTAAGCATTAAAGCTTCCTGCAGTATTATTTTTCTTTCTGGTTCTTGTCCCATATTTTGGCCTTGTCCACTTCTAGACCAAGTAGAGATGGGCTGTGATTGACAGCTCATTGTTACTTCTTTATGTAGGATTATTTCTGTTCACTTTACAAATGTCAGAGAAAACCTAGTGTTAATTATTGATTTCAAGCAGAAGAAGGCAGTGCTTTCTTTTACCAGCAGACATCTTCGCAGCAACAGTAAATTTTACTGTAGAGATTTGAAAGCATGTTTTCCTGTCTACACAAAGTCAAAAATGATTCAGCTGTGTCCCTCCCACCCTCCCCCTCTGCTGCTCCTTAGTCCAGAGAAAAGCTGCAGCTATGGCATTGTCTGCTGTTTGTGTGAAGGAGAGAGCTGTATGTTTAAACCAACTGTCTGGATCTAGAAGGAAGGAGCCAAATTTGGTTCCTTTCGGAAGTGAATTGCTGCCATAGATAAGGGAAGGTCTTCTCATATGGATTTAAAACAACAACAACAAAAAACAAGGAGAACAAAGATTTCAAGATTTCACAGCCTTTCTTGGATAGAAGACTGTGTGTGTCTGAGAAGCTTGAAAGAGCAGTAGTAAATTATTATTGCTGGAAAGCTTCTGGGATGTATTACTCAACCTATGTTCCTGAGGAATTTTATCATCTCCTGTCAAGAACATATTACAGAAATTCAGGGCTCTGTCTGTCTCCATACCCCTTTGATAGCTGTAAACGTTGAAACTTTGGGAATAGCGAGGTACTGCACAACTGTTCACATCAAGAGAATGATGAGTGCTTGGCTTTCAAGAGCTTGGAATCTAAGTGATTTATCTGGGACCATACTGAAACCTGCAGGTGAATTGATCCATGACATTTTTATTAGGCTGAAGCTGGTGCTGTGTTAGGCTCTCCTTTCTCTGGTAACCCTTGTTTAGATGGTGGGGAGCTTGCATTTCTCAGCAAAGCATCGAAGAATGGAGTATGGTCGTAAAGCACATCTACCATAAAGTATGATCATAAAGCCCATAATCACAAGGCTTTTCTTAGTAATTCCACCAGGATTTAGATTACATGTGAGCTGTGTTGAAGCAGGCCCATGATGGCATCTTCTCCCAGCAACTCAGTTATAAACACAAGGAGAGGTGACCACACTTCGAGGAGAAAGCGTGAAATCAGATCCAGGGGCTGAAATTCTCCTGAGACGTTTTGAATGCTTTGGAGGTATTGTGCCCACACACTTTCCTGAGTCCCCAGCAATGTCCTTGCAAATGCAACATTACTAGCTGTTCAAGGGGCTTCTTGTTTCTGCTTTAAGCATGTGGCTGCCAGGAGACTTTGGATTCTTCCCTTCGCATCACTCTGCCTCCTGTTCTCCTGCATCTCCATGTCATCTATTCAGATCCAGGAACCCAGTGAGCTCTATCTGTGGGCTGCAGGGAAAGGGGGAACATTTTTGTGAAAATAACAGCTTCTGACGTTCAATGCGAGGAGTGAGATATCTGCCACCACGCTTTCTGCTAACACAAACCAAGCCTTGAGATTTGAGTTACGTACTGAGTCCTGAGAGTCAGGCTCAAGCATCCCATGGGAGACTGACCTGGGCTTCTCCAAGGTCGCAGTGCAGGAGGCCATCTTGCCGCATGACTGTGTGCTGATACTGACACGGTGGCTGTGAGGCAGAATTCTCCTTAAGGAGTGTAGCAGATACCTCTAATGACATCTAACAGTTTTAGCTTGTTAATCTTGTAAAGCACTCACTAGGTCACGTGTAACTCTCTGTGGTATAATGGAGCCAGCCTTTAACTCACGCTGATGATACCGTATGCCTGAATATGACAGCCTCCTTTTTGACCGTGCTGTTCTTTTCCTCCTTTATTTATTCACCGCTGCTCCTGTATGTGATTTTTATAAAAAGAATTTCCTTTATTTTCCATTCATCTTTTAACTGACAAGAACCAAATATACCTACATGGATTTGGGTGTTGCAGCATCAAAAAAAAAAGAAAGAAAAAAAAAAGGTTATTTACTACTTTTCTGATAACGTTTTCTGATAACGGAATTAAACTGTGCTTTGCCAGGCTTGCTTAGCTGGCACTAGGAAGATTAATACACCCACATTTGGCTTACTCGAGTTACAGACTGTTTACGCTAACAATTTGGAGAAAATGACACCAGTGGTCTCCAAGAAGTAAAGTGCCAACACAACAGATTTTAAAATCTGCAAGAAATAAAAAGATGGGCTTCAGTAAGAAACGAAAGCCTTACATGCTGGATTAATAAAGAGGAAAGCGTCCATGGTATATAAAATACATTGTGTGTGCAGGACCTGCTTGCTAATCCAAAGCTATACCGGAGCTAAAAAGTTTGGCTTTTTTCAATTGCTAAATATCTAGGAAACCCAGACACGGTAGTGTATTAAAATGTTCCTTCAAAATGGCATTTCACTGCATGTATAAACATCTCTAGTTTTCAATATTTTTTTTTTTAAATAAAATCTCCATTTAAATCCACATAGTGCAAATGCTTCTGCACATGCCTATTTCAGCTTGTTTACATAAATACTTGCAAGATTATGGTCTGAAGGTGCATCTGTTTTCACCTTTTCCTCCTGACCTTACTTGAACGATGAGTGGGATTTTCCAAGGGTGCTTAAGAAAGTGAGGCATGCAGTTCTCTTCACTGAGTATATTGGGGGTTGGATCCCTACACATCTCTTTAAAATCCATTGCAGAATATCTGAGGGAAGCCTGAAAACAACAGTTTTAAAAGAAAGAGAGAAAGGCAAATGTACTGCAGAAGCCATCAGGAAAACAATGACTAACAGTTGCAACTGAAAGACAAAGCAGACCTGAGTAAACAGCATAATTGTACATGCCAAATACTCCAGTGCAGAACATTTATTTTTGTATCCTCGTAGGGAGAGGAATGCGTAGTAAATGACTCACACTCACTACCAACTGCTTACAGACCTCATACCATATTTTCATCTAAATTACTATGACAGTTTCAGTACTCTATGAAGGGTATGTCCATTATGCGTGATAATGTAACTGAAACAAGAAGATGCAAAGGGTAGTTTTAAGGATCTGTAAGAAGTCTTTGTCAAAGTCCCATTGGCCAGTTCATCAGTAGTGTCCACATCACTTACTCTCCCATGTTTCAGCATTGTATGGATTTATGGCCCAGCTTTCAGCCCACTGGAGGCAGTGACAATACCTGTTCTGAGAGGAGCATAAGAGAAAACAACTGCTAACCTTCTGAATCGGGCTGAGTTGCTTCCCCCAAGATGTTCCAGCTCCTAATATTTCCTCTTAGGTAACTCCCAAGTTCTTCTCTCAAGGTCAGGAAAATTATACCTATGTGCAATAACATGCTGTCAGCCTGTTTCCAAGATTTCTTTAAAAAAATCATGGAAACCTATTCCTCTTCCAATAGCCACTGACAGTTTTTGTACCACTCCAATTTGCATGGGTGGTGACTACGGAGGCAGACCTGTGGTCCAGAGGAGGGCCGCACAAATGATCCAAAGGCAGATGTAGAGAGCTAGGGCTGATCAGCCTGGAGAAGGCTCCGGGGAGACCTGAGAGCAGCCTTTCAGTATCGAAAGGGAGGCAGTAAGAAGGAAGGGGACAGACTTCAGCCCAGTCTGTCATAATAGGACATAGGGAAATGGTTTCAAACTAAAAGAAGGGAAGTTTAAATTGGGCATAAGGAAAAAGTTTTTTATGAGGGTCCTGAAGCACTGGAACAGGTTGCCCAGAGAGGTGGTGGATGCCCTGTTCCTGGAAACATACAAGGTCAGGAGGCTCTGAGCACTCTGATCTGCTGTAGGTATCCCTGTTCATCAGATGTGAATTGGACCAGATGGCCTTTAAGGTTATCTTCCCACTCAAACAATTGTATGATTCTATGATTTTATAGGCCTGAACCTGCATGGACCGAGGATGGAGATTTTCTCACAAAACTGTTGCTTCCAGGTCTTTTGTGGTCTCAGTCATAGCTGAAGGCTGCCTTTAACAGCTCTCCATGGCACTGGCTATAGAGAGACAAAGTAGCCCCAGCTAGGCATTAATGCCTTGATGAAGTACAGCATAGGCAGACCTACCTGGGGAAGGAAAGATAGTTCCTGAAAGTAAACAAATGCACTAAAAGTAGTTGTCTTAATTACAATTGCTCAAGCTGTGATGTTTGAATGATTACTGATAAGGTGAAATGGGATGCTCAGCATGATATCTAAAAATCTGTCTAGTCTCTAAGAAGTCTAAATAAATATCAGTAAAATGTTGATGTTATGTCCAAAAGCTAGCAAAGGCGCTCGGAAGGCATATGACAGACAGTTAGACTGAAGCGTTTAGCCTCCCAGTAAAGTACTACATGAGACAATAGTTTCCTTCAGCACATTAGCTGGTCGTGACAAATAGTTCACAACAACAAACTGAAATAAAAACATAGGTCTAAATCTATCCCTTCCTTGTTGCAGGCTGTCATGGATGCTGTGGAGAGATTATTTCCAATAAATTCTAATTCATAAAGAAGCTCCTTTTACTAGTTCTTTTCTTGATGACCTGGATATCTCCACACTGCATGAGGCAGTGGGGCTGAGCACACCAGTTCTCTATTCCTGTGACTTTTTCTTATAGCACCTAACTTTGTGTGTGAGCGACTGAAAGGTGTGAGGTGCAATTCTCCACATCCTCACACCTGAGCAGCATGCAAAGCACCCAGATGCTCATACATACGTTATGCACCCCAGGGGATGCAAAGGTGATGGAAAGAAAAACCTCTGTGCTCTTTTTCCTTAGAATCAGAATCATTAAGTTTGGAAAAGACCTCTCAGATCATCTCCTCCAACCATCCAACCAACACCAATACTGACCACTAAACTTTGTCCTTCATTGTCAATTTCACACATTTCTTGAACACCTCCAGGGATGGTGACTCCATAACGACTGGGGACAGCCTGTTCCAGTGCCAAACCACTCATTGAGAAGTTTTTCTTAACACCCAACCAGAACCTCCCCTGGAACAACTTGAGGCCATTCTCTCTCATCCTGTCACTGTTACCAAGGAGAAAAGGCTGACTCCACCTCACCGCAACCTCCTTTCAAGTCATTGCAGAGGGCATCAACTGAGGAATAAAAACACTACACGAATTAACAGTGATCATTATCAGTTCTATCCAAGTCTGTCTCTTATGGAAATCAGTACTAGCAGACCCCAGATTGCTGGTGTTTGGGTTCTGAAGGAGCTTACACTTGGGTACACAGTGGGACCTGGGAGCTAGACACTTCTACCACATATCAGAGGAAAGTGCTTTCTTCTCTACACTGAGGACTAAAGAAAAGAAGTATGCCTTGACTGCAAATCTGTCATATCTGATCCTGCATTAGAGCAAAACATGACTTTATTTGCTTAAGCATGTTGGTATAACTTTCGATAGACGATACAAGAACCCTTGCAGCAAAATATTTTGATGTTGATATTTATGCAAAAGATTTTGAACTATCCCAGAACCTGATGAAAAATGAGATAAAAAATATCTTGATACAGCAGTAGAAATGTATGCTTGCCTTTGTAAACTATATTGAAATGGAAGAAAAAAAACAACAAAAATTCTTCCAGTATCTCAATTTCAGCAGCACCTTGCTGAAGTACAAAGTTGGAGATGAGGATGAGGACTGAAGTCAGAAAGAACACAGATCAACATTAAGTTTAACATGTTTTAGGAGAATTATTTGAACTCAGTTAATTGGTAAGTTGTTTGAGATATGGGCTAATAATGATAAGATTAAGTAAAAAGAAATGTTTAACTGCGTTTGTACTTTAGAAAATGGGAGGCTAGTATGGTACCTCTTCTTTCCTTGATCTCAGTTCTGAGCTTAGCATTAAAACTTCTACCTGCTAACTTCACTAATAAGAAAAATATTGCTTTATTCTCTTTATATTCTGGTGAGGTTGGATTGCGCTCCACTGTGCATTATCAAGATTTATTTACTTAGTTGTAGCTGTAAATTTTGCTCAGTGTCATTGAGAACATAATTTGAAGACCACGGAGGATCTGTGAATCCAAAACGCATCTCTATTTGTTCTTTACAACCTTAATTTTCTTGGTTACAACTCTCAAAACCTAGGTGCATTTACAAGACAGTGATTTAATGCCAATCATATGAAGACACATAATACAGAATTTGAGCTAAAATAAGCATGAATATCTGCCGTACCATGGTTGAGGTTAATTTTACAAGCACCTGTGCTGTGAACTCCAGAGGAACTATCATACTTATTTCAATATATATAAATATAACTTGGGTGAACAGTGATGCAATCATTTTGCTGGAAGTACTGTGGAAGAGGTAACGGACTAATTTAACCTAATAAGTCTGTACAATTTTTTCCATATCAAATTCAAACTAAATTTGAGTTTTTATTTGGTTTACATTTATTTAAATTCCCCATGTTCATCTGACTCTTCCGATTCTTCTTTTCTTTCCTTTTTCCTTGCTAGATGTTATAGATCTCTCACACTTTCCTCGTTTTCAGTGAACTATCTTATGTTTTCATCACTCTTTCAGTTAACCTGTAAGATACACTGTGCTCTCTTTAGAAGAGAGACAACCACTTGCTCTGACAGCTCCTACCTACACTGAACATTTGATTTGAGTTTTGACTGGTCATTAGGTGTACAGTAAAAAGATGTTTGAGAAATGATGGATCAAAACCAACATGTGAATAATACATCAGTGTTATATAAAAAGCAAGAGCTGTTATGTCACTCTGTCACTTTTACAAGTAAAAACCAATTGCCTTCTCAGAGTTACTCGCTGACTATGGGTGCCACATTTTTCGAAGGACAGACAAATTGAAGAAAATTTAGAGATAGTAAAGCATTGGTAAATGGTCTGGAAAACAAGAAAGTACAAGGAAAAATCAGAGCTGGGCATGTCCAGTCAAGAAAAAAAGGATGATCAAGGAGTGATATAATTTCTACATTAAGTATGTTATAGTCATGGATGATTAATCTACAGAGGAAGATAAGAAGACAAAGGCTTCATGCAGAGAGGGAAAATGTAACTTTGATATTAGGGAAAACTTTCCATTACAAATCAAAATTGACAACGAACAAACCATCAGGAGAGACTGCATAATTGCTGTTATTGCAGAAGCTCAAGGTCAGGCTCAAGAACCCCATCTATTTAAAGTCATTTAGAGAGGACTAAGTCATACCTGCCCTTTAGGAGGACAACCAAAAACCCAATATTCCTCCAGAAGGTTTTGTTGAATAATTCTCACAGGTAACTTGTGTTGGGTTTTTGTCTTTATGTAAGCCACAAGCTCTGCTGAGCACTGAATTAAGTGTTTGAATTTTAACACTTTAAGAAATTAAAATATTCTCTCTATGAGTATGCAGAGACTAATAAAATTCAGATCAATGAGGAACTCTGGAAACACTTGTAAAGAGTGTCCATCAAGGGATGAACATGCCCCATAGCAACTCCTGAAAATAATTTAATGGGGTTTTATTGTAGCCAGTTTACTTAATAGATCACATTTGACCATCCTCTAAGCTCTAATAAAATGCACATGCCTGGGAGAATATTATAAATGCTTATAGTGTTCTCCTTACCTTCTTAGCTCTGCAGGTTTGGTGGTAGGTGTTGGTGGTTGCATTACTTGGATGAAAGTGCTACTGTGGCTTTCCTCAGCACACAAACTACCCATCAGGATAGGATTCAGTTTACTGCTGGTATTCTGTCCTTCACAAAGTAATAATTCTCCTCACAATTAATTTTGTCTGTGGTTCATTATGATCCGGCTTTGTTGGATTTGCCAGGAAAGGATAATGATATAAACATGACTTCATGTTTTCTGGTTATGCTTAAGGGATGCATGCTATATTTTTTAATAATGTTTTGAGGTAGTTATACAGCTTCTGAAAGAGTTATAGACAGAAATAAGCTGTTATAGAAGAAAAATATACAGGTGCAAATGTGATGCTGAATACTGACATTTAAATGTATATAACAACCTCAAAGTTAGGAACCATTTATGAAGCACACTAACAGATGAGTTGCTTAATAGATTTTGCATAAGTTATTCATAGAATTCCAGACACTCCTTACAATGTTACTTCTGTGCTTGGAAGGATTGTTTAATGAAAAGTCAGTCCAAACCAGGTGGGATGTGCTCTCATATAAACTATGAACTGGTGGCTAGTTGGTGCAGAATTCTCCTAGCCTTGAGATGTAACTCTATGAATGCTCTTCTGAAAACATGTTAGTCTGGGGCCTGTGTAGTTTTAAAGTAAAAGGCAATATGTATACTGGATGGTATATCCTTTCATCCCACTATGGAAACCTAACTCGGGCTTTTTGTTTTACTTAGGTTTGAAACTTCTTGTTAGATAACATGGTGTTTTGGGTCTGTGTAATCACAACTGTCTACAGCAGGACAGAATGTAAATTCTATGAGTTCTACCTCACAAAATGCTAATGCACTGGAGATGTTGCAGGCTCCCTTTCAAGTGAACCCTATTGCCGTTTGACTGGAGGGAAGAGGAGGAGGAGAATAAGAAGAATAAGATATGGGATCTTGAGGTTTTGCGGTGAGTAGGAATGAATGTGGATTTGACAAATTGGATGTTTGTCTATTTCATCTTTAAATAGAGAAGTTAAAAAAGCAAACCTCCAGAAGTTATGCAAAGAATTAGCAATTTTGTAAATTGAATTAAGGGATAAATCTTTCATGCTGAGGGAAGCATTTTCAGATTGCAGATAAATGGTTTGAATCTCTCCTCTGTTATTGCACATCTTGCTCAGCTCTCTCAACTCACCCACACTCTGCCCTCCTCTCCTATTCCTCCTGTGCCTATTGCTGAGTCAGATTTTGCTGCTTGCAGGCAAGGGGAGTGCATTTAGGACATAGTGCTTTTGTTGCATATCTGATAATGCACATTAATAAGTAAAGTGAAAAGTTAGTGTAAGGGCAACAGTTTGCAAACATAGGAGTTCCACAAGTTGATCTTTCTTCTCCAAATGAAAATACAATTTCTCTTCAAATGTCTTAGAAATTTTCTGTTTGGTTTATGGGTTCTCTGAGATCTTTCCTTTTCCAGTATATTTTTATAAACTCCAAGGTCAAATCATGCAGCTGAATTAGGTAACAGTGTCTAGAGAGGATGACTCAGTTTATTTGATGAGATGCTCACAGTCCCAGGAGCTACACCCAGCATGTTGGGGATTTGCAGGCAATATTTATGCTTGTCTTTCCCCCCTCTGTGGATTTTCTTACTGGAAACAAACTGAATTTTCCTCTGGCTTCTTTAGGGAGAGGGGAGTAGGATTTAAACTGCCGTTCATAAGATCTGAGAATTTTTCTCTGTTCTAGAAGATCAAGTATTTATTTTGCTTATTACTGGCTACTCCATGAATGTTTGACATCTGACTCATGGTCTCATGACCATGGTCTCGTAGTCTCATGGTATCTGTCTTTTGCATATAACCAAATAATCATTGGAAAAGACCTTCCAGATCTCCAAGTTTGGCTATCAACCTGACCTACTGAGTCCCATCATTAAATTGTGTTCCTTAGTCCAAAGTCCTCATGACCCTTGAATACTTCCAAGGATGGGGACTCCACTACTTTCCTGGTCAGTCTGGTTCAATGCCTGACCACTCTCTGTGAAGGGATTCTTTCTGATGCCCAGTCTAAATCTCCTATGGTTCAACTTGAGGGTGTTGTCTCATGTCTGTCACTTGCCATCTGAGAAAACAGATGAAAACCCGCTTTGCTGCAGCCTCATTTCAGACAGTTGTACAGAGCAATGGGATCTCCCCTCAGATGCCTTTCCTCCAGAGTAAGCAAGCCCAGTTCCTTCATCTGCTTCTCATAACTCATATTTTCTAGTCCTTGCACCAGCTTTGTCGCTCTTGCCTGTACACACTTGAGCAGGCAGTACCTTCTAGCAAGGCTCACTGGAGTTCAACTTTTCCTGGTAGGTGATGCAGCTGTGACAGGGAAAGAAGTCACCTCAACTAATGAGTGTATGTATCAGCTGCATTTCATAAGCAGTATCTCCTTAAAGAGGGAGAGAATCAGCATTAGTAGTGGTTAAAGTATTTTATCTCTTCTCTTGAGTGAGAGAGATGTAAGCACATATTTTTATTTTGCAGTTCATGGTAGCTATCTGCAAAGCAGACTTCAGCTTCCTTTAACTTGAGCAACCTGGAACTTCCTTTTAACTGAGTCTAATACAATTAGAAGCACGCTGACATTTTTGTTAGGAGACAAGTACCCCAGTAAGTAATCTGGAGAGTTCTGTATGATAGACTGAGTCACTGTTTTCTGAAATAGGCCAAAGATCATCTGATTTATGTGCCTGATCTTCCATTTAGTTGTCTTTAAAATCATTTACAACTTAGACAGCAAGTGAAAATATGCCTGATATTGTCTGAGTTCTGAGCAAATAGTTCTGATTCCTGGAATCAGTCACATCATTGAATCAAGCAGTATGTGATTATTTTTATGATGGAAAATGTGGAAGAGGGTAGAAAGGGGGCAAGAGCTTATTGTCACATTTGTTTAAAAATAAAAAATAATCCAGGAATACTCATCAGTCAATGCGTATTCAAGTTATTCATCCTGCTATAGAAGGATGAAAAGAGAGTCTGTTAATTGAATAACACATTTGCAAAAGCTTGTCAATGAGTTCTCCAGTATTCTTTTTCATTCTTGAAAAGGGAGTTAGTTTCAGCCTGGATTAATATCTTCACATGCCTTAGTCGTACATCAACTACACATCTTTTATCTACCTTGTGCTTTTATTGTGGACTTATGGTTGTTACTACAGAAGGTTTGAGTGTAGAACTGGAATTTTATCATAAAAACTAATCTGGAGCCTTTCTCCAAACTTCTGTGGCCTCATATCCTCCAGATACGCAGCAAAGCATGAGAAGTCTTTTGTTAAACAAACAAACTAACTAACAAATAAATAAATAAATAAAACACAAGCATCTTGAGCTTTTGTAGCTCTGTCTTTGAGAAAAGCATAAGTAGACTGCCACGTTTGTAATACTCAAGTCTGTTACTACAACTGGTTCATGTATTTCACATTTAGTTCCGAACAGAGATCTTCTAATCCACATATAATCAGCTTCTTTCATAGCAGAGCCCTACCAAGAAAGGAAATAGATCATTTTTCTTCCTTCTGGACAACTCTCTTGTGCTTGGTTCTCTTCTGATAATCAGAAGAATGTGTCTGTGTTCTTTACTTCTGACTTGATCATTTAGTTAGGAATATTTAAATTTCATTCCCATAAACTTAATGAAATGAATGTTTTAATTGCAAAATTCTGAAAACCAGTAGGTTGTGCAGCAGCAATAAGAGGTGCCTACATCAGCAGCAGTGAATGTAGTGATACTTTACTGCATCCTGTATCTGCCATGGAATGCAGTAATCCTTTTCAGTTAAGCAGTTTCTGTGGTTTGGGGACATGGAGGGGTTAGTTTGTGAGTTGTGGACAAACCTGCACTCATTCTGAACTCCTCAAAGGAAGACAAGAAGTGAAGAAATATTTCTGATGTTTTAGTTCAAGATGAAAGTCATTAAAAAAAAAAAAAAGACTGAGCTTTGGATGATCTGTATTTCTGCTTGGCTTTTTTTTTTTTTTATCTAGGCTTTCTGATCTGTGCATTACAGGCAACAAAAAAAGGGGAGAATATTCCTTTGCTTTGTTTAGTTTACTTTAGCTCTTGATTAAATGAACATAAAAAATGAAACACAATAGGTGAAAAAGGCAGCTGCAGAACAAGCATCATAAAATGAACATAAACCATAGATGAGTAACAACAGAAAAATAATGCCTAATCACGCACTTAGAGAATTAAAGCAGGCCTTTAACTAGTGGAATTTTCTTCACTAGTGCCTGTTTTCTTACTATGAAAATTAGGCAAAATTGATATACTGGAACATATTTGTCATAAAAACCCTAGTAAAACATATTTAAAAAATCAGGAGAAAAGAGATATTTTTTCCTTTGCTGAATTGGTGTTTTATGGGATTTACTGTCTACTCTGTGAATCTTTGCTTCCACATTTCCTTCTCTCCTTGACTCACTAAAGAAATGGGTATTCCATGATAGATTTTTTTAGACAGGTAGTACAGACTTTTCCGTGTAACTTATGCAGATATGTTTTCTAGCAGTCTTTTAAGTAGGGTAATGTTTGCCTCTGGGTTTATAATCAAAATCAGCACCTATTTCACTTGCAAAATTCATTATAGATACAAAATTTGGTTTGTTTTATTCATGTGGAAAAAATGTCATTCCTGAAACTTGAATAGATAAATTGTGTTGGCCAACCCAGAGTGTACAAACTAAATTAAATGCATCACCCACTGTACCTGTGACTACAATAACCGCCTGGAAGCTAGCTGTTCTAAAACCTATATTAGATTTAGTCTACTATACAATTGTCCAAGTAACTTTTCTGAATACGTGACATTATCCAATTATGAAACTGACTAAGGGCTTTGCATTATCGTACTCAAAACGTGTATGATCTGGCAGAAGAAACTGAGGAAAATAGGAATTAATTGCTTTTAAATGCAGAAGTTTGAAGTATGTGCCATTATCACTTTCGAAAACTGCAAAGCAGAATAATATGAGGCTTTAAACAAACTGATTTATTATGCCAACAATGCAGTTGACCTAGTTGTGGAACTTTTCTTAATATTTCTGCAGTGTCAGAACACCAGCAAAAGACAGTAAAATGATTAAAGCATAAGAATCCTCCCTTGATTTCAGGGGATGACTGAGGTTTATTGCAACAGTGATGGACAGGAATGATTTGTACCAGCTGTGATAAGCTTGATGTGGATCTGGCAGGCCACACTTCCATTGACTGAAATGAACCGTAAGAAATATCTTTGATGATGCCAGTGTGGTCTTGAATGACAGAAAAGGATGTTTTTTTCCCATCTTTGTAATAAAGGAGAATAATTTCTATGAAAAACAGCAGAGCATTCTGGTATCTTGAAATAAATAAATGAACAACCAATTCTATTTTTTAAATTAAGATTCCCTTCCCTCATGCCATGCAGATATTTTAAGCAGTGAGCAAATCTTCCCTTTCCTCTTGTTGGTAGAGCTGCTGCAATGTGTAACAACATCTTTTAAATACCTTTTGGTAAGCTCGGAACTGTTTTTATGAAGAGTGCACAGTGCAGCACAAACAAATGTGCACACCATAATCTTTTGAGAAAATGAAACCGGGAATGAAGTAATAGATTATTGATGTTTGCATTGCTCCATATGTTGAGAACAACCTTAAGCAGTTAATACCAGGAGACTCTTTCTGAATTTCAATGATACGTTTGCATCTGTGTTACACTGTTTTAAAAATTGATTTGGTCAGTTGCATAAACAGTCAAGACAAGGACTAGCAAAATTAATATCCTGACAGATGTTCCATAGATATTTTTCCATGAAGTGGGTTAATTGAAAGCAGCATGCATGTATTGACTGGAACACCTGGCCAACGTAGATTTGGTTTAACAGAACCCATAAAATCAGTAATGATTAAATTTAATAGATCAATATAAAATTCACTAAAAGCTCTGTTAAACTTTAAGCAGTTAAAGTCAATAGTTAACCTACTGCAAACAGATACGGAGGAGCGCTTGATTCCCAACGGAGTTAAGCATCTCTTTCTAGGGAGTGCTGGTTAGAAAGCTCTCGCATGTCAGTGTACTTGTCAGCATCATGCTGTTTCTGGAGTCATTTGAAAGAAATGCGTTTGAGAGCTGTTACACTAATCTGATTTTACAATAAGAGCATATTCAATGTTGTGAGCTCTTCTTATGCCACACTTGCAGGCCTCTGGTTGGTTCCCCATACTGTCATTTCTGGACACCTGCAAGCTTAACCAAAATCACAGGCTGACACACCATTGGATTTTGGGGAGGCTTGAACTGGAACTTGAACATAGTAGTTCAAGAATATCTTCATAGTTTATGCCATTTCTTTTCTTTCTCTGGATTTTTTTTAACACTTAATCTGCATGAAGACAAGTGCTAAATACTCAGAAATGCTCACATGATAAATAAAGCACTTTTAAATGTGCTATTTTTCACACATTGCTCTACCTGTACCATCAGTATTAATCTAAAGCAGATGCTGGTAACACTGTGCCACAGCCCAGAATTCAATGCAGTCTGGAGAGCTCTGGGTGAATCCTGTGTAATACCTACCACATTGCTCTGACCTCCTTAGTTTAAGCATGGTTTTGGCTGGTGTAGGAGACTTGAAGGAGTTTCCTCTTTGGGCTACCAGATGCGTGTACCCATACTGATAATTTAAGTTTCCACTGATTATAGCCATAAACCATGACTTGTGATATTTCTATAATCATAGGTGATGTGCTGATTGCACAGGTATATTTTTTAAATCATACCTTTCTAAAAACACTTCCCTATTTCTCAGAGTATTCTAATTAAGACAGTACCAGACAACAATTTCCTTAACGTGAACTTGGTTTTAAAGCAAGGAAAATTGGAGTCCCCACTCCTGGAATTAGTTCGGTGTTGGTGGACCTTTCTGTGTTTATGGAGACCTGTATGTTTCCCTGTGGGTACAGATCTGGGTGGAGGATATGGGGATTAGTCAAAAATGAGGCTTGAGCTGCAGAGTGAGGAGGTAAGTGAAGCAATGGCCACAGCAGGTGTGGTGAGGGTACTCTTAAGTGAGGAGTAGGCAACTCCAATTAGAGGAAGTAATTCATTCAGAAATTTAGTAGTGCTAAGCCAGGAGGGAAACTTGGATTGGTGCAACCAGACCAGGAGCATCCAGTCCTCCTGGCTACTCCCATCAACCTTTTGCCACACTGTGAAACTTCATAGTTCATGGAAATACTGGGCTGCAGGAAAAGAGGGAATGTGTTATAGGGCTTTCAACTGGGTTCAGCAACACTCTGTGTTTTTTAAGGGTATGTGAGCAAGGGAAGGGATAAGGGATACCTGGTTCATTGTCTTTCTAGGACTTCACATTCTGGCTGTGGAGACACACATTTTTAGCATGAGAAGTGCAGATCTAGCATGCTGTTGTATCTCTGAAAGGAAGTACAAACTTATCATAAATTGAAGAAAAGTTCTGGTTGGAAGAAGCAGTACAAGTTTCTCCCTTAGTCTTGGGTGTCTAACAACAACTGAAGGAGAAATTCTTATTCCCAGATGCATATTAAATCTTTATAATGAAACCATTTTTTGTCGTTAGTTACAATTTACTTCTAAAACAAAGCCCTGACACTAATCACTTTTACAAATCCTTTTTCTAGGGCTAGAGTCAAGTCCCTTTGAAGTCAGTGGAAGTCTTTGAATTTACTGAGAGTTAGTTGAGGCCTTTACATCATAAGCAGGACTGGGTTGATTGGATTAAAAAAAGCCCACTTACATCAACTGCACTTACACACAGCACTAAAACTTTGAAATAACAGCCTTCTAATAAAAATTTTAATTTCTAAAACATGTGAGCCTAATTATTATTCATCTACACTTGCATGCTGTGCTACTGCTTGCAAGGCTTTCTGCCTCATATTTCATGTTGTAATTAGTAAAGTAGGAAAACACATCCATCTCCTCTTCAAAGTAAAAAAAAAATCACACTTTAATCTTAAGTACATCATATTCAGCAAGAGGGAAAAAGAGTGGGGGAGGGATTTCAAAAGCACCTCAGGCCAACATACAGATGCTGCTGTCTACGTCTTTGCTGTATTAGTATTTGTTTGGAAAAAATAAAAGGAAAATGTACATTGAAAGGAACAAGGAAAGAACAAATGACCAGCATGGGAATGTACTATCTAAGCATAAAACCATGCTATATGGAAAAATCTGCTCTTTACCTCTTCTAGGTACAAATACCTGAAGGCTAACAAGAATGATGACACAACTGATCTTATTTGTAGTGTTGGCTCCATAACAGAAGTAGCAGGTCAGGGTAATATGGCTCACTGAACAATGAGGAATACAAAAATGGCTTCTCATGAATTCAAATTTGGATGATTACACACCATTGTGGTCTGAGAGTAGGAGGGAGTACTTCAGTCCAAAGTTTGGTAAGCTCTAGCTGAAGTGCTACTACTTAGTAAAAACTTGCAGTGAGATGAGATGAAACACATATTTTCACAGTAATGAAAAAGGAAGACAATCAAATCTGTCCCTCTAATAGGGCTTGAATATGGTGAAGAATTCAACCGCATAAATCACTTTGATATTTTTAATTTGATATTTTTAATTTCTCTGAACTAAATACGGTTCTGTTAAAAATGATTAATTACTTATGTAAGGAAGAAATATTCAATTGAGATGAATATTTAACAATGGAGCATCAGGGGATATATATTTTAAATACTGCAAAATGAATAGAAGATTAGATATTGCTAAAATGAGAGTGAAGAGTAATGGGGTATGCTTCTCTGCTGTTTGTTTCCTGAGGATCCCAGAACACTTTAAGCAAACACTGTGTGAGAATCCAACCCACAAGTTGTTTGAGATTTATAATGTGTTTATTAAAAAAAATTAATAGTATTTTTTTTGATTTAGGTCTTTCCTTGAAACCACAGGAAACTACCTAGTACAGGTAGAAGGGCCTATTAGGTTAGGACTAAGGTTTTTGTTTGGGGTCTTTTGTCTTTGCAAAAAAACCAACAGCAGCAAAGACAATGTTGAATATCAGTATTCTTTGCATTTTTCACACTCATTAATTAAGTAAGTCCTCACTTCAGACCTCAATTTATCTAAATCTTACCTCTCCGAGTCAGCAATTATAGCAAACTTCCACTCCTTATGGATCTGGCACCATGTCCTCAAGCTCTTAATTCTCCACCATCTTATAAAAATAATAATGATAAAATCTGTTTGTAGTCAGGCAATATGCCGGCTCCCACTTAACTAGTCTATGGAGCAGAGTGAACTGAGTAGAAATTCATCCAGAAGGAAAGCCTCAGCAGATGAGTCCCAAGGAACTGACTTGTTCATTCCTTCTGCATGTTTGATGATTTTATATTATAATCAGGACATTGTGGTATTTAGGCTTGACTTTTCCACACTGGGATTAGGATGCTTTCTTGTAAATTCTTTGTTTTGACATCTGTGACTTTGGGCAAGCTACTCAACTGTTCTGCAGTCTGTGAAATCTATATACGCTTCTGCTGCTTAGCTGTAGCTTATGAAGCATCACAAATACTCCATTAAAGAAGTGTTGGATCATGAAAACACTTCATTGTACTTCAGGGTACACTTCTCTGAAGGAGCTCACATATGCCAGATCTTGGCTGTGTACTGGGGCTCTCAGATATTTCCAGATATTGGCCTTTTCTTGTCTGATCAAGAACTTCATCCTCACCCTTGAAAGATGGTAAGCTTATGTTGTGAAGGCAGGTCTTCTGTTTAGTTTCTAGTAGTATAAATTGATGGAGTTTTCCACTAAAGACATTTCCTCTGGGCCTTCACTTTTTTTTGGTCTGTGTGCCTCCTCATCATGATTTTAGCATGTGTTGGAGAGAATTTTAAATCAGAAAATGATAGCCTTTGTGGTTGCAGTTCAATATGCACTGTGTGCTATGGTCAGGAATATAGGTATTAGAAAAGAAAACATAAGAAAATGTAAAATATCCAGCACTCTGCCTCCATTTATCCTGCCTTACCACTTCGCTGTCTTTGAGATGGGTAACCTGCTTTGGCCATATATCCATTCAATAAATGCTAAATTTTATACTGCTATGCACAAAGTCTTTAGTTTTTGGCTCAATGAATCTTGGTTACCAGGCTTACCCTTTTAACAAAATGAATCTTGCATATGAATATCTTCATTCAGTAGAATAAAATGAATCAGTAAGTTTTAGCTCATTAGGCAAAATGTTGCATAAATGAAGAAAAAAAGCTATTTGCTGCTGTAAATGTTTCAGAGCAAATGTTAAATTGGATCTAACATTTAATAACTGTAAGATTATTAAATGCCTTCTCTTTTTTTTTTTTTAAGATTATTTGGTATAAGTGTACAGAGAGCCAAAATGAATACCTTGGGTTTTGTTCCACTGTGGATTGTAGAAATGTGAACCAATGTCAACAATATATAAAGATACGCACGTTGTATGCCCATACACGAGAAATGTTCTAGCAATTTAGGATAAATAACTTTTCCTTGGTATTTCAAAATTACTGAAACAATCTGCATGGAATAATATGTTAAATAAACACTCAGCTCTGTTTACTCAACTAGCAGAACTGCTTCCTGCTTACGCTCAGCTTATGAAGTGGTGTGACTATGCCTTTTTCAGAATGTTTCACAGTTTTACAACCATTTTATAAATCTACCATGATTGTCTGGGCTAAAATAATTATGGCTACAGGTTCCTTAGTCATGGGGCTTCTCTAAGTGGGATTCAGAGGATGTCAGAATTCAGTGGTTTTGGCATGTAAATCTGGAAGAGCTTGCAAATGGCATTTGAGTTCGAAAGGGACAATAGATGTAGTTAGGTTTGACCTAACTGCAATTGCAGGAAATATTCTCAGAGAATTCTTAACGATAGACTTAATTCTCTGACTTCTGCCAGGAGTACTGGCTAAGTGTATGAAATCTTCTCAATTCAGGTTCCACCAAGCATTAACTCCTTGAGCAACAGTGTGAATTCAAGGAATCTGGAAGGAAACGGTGACGAGTACAACACTTCACAACTTTAAAACAGGTGTTTCAAATACAGGATTTCCAGATTACAGACATTATCAAGAGAGTTATCTGGAATTAACAAAATGACTCACCAAACACACAATTAATTTGAGTCAATTTACACATTTTCAAAAATTGAAATAAACCAAATATTAACACAAACCATAATGACATACGGGTTCCAGCTAAAATATACAGAAAGCCTTATCATCTTGCTAGCATTTTCCAACATTGGATGAGAACTGATGACAGTGCTGTTGTTGGTGGGAAGTAGCATAGATATTGCTTATTTATCAAAGTTTTTAGCAGATAAGAAATTTTTTTGAATATGATCCCACAGATATAATTACTTTTCAATAAAGCTTAGTAATCATTACCTAAATCTTGACTGAGCTATATCATCCTCTCTCCTGCAAAAGGATTTTCAGCCTTACTCTTGCACCTCTACCAATTACTTTAATGACTAAACCATAAAATTATTTTTCTTCATCCTCCAGCCTTGAACCTGAAGCCAACCTAAAACCTGATGTGCCTGACTTCTGTGTATCTGCTGCTGGGTATGATCAATCAGTCCTGCTCCAAATGGCTCTGTGGTTCAATTCATGCCAAGATCCTCAGGTCAGGCAGTGCTATGTTCATGTCACTGACATAGTCTGAGCAAACTACATGACTGATGGAGTGAGCCTTGCACAAAACCCATACCATGGAAATCATAAGGATTCTTGACAACCTACTAGGAATTGCGGCTTGGTTCAGAGACACCAAGCTGAACCAAGCTGTAACTCTGAATGTGATTCCCATAGGACCGTCTAAGAAAATGCTCCAAAAGACAGCAGTATCTTCTAGATCTCTTTTAGTCCAAAAATAAAGACTACATTACACAAAGAGGGCAAAGTGAAATGCTATTTTTCAGATGACTGATAAGTCATTGCATTTTATGAAACTTACAGTTTTAGCAATCTGTCCTTTCATTAGTCGATAATAGTGATGTCTCCCCAAGACTGCTGCTGGAATTTAAATTTACTAAAGTGAGATATAAATCAGTTATGCAAGTTTTGTCTCTTAATGAGTCAGTGCCGTTGAAGAGAATGATAAATTATTATTTCAGATGACCACAGAAGATAACTGAAGTTCTGATCAGATTCCACATACTGGGATCAATACATCATTTTTCAGCAAGTCATCTTTTGCACCTCTATGCATAGCCAGCTTCCTTATACATCAGACATCAGTTGAACACACAATAATCAGTATCCCAGTGAATTAATGAAATAGAGTTTCTGGCATATTGCTTCATTGGTCAGAGAACACTTCTGAAATGAAAACTCCCCTAATGCAAACCTTTAAAGAATAGGACATTGCTCTTCTACAGACTTAATATAGCTAGGGACGTATTTAGTGATCTTGGAATAAATGGAAGAGAAGTACTCTCACTGAAGCCGAAGGGTTGCCAGCAAATACGTTTGTTCTCACCCCCATTCCTTGGCTGAGACCTTGCTAGGTTCCTTCCTCCCATCTTGCTCCACCTACTTTAGCCTGGACAACATGTTACACTAATCTCTCTTGCATACTTTTCTCTAAGTGCATTCACTGCTGTTGCTAAATCACGGGTTTCGAAGTCCTCAAATCTTTTTGTCAGTCAGAGGGTTTTGTGCCCATCTCTTCAGGCCATCTGTGTTGTCTGCCTCACAGATGAGGTAGACAGCTCCCCAGCTCTGCTCTCTGTCCATCCCTTTCCACACTACTTCTCCAGTGTTGTGCTTATTCTTTAGATTGCAGCATTGTGATAAAATATGCTAAAAGATGTGCAGTTGAAAAAGTCCTCCCTAATGTCATACAATAGGTATAATAGAATCATTTGGGTTGGAAGGTACCCTTAAAGGCCATCTAGTTCAATTCACCTGCAATGAACAGAAACACCTACAGCAGATCAGAGTGCTAAGAACCCCCTGCAGCCTGACCTTGAGTGTCTCAAGGGATGGGGCATCCACCACCTCTCAGGGCAACCTGTTTCAGTGCCTCACCACCCTTATTGTAAAAAAAACTTCCTTACGTCCAATCTAAATCTCCCTTCCTTTTGTTTTAAACCATTTCTCCTTGTCTTATCACAACAGACCATGCTTAAGAGCCTGTCCCCTTCCATCTTACAGCCCCCCTTTAGATACTGAAAGGCCACTCTCAGGTCTTCCCAGATTATTCTTTTCTCCAGGCTGAACAGCCTCAGCTCTCAGTGTGTCTTCATAGAGGAGGTGTTCTGTCCCTTGGATCATTTTTGTGGCCCTTCTCCGGATGCACTCCAGCAGGTCCAGATCTATCTTCTACTGAGAACTCTACATCTGTATGCAGTACTTCAGGTGAGGCCTTACCAGCTCAGAGTCCACGTTGGTAGGGAGTACACAGGTTGTCTCATGGAAGCTGGCACACTAAGGCCTTGGTTCTAGTGGGCTTCCTCTCTCTGATTCTAATGCAGCTTGTGATGCCCTTGCACTTGCTCAGTGAATTGTTAGATCCCAGGCAGACTAGAAGGGTGCTGAGTTTTAAAAGAAGAAAAAAAATGTTGGGAAGCAGTAATAAAACTTCTGACCCAAGCCCATACTGAGTACAGGAAATAAGAAGAGCTCTTTGCTGATGAGAAATATTTGGTTCATGTCAGTGAGACTGCTGCTTTGTTGTTCTTTAAGGACTGTTTTTCTTTCTTTGCTAAAGCAAGTGACCACATCCTGCTTTGCCTCCCACTGAAGCTGGACTTCTTTAAACTCTTCAAAGCTGTCCACTGGTTTCACCATTCCGAAGTTACTGTGGGAGGCCAAAGGAGTCCCTCTGCATGGGAGAATGCATGCACTGATGTCTCTGGATTCTGGAGTACAGATTTGAGTGGGACGTGCTGGAGGCAGGTTGACTATAAAGAGCTAGCAAGGAGAAAATGCTGAGTATTTTATTTTACATATAGATGCTTTTATTTTTCTAGCAAGATTTCTTTAGTACAGAAGAGATATACCTGATATGTGGTAACAGTGCTGCTGCACAAAGGCTGCTGCTCACCAGGCTGAAACACACTTATTTTCCATTCTTTCAAAAAGAGAAAAAAAGAAAGATCTGGTTTACCACTTGAATGCTTTTTGACTTATTATGTTTTTTGCATGTAAAGCAGTAACACAGCAGCCAGGCTATAAGATAACATGTTCATTGTGCCACAATCAGATGGGCCTAAATGTGTTCTTGGTACATCTCTATTAAGTTTGATGGGCTTACAGGAGAGAAAAGCATAGACCATTGACATTACAGTGGAATTTTTTCCTAGAGAGGGAGCTGAAATTTCTCTATAGGTAATACCAGTGTGATTGTTCTGAGTCTCAGAGGCACAGCCATTACAATTAATGGAGTGAGTCTACATGATATACAGCATTTTGTCATATGTCTTTTTTTCATTCGGTGGGTTCATACTACATTTTCACATGTAGTATTTCTGTTCAGCTGTAATAGCAGTGTTTTTCATGCCCTCACCACTCAGCATGCAGTCTCAGAATTGAACAGTAGCAGTGTTTCTAAGGAAATAATATTACCCAGGACAGTCAGTCACTGCTAAGCAAATGGCACAGGTAGATGTGATTCGCTGTTGACCAAGTCTCATTTGAACTGTTTGGCACACCTCTAAATTAACTGAACAGATGGGTTTTTAATTAGTTCTGTCATTTCATTTTCTGCATTCTTAATATATGTCAGACTGTATGTCAGGGAGTATTAGCATCAATTTCAAATGATACAAAAACATTCATAGCAAGAATAAGCTGATAATAACAATAACAAAACATAATTAGAGTACAAATTGGGAGGTCTGTAGCTTTATAAACACGATAAACCTAGATTTATGAGACTTCAGAGATACGTTTAAAATGAAGAATGTATGAACCTTGGTGGAAACCTATTAGTCCTGTGTAGACATAAATTGGGATTTTCCATCATTTTCCAGTTATTGGGATTGATGATGCTCACGTGAACTGGCTCCAAGGAGATACCAGCTTTGTGGTTCCATGTGCCCCAAAGAGCAGGGGTAACTATTTGGGCACTAAAGTGCCTTTTAACTTCGGACACAATAGTGGAAAAGTTTATTATTCTTTCAGACCAAAGCAGTATTTGTCCAAATGCAAAATCCTTTCTCTGAGATCCACAGCAAGGCCGGTAGGATTGCTTTCAAGGGCAGGGCAGCAGCAGAATCAGGTCCAGGAGTAGTACTATGGCAGTAGTAGTCACACTCTTACATAAAATTAAAATGATAGTGGTTTCTGAGCACAGATAAAGCAGCACGATATTATATACTTGTTTTATTAAGACAATCTTGCAGAAAACTAATGATGTTGTGTATATGATGACAGTTAATGAGATGAAATGCAATCTACATAAAAACCAGTTCCACGTGACTATACAGAATTAGGATGCTGCCACTGTTCATACAGCTTAAGCTTCAAAGATTGATTTTTATGCATTTGTAATTTTCCATGGCAATCTCTGGATAAAATACTCATTTCCTCCAGATTTATCTCTGCAGGGAATACCTCAGAATTATGGCAGGCACTATATCAGAAGTAATATCAACATCGAAGTTAAAGCAAATAGCTTTAATCATAGATTTCCAAACACATTTCTCTTTGGATCTGTAGAAAAAGGCTAACATGTAAACAGGCCTAATCAGAGCAATAACATTTCCAGCACTGGGATCATAGAAAAATTAAATAGGAGATGCATCATCAAGAGGATATAATGATGCTCAGTAGGATCTCTGCCCCTTGATGCTTTTTCAGCAAAATTATACAATGTGCAAATACTGCAGACTGTTTTATTCAATATACCCCATTGACTAGAGTGACTCATGTTTGCTTAGGAATATTTTCTTTTAATGGCTTACAATTAACTGGATAAAAATTGCATGGAAAAATGTTGTTTCCAAGAATAATGAAAATATTAAAGCTTGAGTGACTTCACAGAATTACGTAACTGTAGTGTTTGGAAGGGACCTCTGGAGATCACCTCTTCCAATCCCCTGTTGAAGGAGGTTCCCTACAATAGGTTGAGCAGGAGAGTGTCCAGGCGGGTTCTGACTGTTTCCAGAGAAGGAAACTCCACAGCCTCCCTGGGCTTCATGCATGCGCCAACATTTTCTTGATTTTTTTAGTCTTCACCTATGTTTGCTGTCCTGTGTGTCAAATCTCAGACTCTCCTGAAAAGCTATGGTCAGCAGCTGAATTTCTGTTCACATATTGCTCAACATACTGGTTACTAAGGAAATGCTGTTTCAGATCTGATCCCTCATTCAGCACTGAGACAAATACCAAGCTCCTTCATGCGTCCTATTCATAAGGTTACCAGTCATTTTGGGGCAGGATTTCTTAGCTCACATCCTATTGCTCTGACCATTGATGGCATCCTGGACATACAGCCAGCGCTATGTTTTAGTGCGACGTTTCATTTTAAATAATGGCACTTGGTGGATTTGAAAAACTTACCCTTGGGAATTTTCCAGTCAGCTCTGAGGCTAAATTACCTCAGTTTCTATTCGCACTATCAGGGAATGTGTCCAGCAGTCTCCAGCCAGAGGGACATGCTGACCCAGCCCTGCAGAGCTCACACGCGTTCAGGCTGTGATAGATGAAAGCATTGTGCACAAAGTAGCTCATTCAGTTGAACAGTCCTAGCAAGGCCTTTCCAGGATCTGGACTATCTAGTAGCCAATGCTTTAACCCACACCAGCAGTGCAGCCTCTGGCCTTTGTCAGCTTTTCTGTCCAGAGGTTTTGACTGATGCAGCCCTGCCCATGTGCAAGTTGGTCCCTGTTCAGGTTGAATAACTTCACAGAGAGTGTGGTCGGGCCCTGGCACCCCAGGGCAGTGGTCACAGCTCCAAGCCACTGGGGTTCAAGGAGCATTTGGACAGTGTACTCAATCATAGGGTCTGATTTTTGGGTGATCCTTTGTGAAGCCAGAAGTTGGACTCAGTGGTCCTTACAGGTTCCTTCCAGCTTGGGATATTCTACGATTCTGTGGTAGGTCAGCTAACATTTATTTTTAGAAGAACAAAAGATTTGCTTAGGCAGGCACTGCAGGGCTCCAGCTCAGCTAGCAGGGACAGGTTCAAACCAAGCAGAGAATTACCTCTTGGAATAACACATGGTCAAGCTGTGTAACACTTTACCGTAGGATGTTATGGACACTTAAGCTTATCAGAATTTAAAAAGGAATTTGACATGTTACTGGAAGAAATGTTTGCTGAGATTGCTAAATAAGAATGGCTTCAGGATGTCCTTGAAACAGGTAGCACCATAGGTTGGGAGAGTATGTGGGGTCAGTTACATGCCTCCCTATAGTTCTGCTTTGGGCATTATCTATTAGCACATGGACAGAGTCAGGTGCTGGGCTATATACAATTTTTATCGACCTCAGTATGGGTTTTCTTATGTTTGTATATATTCATATGATCACTGATTTCCAAAGCAAAATTTCAGAACAGAAAAATGTTTTGTCATAGAAATAAAACATTTTGTGAAAGAGCAAACAAAAATCCCTGTAAGAAAATGCAACCTCCGTTTCTTCTCACAACCTGTTTAACTGTGGAAGCAAATGGACAACCAAATGTTACGAAACAGAAGATGGTGAAATAAAGAGACAACAGTCATTGGGGCTGCATATGTGTTTCTTCAAATTCAGATCATTCAGATTACTAACAGTGGGTTGGTGAGGCAGCAGCCAAGTGACCTGTCTGCTCACTTCAGTACAGAGAGCTCCTGTTGCTGGGAAGACCTATACCACATTACTTATATAACATAAAAGCAGCTTCTGAATAATTGTGTTGTGCTGGCCTTAATGCTGTGTCTGTAATTGTCTGAGGCCAGAAAGAGAGGAAAGAAAGTATTCCAAAAAAATTTTTAGTGGTGGAGAAGAAGATCCTCATGGGACAACATAAGATGAAGGAAACATCAGTTCATCAATACAGTTCTGAATAAATAGGCTTGCTTCGTTCTGCTGCTGTTTTTCGACAGTATTATTTTTTGTTTGTAACAACTGCCAGATACTCTTGAGAACGCTCATGTGTTCTGGATGATTCATGATTCCTTAGTACAGATAATTATTCATCAGATGTTTTTTTACCAGAAATGTGGTGTTTGCTGTTCATTAATTCAGTATTTTCTGTTTATTGTTTTGTGGTTCTGCTTTTAAAATGTGTTTTATACATCTAATCAGGAAGTAAAAATACTGTCCTGTAACTCAGAACTAATTGTGAACCATGAAGAGCAAACACTCAAAATGGAGCAATTTGACACCGAATATACTCTGTCCAAACTACATGACAAATACCTTCCATTAATGAATATGTTAATAGAAATGAGTACTTGATCATAATCAGATTGGAGCAAAAAAAGAATTGAATTCTCAGCACACAGTTTAATTAAATGCTGCTAAGGAATGAGTCTTTTGTTAGAAGTCCTGGAAGCAAGTATTCATGCAGTATATGTTTAAAATAAAAGCAGTTTAACAGTTCAACACAATACCCTGCACAGTGTACCTTTCAGCACAAACAAATGATGCACCTATTTTGCTGAGAATCTTTTTCTTATTATAAAGGTGAAGCACAAATGCCAGGTAGAATTTTGTTTTGCCTTAATAGGAACCATAGCTGAGGAATGAACATAAGAGGAGAAACTCAAAGCTTAAAATGATTTATAGATATGTTCTCTACAGGTATTCTGCTTTGTGGATGCAAACTTTATCTGAGACTTCCCTCATGATTCTATTACAGGCTCAGTTTACCTTCATGCTAGGAAAGGGTCCAAACTGTTGGTTCATGGGAGGGGGGAATAGACTTGTTCTGAGTTGTACAACACTTATTTAGGTCTGTGCTTTAGACGTTCATGTGCAGAACACTACAAAATCTGGCATATGGCCTATACTATCTGAAACAACAGCAGGTTCACAGTACAGCCTCTCCGGCACCTTGATGAAATCATACAGGGTGCTACCTCATTAACTTGCTCTGTGCTGTTCTGTATTAATTTCTGCTTTCTGCAGATGAACTGTTGTTCCCTTTGTGTTCCTTCCTGCTCTAGAGTCGTAGTTACAGGATTTTGTTTCCTTATCCAGAGTACTGGCATGCAATGTAATTAATGCTTTGGCACAACAATAAACTTTCCCTCTCCTGGCCAACCAAATCTGCATGTAGCAAGATCACTCCACTCTGCTGAAATAGGCCAAGCTTCAGAAAATCCTGAACATGAAGCTGCCTAACAGGATTCTTCTAAGACTATCACTTGAGATGTCCAGATGAAGTCACAAAGTGATGCAGCGGCAGATTTTGAACAAATTGACAAAAAAAAACTCACAAGAAAGTGATCAGCATTCTGGATCCAGCAATACACAAGAGGAAAATGACCTCAGGTACACTAACTACGATTTCTGATTTACCTCTCTGACGTGCATTTAAAGGATATAGAATATCTAGAGGAGTGTCTAAAACAGCTAATGGCAACCCTGTCTTTCAGCCCAGCGACTCTAGAAAATCTTTTCACACATAACCAGCTAGCTGCACTGTGGGAGATACTGGTAACCTTCTCCTGTCTTTCGTGTTTTGTCTTTCCTGATGAACGCTACAAAATTATTTGATATTAAGTATTTTTCTGCCATGTAAGAAAAATACGTATGAGAAGTTAAAACTTCTTTCCAGTGATGAATCAGCCTTTCTTGGCCTATCTAGAAGATCTGTTCCCTTTATTATTACATCTTTCATTTAGAGAGTATCTTTGTGTTCTAGTAAACAATGATAAGGCTACATATCACCTTGTGAACCTGTTCTTCAGAAAGGAAATGATCTTTTACAGATATGTGCTTTAGATTAGTTTTATTATGGCAGTGTTGAAGCAGAGGCTCTGGTCAGCAGGCACTGGGGCTATAAATCTAGTTGTAAGGTGTTTGTCTCCAAATTTAGAACTGTGTATGTAGGGAAGAAGGTGCATCAACCACTACTGTCTCTCACTTCTGCTGATTCTTGATTTTTTTCCTCCTGCAATCCTAATGATTGCACAGATGTGGCTGCAGTCAGATAAAAAAGGTTTGTGGAAATAGAAGTAGGAAAGCAAAGCACCTAGTGATATGATACAGTAATAGAGTTAGATAATAGTTTGGGGAGATATCTATTCCAGTGTGATCTCCTAGGAGTCAACAGACCCACTCAGCGAGGCTGGGACCAGTGAAGGAGGATAAAAGGGGATGTTAAGAGGCTAAATTTCCCAATGACCTGCAAGAGCAAGCAACGATCACTCAGTGGATTCACCGAATGCTATTGTTTGCTTGTACAAAGTTCTTCCCTCATCCAGCAACACAACCACATGGCAGCAGTGCCAAAACATAGCAAAAAAATTAAATATCTTTAAACTAAGAGTGGCCATCACCAAAGTATCTAGCATTTCCTTTGAATAGGGAACATGGCTGAGGGACTCGGAAATTAGAATAGGAAGTTAAATGCAGTGGTGTCTCCCTTTAGAGAAAACGATCTTCAGTAAATACAGCAGAATAAAGTTTCACAGGGTTCAATTGGAAGCACTGTATAGGAAATCACAACTTTAAAAATGTTACACTATCCACCAAATAAAATTTGCATAGCTATTTTCATAGCATCTCTATTTCTCAAAGTTCTGGCAGTTAAGGTCAGTGTAACCATACACTGAGAAAAACAATCTACAACGATATTCTTTTGTCAGGCGAACTGAGGTGATAGGATATTTTATGGTTTGTGTAGATGGAGCCACGTTCGGATTGAATTCAAATGACATACAGAAAACTAAAAGGTATATTAATCTTGTATATTTTAATTATTATTTTAGTGGCTCCTATTGGCAATCATGTCTTAATAATTCAGTAAGTCTCAATTCAGTAGCTCGGCCTTAAATCTTGGGCAGCTGGTGGAGATTTTAATAGAATTCAGCAATTTAGTCGATATATGAGAACTGAGATAAGCAAATTAAGATCTACCAGAGATCAGATATAAAATTAGAGACAGTATAATTTTTGATGGACCATGACCTCAGCAGCTAGGGATTGTCATTTCTCTGTGAAATTAGATGAACAGATAATGAGGCAATTACCTTGTGAACTCTGAAATGATAAACAAACAGCAGTGCTGCAGGACAGGCAGAGTAAGCTATTTCCAGCATCTGGAGAACCTGATGCAGTTTTTCTCTAAACTACAAGTAAACTGTTTCAATCTGCATATATTAGTATAAATAAGAGGATCTAAACCCAAGTATGATTTTTTTTTTCTCCCAAAGGCATGCACATTTCTCAGTGGCAAAAATTCAAATAAATAACCATATTTATAACAGCTTACCAATCACAAGTCAGCCAAGCTATCTTGTGATATACGTAGTGCATTTGGGTGGCCAAGTAATTAACTTTATCATATTTACCCCGGTGACACCTGAGATAAGGCACATCTTGTGTTTTCCTTAGCCTTCAGGTGAAATTGCTGCTTTACTTCAACAGGAAATTAAGAGCTGGGAAGATCTGAATGCCTTTGTGCAGTGGCTTTCTGAATACAAGGTCTGCCTTTAATTTGGATGCAAATGCACGGTCAGCAGATTCATTCTGATCGTGGCACTGAAATCTCAGGAGCCAGGATTATCTCTCGTAAAGTTCTGACTGACAGGACAGCTGGCATGAGTTTGTAGTGCTGCTGCTTATTTTCTGTTGTTTCACCCTGGAGGGTGGGACAAGGATGGTTAGCCCTGCAGCAATGGGTGGAATAGCCCAGTGAACTTCATTTTATCCTGTTGTAATTTGAGTAACATAGATTTCACACACTTCTCACTCTGTGGCAGGTGAGTTCTCTTAGGTTTCTATTGACATATTACTGCCAGTATGGCACAGTTTAACTGCAAGCAGAAGACGTTATCAGTGGTCAGCATGAGCACGTGGACATTTTCCTTGAGAATTTAGAAGTCCCTTTCTGCATGTTTATATAATCCTGTTCAGTATATTGTATGTATACTTAATGAAGTGTGACCTTTTGATAGATGCTTACAATAACTATTTCTCCAGAGAGACAGCAGCTCATTCAGGTGATCACATTGATATTTGCTGTCTGGTTTACCCTGCTCTGGAATTACTGAAGAGGAAAAAATATTGCATCACCAAAGAAGGAAGAACTAGTATTGTATAAAGCAGCAATCTATCAGCCTGACTTAAAATACAAGTAAATGAGCAATAGCAGGCAATTTCTTTGATTTGAAAACTGCAGAATGGTAGGGAGGTCAGGGAAAGCATTGCACGTATAGAGCAAAAAATCTTTATTTCCATGTTTTGTTCTCAAATTCTGAGCAAAGCAAAACTAAGACTCAAAATAGAATCATTAAGATTGGAAGTGACCACTAAGATCATGTAGCCCAACCATCAGCACATCATCACCATGCCCCCTGTACCATGTCCCATGGTGCAACGTCCATCTTTAGGACAGAGACAGACTCAAATGGAACCTTCTCACTTGAACCCCTTCAGATTCAGGAGCTAGACAATCTCAAACTCTGTTAGGTATTTTCTCTTTAAGAAAACCATAGATTATGAGGTACAGAAAAGACAATATTTGAGAGCTTAATTAAGGTGTTTGGTAATTGTGCCACTTTAATCTCTTGGTGTGAGTAGGTTGATACAGCTATCAAAACAAGGTAGCAGAGAGGTGAACAGGGACCAGTTTCTACCTCATTTGAAGTCTGTTTTAAGATTATGCACAGGTGTGAATCTGGGATAACTCACCACAGCTGTGAAAATCAAAAGATTCTGTAATTACAAATGAAACAAGATGATTTTTTTTCCACTTCCTCAGATAAACCTTTGTATTTCCATATTTTCTCTTCTATTAACACTCCCCAGTCAGGAAAACATTTATGATCCTATTTACCTTTAGGCATATCTTAATACCTGCTAGATACAGGGTTTGGGGAACTTAATAAGGCTCAATGGAGATACAAAAAGTGGGATGAGACCAGGGGTGGAATTCAGCGTCTTTGTAAGACCAAAACAAGTCTGTTGTCAGGAGTCAGCCTATTCCTCAGGTTCTCATGCTGTTGTTCCCAAGATTTCAGGCAGAAGCCACACTTCCTTTTCTGTACTTCCCAAGCAGTTAGACTCTTGCACTGTATTTTTGAAAGGTTTTTTCACTGTAACAGGCAAAACCTGGAGTAGCTGTTTATAAAATAGAGAAATTACTACAGCTTTCTCAAAGGAAAAGTCAGTAAATTTGATACTTCTTGATTCAGTGCTATGGATTAATTTTTGTGCTTGTATGGAGTTTTCCTTAGCTAGGTGCCTTACTTGGTGAAGAGAATGAAAAAAAGAAATTATTTTGCTTTTACTTTGCTCTCTGGTTATTGTACAGATTTTACTCTGTTGCATTATGTTCTCTCTGGATTGCAAGCATTGTGTGGAATCATTTGAATCAAATGAATCAAGCCCTATTCACTTTCTAAAATGGAACACACTTGATAATGCTAGATCTTGTAAACTCTTTCAAAGCAGCCTAACTTCGAGAGTAAACCAACAGCACCACCTTACTGGAAACCATACGATGCATACACTGCTAAGAAACTAAAAATAGACTGTAGCTTAAGATGTTCATCTTAACAATATTAACCTTTCCCTAGAAAGATGTTTCAGTCTGTTCCATCTGCCTACATCCATTCTTGTCATATTTGTCCCTCTTTCTAAAATAGGTTTTTCTCTTTTATTCAGGCTTCTTTATATTCCCATTCAGTTGCCTATGCCAAATTCCTATTTTTGCAAAGAGCCTTAAATTATGCATAAGTGAGGGGCAAAATCTCAGATATTCAAGCTACACTAGGATGTCCTGAGTTGTTTGAGTGTTGTTTCAAAAGTAGCTACCTTCTGTTGGATGACAAAGTTTCTATGTATATAGAAATTTGGCTATATAATCTTGACATCTAACTGTGTTACTGTCAACATTAAAATTCTTTTGTTGTCCCATTCTGGGTGTATGAGCACACAGATGATAATGCTGATAAAGAAATAAGTACTGTCGTAGTAACTGCTTATACTCAAGAACAATTGGTACGAACACAGGAAGTGTATATTATTGCAATAAATAAATAAATAAATAAATAAAATTAAAAAAGAGAGTTTCAGTGCTTTCCAAAAAGCCAGATTTGCCTTGCTCTGAAGCTAGACTGAACTAAATATCTCTTTGCAGAATCCAGTCTCTGGTGCACTGCTTCCACCCCTTTTCCTGTGCTGCTTGCTCCTTGACTTCACTGCCCTTTCTTGGCTTTCCTAACTATGATGTAGTTAACAGGTACCCTGCCTGTGGCAGGAGGGTTGGAGCTTGATGATCCTTTGGGTCCCTTCCAACCCAAGCCATTCTGTGATTCTATGATTTCTATGATTCTGTGATTTCTATGATTTAATGGAAAGGTGGCCAGGCAGAGAGCTTTACTGTTGACTCCAGCAGAGTCTAGGGTATAAACTTTTCTCCGTTTTAGCTGTATACATGTATATGCTGCTCTACAGAAGAATGGCACTAGTCACAAGAAAAACTTGCACTATCTTTTGTGTCTTTAGGCACATGAGATTCTCACAATGGGAATCAGCCAGATAGGAGACTGGACATTGTCGCTGCACACTGATTTGCTTTCTTTCCTACTCACATCCTACCACTTTGTTTCCTGCTTGAAAGAGTATGGAAGCTTTTCCTTTCCCCTCCTAATTAGTGATTACCAAAAGCCTACTTTCATGCTCAGCTGGATGTAGCAAATGTTTTCTCATTAAATACACTGAGAGGAACAATCTCAGGAACCGGACAACTGGTTTAAGGCTCTTCCAAGTGAAGCAACATGAGCCAGAGAATTTGGGGATTTGACAGTGGTATAAGCTGGCAACAGAAGGATCATGAGTTTGGTTATGAGGTGAAAGGGCTGTCTTATACCCATGAGAAGCTGTACATGTGCTTATGGGCAAGATGCACTTTCTGACAGAAGTGGGATGGATGAATAAGCTGAACATTTTACTCTTCTGTTTCTGAGACCTGCATTGCTTGAGACATTCATCCCCACAGGATCAGGGACAGAGTCTTCTCTACAGGGAAACCTGCTTGTATTGCTCCCATTGCCCTTTAATAGATTGATTTTTTTTATCAACTCAGTTCAGTTTTATTTTTCTAAGGAGTTAGGCATCCTCTTGCCTTGAATGAAACTGGGATGGTCCTGTCATGAGGTGGAGTGCTTCTTTGCTGATACAGGGTCTGGGCTGCCAACAGAAGTGCATGGCATTCAACTCTCATCTTCACCCCCACTGACTTGTTTTCCACTGGATTCTGAATCACAGCAGGGATGCACTGGGAATAAAACTCTGACAAGCACTCTGCAAAATGCCCGTACTTAAGAACATTTATATAAGGCTTTAACTTCTTCAAATCCTTCAATACCTTCAAATCTATGACTCCTAGAATTTCCTGTAATGGCTCTCTTGCCACTTTTTAAAATTTGTGTTGATCAGGTTCATGACTACTTCTCAACAATCTGTCTTGTTGTCTTACATAAACAAAAGTAAGTTTCTACCAATTCTGTGCCCTTCTGTGCCATGGAGAGTGAGAAAATCCTTGTGATATAGCAGTTGTTTGAGAAAAGGAAAAGTTAGTAGCAACAGAAAACAAAGATATCGGAATGGTGAATACAGAAATAGAAATATAAAAATCTTCCTTACATAGCTTCTTGGTCTGGAAAAGGCCAAATTCACTGCAGATCTACGAGGTATGGTTTTTTTCCCCACTTTACTTGACTGATGTTCAGTTGGGGAGGAATGAAGAGCATGACACAGAAGCTACAATGTACAATGGACTGTACCAAAGCTCAGCCTGTGGCATTAAGTATCAGTGTAGTCAAGCGTTTCATTACCTATTAAAATGTGTCTGTATTTTCCCCTTTTAAAACATTCATTTTCATCCTTATGCCTAAATCAGTGACTCACACACTGGCACAGCTGGCAAGGCTGGGGACAGGACTTGCTACATTATTAAAAGGAGAGTGGAAAACCTCAAAGGCATCAAAAGCGTGTCCATATATACAAAATGAACATTACTCTGATTACAAGATGAGGAACAGAAGAGAAAGTACTTATGTTTTAAATCTATAATATTGATTGAGCTAGTTATAATTATAGGCTGGTTCTACAGTGACTGAGGAAGCACAAGATATTGTAATCATAGATAAAGGAATACAACAGGCATTTGAAATATTGTACTAACAAGTAAGTAATACTGTAGCAGCTGGCCTTTATTACTTCAAACGTTTTTCTTTTATATAGCTAAAAATAAAACTAGAAACAAAGGAATAAACAACAGATTAAAATAACTTTATCATACATATACCAGGCTTAGTAGATGTTAGTTGCAGAACTGAAATAACAGTGGATCAAATGTTCCTCTCTGCTTCAGCATGGCAACAGCATGAGCTCCTGCCAGGCTCTGAAGTCCACCACCCAAAGCAGACACCATACATCAGCAGACACCTTGACTCCACTTGACACATGTTGAAGAGAACTGAGGGATGTTCTGGGGGGCAAAGAAACACTCTGTGGATGTTCCCTTGACTTTATTTTATGCTCTGAAAACAGGGCAGGCTGTTACTTAGACATTTTTATGGGAAAATCTAATTCCACTTTCATGTGAATGAGTGGAATTAAAAAAAAATAAATAAAAGAAGAAGACAAACAATTGTGTCAACAGAATTGGAGGTCCTAATTCTCTTTTTTCTTGCCACTTTATTGTCAAAACATGGGTTTCTCAACCACCATTTTGCCAATGATATGGTTTGCAGGAAATGTGGTGGAAACAAAAGAATACAATACATGATCTGAATTCCATCAATTGGTTGAAATAATAACTGATACTCTGTAATGGCTGTGCTGCTGTCTTTTTTCACACTGGAAATTTGTTAATGAAAATTATCTTTATTAGTCCCCTGAATTATTCACAAAATGAAGATCCACTGCTGTTTATTTTGAATGTCAGTTACCTACTTGGAGAGAGATATTTCTTAGCTAAGCATAGTGGCTGACTAGATTTTTCCTTCTGACTTACAAAATGATATAGTAAGAACTTGTACAAGGCAGGGGACAGGCTACTTTGCAGCATACACCTTGATGATACGACACACAGATGATATGACAAAGTCAATCTTTCTAAACTGGAAGGAGTAAGATCAGCTCACAAAATAGGAAGAAAGAATATTGCGATTGCTTATTCTGCATATTCTGGCTCTTAATCAGACATATGTGAGAAGAACCTATAGAAAACAAAAGGTGAAAGAATAACAAAAGGAAAATGGTTATGGCAAAGCCATTATATGTATTTCCTAATAATTAAAAGTTACATTGCTGTGTTTAAATTTATAGTTGCCTTCTTCATAATGGTATATATATAGCAATAGGTTGAAATTGTAAATTAGAATGAAGCAGAATATGATTGCCTCAACTGAGGAAAACTTTCAAAGGGAAAAATATCCTTGTCTCATATTGGTAACAAAAATCTGTGCCTTAAATTTTCACAGACAAAGAATATTTCAGGATGGATCTCTTGAAACATCTATGTTGGTAAATAAAAATACTTTATTTTGATGTCTGTCGCAGCAGAAATAATGAAAAACTTCACAAAAACAAATTATCATATATTTTGAAGTGAAAATGTCATTAATCTCCCTCTACTTTCCTGGTATGGAAACTTCTCACCTAAAAACACACTTGAGAATGCTGAAACTTGTAAAAACCAAAGTTTTTTCTCCAGAACAATTTTCATGATCAATAAGAATCCCTCAGGGTGATGTGTAAATTAAAGCTGCAAAGAACTGTAGATGCTATCGAATTCTATTGTAACAAGAGTGTTTCTGTAGCAGTCTTCATTATGACATTTAAATGCTATATACGTAAAGAAAACATAATGTACTCTTACTTAGAGGAGGAATAGAACCCAACTATATTAAGACCTCACTACTATCGTATATGTATGACAAATTATCCTGTTAAAATCAGCAAGAATTCATTAAATCCAGAGCTTATTAATAAAGGTGGTAGAAATAGATGCACAGTTGTTTTGCTGACTAAGAGCTTTGCAGGGATTACTTTGAGGCACTCTGTAGCTCCATTCCTTCTGCCTTACATGTTTGCAAAATAGGCTGGGGTTACTGCTAGAAAAATGACATTTCTTGAGAAATGAAAGAAGAGCAGTCTGATTCTATTTTTTTATTTTTTTATTTATTTATTTTTTCAACTAGAAAGGAAGGGAACTGGGCTAAGCTATTTCCATGTTTTTGATGAGAGCTGCAGATTTACTGTCTGCCAGTGATAGCATGGTTGTAGAGATGTTGATTGTAAGGGACCTCTAGAGGTTGTCTACCTCAACCACTTCCAAAGCTGTCTATTCCAACACTGAAGGAGACTTCAGTGATGGTTTTATGTAGCCGAGTCAGAAAACCCTCCATATTTTCCATCATCTTCAAAAATAACTTATTTCAGTGCTGTGCTGTTCTCCTAGTTAAGCGATTTTCCTGCTGTCCAGAGTGAACCTTGGGTTTTTGTTAATTCCTCTTGAATCATATCATCTGTTGTTGCTAAGAGGAGGTTTGTTCCATTCTCCTTTGATTCTTTTTCATGCAGTTACAGGCTTCTATCAAATTTCCCCCTTAGTCTTCTCTTTATCAGACTGAGTCCAACTGCCTTAGTTGTTCCTCACAGGCAGTGCACTGTAGGACCTGGCCTTGAGAACAACCTGCTGGACTCCCTCCAGTATCTCAGCATCCTTCTTGAACTGGAATACTCAAATCAAGACATGATGATCCAACTAAAGTCTCAATAGCTGTGAAAATAACTTCAGCCTGTTGGCAGTGCTCCACCTAGCATAGCCCAGGGCCAGTCTTCTGTATTGACAGTGACAGCACAGAGTTGGCTCATGCATAGTCTACTGTTCAGTGAACCCCCAGGTCCTTGTTAGCACAGCCACTCCTCAGATAACTGTCTTCCAGCTGGGCAAACACGCAGAATCACTGCATCTCCTATTGCAAAACTGTGTGCCTTTTCTTCCTGAGGCTCTTACTGGCTCAGTTTCCCAAATTTCTCAATGTCTTTTTAGACTGAACCTTTCTATAGTCCTTCTGATGCTATCAAATCTGCTGATAACGATACTGAACAAAATGAGCCCTACCACTTACCTGCAGTATATTCCACTTCTTAACCACCAGATGAGCAACAAATTGATTTTTTTTCTTCAAGTTCGTTGTGGTCTAGACAATTTACAATCTATGGTTGATATCAGAGACAGCCAAAATACTGTCTGTGTATTGCCTTTATCTGTAGCACAATAGTGACATACCAGTGGAATGAGATCTAAATCACACAATATTCAGATTTGAAGAATTTGAAGATTGAAGTATAGTTTTGTGCGCAAGTCAATATCATTCAGTTCCACTTTTTTCCTTTAAAAAAGAAAACAACTCATGTAAATACATCTGAAATAGCATTGATTAAAATTACTCTGGTTAAGCTTCTTTAGTGTGCTTGTTTTCAGACACCTGTCCAGATTTTTTCCAGGATTGCAGGATGAGGCTGACAATTAAAAGAAGCATTTCTTTCCAATTTTAAACAACATGAAGAGGAAAGTCACAGGAAATTTTAGCAAGTGGATGTTTCATAGAAAAGAAACACAGATTATCTTCTGTTCCACTCCAGACAAAATGCTGAACTGGTCTATTTCTCTCATTCACTCTAGTGTTGTTTTGACAGAGTTCAAATTTTTATACCAAGTAGGATACCAGTGCTGCATTTACATAACATCATTCTTTGCAGTAACACACACAAGTCTGAAACCTAACCACCCTAATGTTTCATCTTATTCTGTTTGTCAAAAAAGGTAGCTGAACTCCAGAAACACTTGTGTTTTTGCAGTATTTACTATTAACACAAACACTGTTCAGAGAAATCAGTACCTGCACATTTCTGGGTATTGTTTTTCTTTCTATACTTCCAGCTGTCCTTAAAAAATGCAATCAATTGATATAAGATATAATATAATAACTTTCAGGAGTCTAAGAATAGACATGTAGATCTTGAAAAACATTTCAAGTAGAAAAGAGTTGTTTCTCCTTAAGTATAGTGCGCTTCTGAAACACACCTACATTGAAGTGGTGGCTTTTCTCACAGTATTTCTCACAGTGCGCTTTCAGGCTCCCATCTGCTAATTTGAGTGACAGAAATACACTTTTATTGTGCTTTGTTCCTGTTTGCCCTGAAGAGGTACCAGTGCTGAAAGCCACTTTGATTTTTTCCCTTGTACTTTATCAACAGAATTGTTTGTTAAGAACTATTCATGAGAACATATCAAAGGCAACAGATTGGATAACTGTCATGGAAAGCACAATTGGAGAACTTCAGGCTATGCAGAAATACCTGAGAATCTGATTTGACAAAATACATTTATGACTAATGAGTATTCTTGAAAAATAACCCAGCAGGATTATGAAGAATTGAAAGGAGCAAGGAAAGGTTATGTTCAAGCCAAACAAATCTGTGATACATTTACAGAGACACAGTAAAGGTAGCTTGTCAAAGGACAGCATGCCCATTCCATAGGAAGTGGCAGAATGTATCAAAATTTCATTTCTTTGTGGGTCAAGATGGAAAATAAAAATGATACAGTCCACAGTAAAAATGTCTAGTGAGTAAATGTGCACTCGACTTTTGTGTGTGTTAAAAACGAACCATTCCAGTTGCATCAAGATGCTGTGATAACACTCTGTCAGCATTTTATAATATTATTACATGGCACATCTAAACTTCATTGACTTGGTATCTTTTAGTAGAAGGCTGTTTCCCTGGAAATTGTTCAGTCAGCCCACAGATTAAGTAGTGATCTATAAATGTTTTCAGTTTCTTTACATCCTTCTCTCTCAGCTTCTGAGTGCTTGTCTTCTCAAAATCAGAGAACTTGATCGCCAGTCAGTTTTGGAGCTCTTTGACTTTCCTCATATGCCCTTAGTATCCTGCTTTACCAGAAAAGATTAAAGAGAATAAAGAAATATTAGGTTCCTCTTTCAATACACTGATAGTAGTGATTCAAAATGAGTCTCTTTAGCTTAGTTATTCACAGAATCACAGGAGTTGGAAGGGACCTCTAGAGATCGTCTAGTCCAACCCCCCTACCAAAGCAGCTCCCTAGCCCAGGTTGCACAGGTAGGCATCCAGGCGGCCCTTGAAGGCCTCCAGAGGAGACTCCACCACCTCTCTGTGCAGCCTGTGCCAGTGCTCCATTACCTGCCCTGTGAAGAACTTCCCACACACATTTGTGCAGAACTTCCTATGCTTCAGTTTGTGGCCATTTCCCCTTGTCCTATCACCGCACGCTGCAGAGAAGAGTCCAGCCTCGTCTCTTTGCTCCTTAGATATTATAGATGTTTTTGTAAATTGCTTCATTTTAAAATGGAGTTGGCCCTCAAGATTGGAGGTCCAAAGAACATAACTGCTGTAGGTGCATTCTGCTAGAGTTCGTCACCAAGGACTCAATTCAACAGGCACTTTCAGGAGCTTAAAATTGAGTACTTCAACTCCTGAAGGCTCAGAAAAACAGTGAGATTGCTGGCTGCAGGGATGCATTTCCCACGACTCAAGATCAGAAACAATTAGGAAAAGTGAACTCTTCACTCCTCTAGAAAGGAGAAAAAACAGGTTTTACAGTCAAAGCTCTAAATGTGACACTTTTTAATGTGCCTAAAGATGCATTAAGGGAATGCTCCCTTCAAACAAAGTCTTGGATGTTTGTGAGTGCCCTTTACTGATCCAGGTTCATATCACAGCATTCAGATTAATGTCTGTGCAAGTGTTCCTGATTAATATCTGTGCTAGTGCCTGGCTTAAGGAGACTTTGGGCTTAATTTGGAAATCTTTTCTTTCTCACTCTTTCTGGCTTTTTAAATGTTAGCAAATGAGAATTTTTAAAACTCTTATATTCACAAAACTTCTGGAAAATATTTATTATGAAGCAGTGTCTAAAATTAGTTGAAAGGTGAATGTTGTACTAGATGAGATGATGACAGAGGCAGCATCAAAGATGAAGTTTTCCAAGATTTTGATTGTTCACATCTAGTTGTAACAATCAGTAAGCCTAATGGTTTCAACTACAGCATTAAGTGGTACTAAGCCTCACAGAGAGTTTAATTGATTCATCGTCAGCAATCAACAGAACTTTGTGTTTAGGTTGTTTCCATTATAAAATGAAATGAAATGATGTTTTGCAAATCAGCAGACTCGCTCAAACATAGAATATTCATCTGTTAAATTAGGGTTCTCATACAACTATGTGTATTTTGGAAAATGATCGTTATACTCTATTATATTCTATTATGCCATTCTTTAGTTCGGAACCATGAGGTTACTGAGAGTGGAACAACTTCCCCAAGGCTGTTGTAGACAACCCATAACTGGATGTTTCCTTATTGAGATTGCGTGATTTTTCCCTTATTACAAAAAAAAAAAATCTCCAGTCAGAAAAGGGATTAATTCAGGGCATCCCTCTGGCCTACACTGCAGTCTGGCTATGGAATCATAGTTGGTAACCTTTGGTCTTATGACTTATTAATTTAGAGTGTATTGGATGGACCTATACAGCTGGCAGAATGCCTAGGCCTGACAAAAGTTCCCCTGGTTACTTTGAATGTGTTGTACGGTAGCAACGCCCCATTCTTCTCTCAAGATAGTTGTGATGTCCATAGTGCCAGTATTCATAAAACATGTAAAAATCCTTCAACTGAATGATTTTGTAGTCCTGTAAGTTGGGGAGCAGTATCACTTATGTGGAGTTATCAGACTGATAGCAGTCTGGAGGAAATGCTCAGAAAGCTGATGAGGGATGGGACACTGAAATCATGTCTTGAGTAACTGTCATTCATTTCTCAGTCTCAAGCCTAAACTGTAATTATCATTGCCTGACTCTCATGTTGGCTCTGTACACCAGCATGTGTGAAGCAACCATCCAGCTTTCCTGCTCCAGCCCCAAGTAGGTGATAATGAAATTGTAAAATGTTTTCTCTGCCTTTTTTTTACTGTTAGTATCTGAAACCCACAGTATTGCCATGAGAACAGAAGTGAAGGAAAGACATTCCTTTTAAAGAAGTTATAATAGCATTTTAGGTGAGACAGTGGAAAGATTAAACTGTGTTGCCAAGCTTGCTTGTCTAAAAACAAGATACTGAAATGTGCTTCCAAATAAATAGCTTAGTGTTCAGAAGCATTGTGCATATTCAAAAGTAATTGAACTCAGTGGGATTACAAGCACTTGCTGCCTGCGCTACTATTTTTATATCTGTATTAAAGACTTTAGGAAAATTTAGGATCAGGCTTTTATGCCATGCACCTCTAAACTTCCCTTGTCATGCTGTTGTCCCATGACTGTCAGCATTCAGGAGGCATTTGGACAATGCCGTCAGCAGCATGCCTTAACTTTTGGTTAGCCCTGATGTGATTGGGCAATTGGATTCAATCCAGCAGCCAAACAGCATACGTGCTTTCTCCATACTGTTCTGAATTTCACAAAACCAGTTGTTTAACCCATCTTTTGAGTGTGACTGCTTGCAGGTAAAGCTGAAATAACACTGATTTTGGTGACTTTTTCTAATCATATGCGGAAACCTACGTCTTGTCGAAATGTAGCTTTGCTTTGTAAACTCAACATTCACAGCTTCATGTGTTTTTAAATAGAAGTTCAAAGAATTGTTCCCTGGACAATTCCTGGACAAAGTGGTGCAACATCTCAGCCTGATGCTGGAGTATTTCTTGGCAGACCCCAGCCTGCTGCATTTCAGCCAACATCAACAGCAATAAATAAATAAATAAAAATAAAAATAAAAAGCAATACTTCACACGTTGGACAAGATCTCACTGTTTCTAAATCAGTTTGTTACACGCAAACAGACACATGCAAGTGCATACACATGCATACATAAATCCCCAGCCCCCTACATATGCTAATAACTGGATATTGCCATATTATCTTTCATGCCACATTTTGACTGCTGTTCTATTTCAGTCATTAGAGGTTTCAGGTATGGGACTTAGTGCCTGTTAAAGCTAATTACCCTTACCATTATCATCAATTAACCCCGATTAATGTCAGAGAGAAATGCAGAAATGTCGAACCATTTTCTATGATTCACTACAGATGAGTTCAGGGGTACTGGCAATGACATCCTCAGGCTGTGCACGAGAAACTCAGCTGTCCAAAAGGCATAAACCTTCCTCTAGGTTACATAAATGCACCACTCAGCCTTTTCCCTGATAGTACTAGTCGCAGAAGCTGAGTAATTGGTGCCTTCTGCCTTCAGCCCCTCAGGTGGGAGTGGTTTAGAGAATGCTCTGGGCAAAGGTCTCCAGCGCAACAGCCGTGACACTTAGTGGCGTGACGCAGGGAATGTACTGCACCCACAGACTTTGTCACTTGCCTCATTTCTCAGTACTCTATTGTTATTGATCATTATTCCTAGTACATGGTGCTTGGATGTAGAACATTGATTTTGTCAATCTTATAAATATTTAGTGTGTAGCAAAACAGGCGTTATTGAAGCTTTTCCAAATCTGAATGCTGCTGTTCCAGACCTGATTTTTGCTTTCTGCTTCAGGCCTTGGGGCTTTGCTGAGAAAGGGTTAGGCCTTCTGCTTTGTGTGATAGCTCACTGAATGCGACTTCAATGTTCTTGCCCTGACCCATTCCTCATCCTGGTAAATTAATGACTTAACAGTATGGTATGTATTTACGAGAACAGTCATAGGTAACTGCAGAAGTGTACTAATACCATTGGAGACTCCTGGCTGCGCCTTCATGGGTAGTGGATCTAAAAATGGAGTTTGGTCTCAGTGTTTAAATTGTCAGCTACATTTCCCAAATCAGTAGTTTGATACCGGCTGCAATATACAGCTGAGAAATGCAGAACAGAATTGCACATTATAGGGATATATTTCTTCTCAGAACATCCTCTGACTGCTTCCGCACCCCCCTCCACCCCCGGCAGCACTCAGACCCTTTTCTGATCCTTTCTATTGACATCTCACCATGAGGATTTGGAAAGCTTCCCATGATGATTATTGCATATGCACAAGCCAAGGACTGTTGTTTTTCATTATCCTGTAAGGATGCAGCATGGCAGACATGACAAATACTGTGACAACTAGGTCTCTTTTGTTATTTGAATGGATTTAATTCTTAGCAGAAAGTGACAAGCCCCCTTAATCTAACTTTTGCCTTTTTTTGCAATGCAGCAATGAACTCTGGTAATGAAATAAAGAAAAGGAATACATTTCTGAATCAGAAATGGTACTGTATGAGAGACTCAGTCCTTTTTGCTTTACTTTTTCTTTTTTTATGAGTGGAACCTAGCTTAGTGCACATTTGTATGGTAAAGCGTTACTAGTTATGCTATGGAAGATTATTAATAAATAAAGTAATACAGATCTTTGAGGTATATATGTACTTATGCTTCACTCTTTCTCTGCTAAAATAGTCCTGGATACAGTCTTACACGCCACAGCTATGAGACTGCTGAATGGCATTAGGTTGTAAGGAGCATGAGTGTGATCTGCTGGTGATCTGCATTGTAGATCTCTCCTTGCAATTTTTAAATCATTCTATCTGATCAGCTCAGTGGCAGCCTGGTTCTGTACAACGGTACCTCTTTTACTTTTTCTGTCTTTCCAGTCTAAAAACAAAAATCATTAACCAACTGGATCAGAACAGTGTCTGATCCTTAGCAGAGATCAGAGGTCATGCTTCAGAGGAAGGTGCAAGAACATAAGACCAAGCAATTCTGAAATAATAACTTGGAATTTTCTCCTATTGTTCTTTCTGGCTTATATCATGGAGTACTGAGGCTTTAAATCCCTTCCAAATGTTAAGCTTTGTGAAGTATTTTGATAACTTCAGCTGAGAAGTGCTGTATAAGCCAAAGTATTATTATTATTAATTGCTTTGTTATACAGAATTCATAGATGTCTAGGGAGGGTTAGGGCTTATTTTGGCAGTCCTAGACTGGCAGAGTTTGCACAGCATGGAATGATAGGCTTGGAGATTTTTTT
>VXAB01013656.1:0-62698 GCA_013399175.1 Odontophorus gujanensis
ACGGAGATGGGCTTAATGTAAAATAGTGGCAACGATTTGAGCAGGAATAAGATCCATGACATCGGAATGCATAAGATCCTCCTGCTCTGCTCTGCGCTGGTGAGGCCTCACCTGGAGTACTGTGTCTGGTTCTGGGCTCCCTGGTAAAAACAGACAGGGATCTCCTGGAAAGAGTCAGCGGAGGGCCACAAAGGTGATNGTCAGCGGAGGGCCACAAAGGTGATAGACGGCGTGGAGCACCTTCCTTACGAGGAGAGGCTGAGGGACCTGGGGCTGTTCAGCCCTAAGAAAAGAAGACTCAGAGTAGATCTGATCCACGTCTGTCAATATCTGAGAAGCGGGAGGCAAAGGGATGAGGCCAGACTCTTCTCAGCAGTGTGTGGTTATAGGACTAAGGGAAATGGCCAGAAAGTGAAGCATAGGAAGTTCTGCACCACTGTACCTAAGAGCTTCTCCACACTGCAGTGATGGAGCACTGGAGCTGCCCAGAGAGGTGGTGAAGTCTCCTTCTGTGGAGACATTCAAACTCTCCTGGACTGGGTGCAGGTGCTCTGCTGGATGTCGGTGAGGAGAAATCCAAAGAAACCTTCCTGTCTCCAAGGTTGGGGCATCCACCACCTCTCTGGGCAACCTGTCCCAGTGCTTTACTGTCCTTTTTCTTACATTCATAAATCTGCTCTCGTTCGGTTTGAATCTGCTTCCCATTGTCTTGTCACAGCAGAGCCCTCTGAAGAGCCTGCCCCCTTCTTTCTTACAGCCCCCCTTCAGATACTGAAAGGCTGCTACCCATTCTCCCCGGTGCCTTCCTCTTCTCAGAGGCAGAGGTGATGGGCACAGCACAGGGCTCGACATCCCACAATTGTTCTTTCAAGCACTGGGAGACTGCAAAGCCAACAGTTGCTGGTTGCCGTCAATCCCTGATCAAGAAGTGAGTAGCGGGGTGACCACTGGACCTGCAGCCCCCTTCCAGCTCTTAAGAGACCCCCAACACTCTGTGCCCAGGGTAAGGACATGGAGGAGAACCAAAGCCTTAGGGCCCTTTGCTGCTGGGGCAGGGACATGAGCACCAGGGCCCAACTTCAGCCACAGATTTTATTGTTTAGGTAATGAGCTCACCAACAGCAGCAAGTCAGGACGGGGGGGTGGTACATGGATTCAGACGAGGAGGGGTTACACAGACTGAGATTTGTACAGCTTTTGTACAGAAGAAATTATATGAATCAAATAACAAAATAGACAGCAGCAGTCAAACCTTTTTTTATGTTTTTTTTGTCTTATTTTTATCATACTAACAAAATCTCATAGCCAAAAAATGACTAATCTACAAAATTGTCATACATACTGTACGGGTAAAAGGTTATCATCTATTTATACATCTAGTAACATCTTTATTCCGGTAACTGACATGAGGCCTATAGGATCTTAGTGTATTAATCATTCCCTACAAGGTAGTGCTGAGCTGCTAAAGCTGCAGAACGGAGTACTGGAATTTCTGTTAAGACTTCTACAGTGTCATTTGCATCTTTTTGTCCTACTGAAACCCTCATGCATCTCTACTGCAAGGTAGAGGCTGGGGAAGGCAGCGGCACAGAGCCTCTGCTCCACATCCCTCAGCTTGGGCACTGCAGGAGGGATAAAGCTGAAATCACCCAGCACTGGTTTTACCATTTTTCCTTTGGTCGAGAGGGTTAGAGAGAAGAAATCAGCCAACACAGAGATGTGGTGGTGTATCTGACAGTGTCTCAGCCTTCAGCAGAAGCCCATCACTCAGCAGGGTGGGACACAGCCCCCGCACTGGCCCTGGGGGCTGGAGATGGAGTAAAGGCACAAACAGGAGTTGGTCCCTGGCCACCAACAAGGGATGGGCACATCCGTGCTGCGATGCCCTTGGACACCTCCTCCAAAGAACAAAGCCAGTAAGACCGCATATTGTGAAAGACTTTATACACTACCACATATAGGCAAAAATAGCAATTAAACTTACAAATAAATAGAGGGACTGGGGAACGTCCTCCTTGTCCTTTCCCGGTACATCCCCAGTTTGGACTCTGCCCATCCCAGGAGGTCCCAGCAGAGGTCCCACCTTAGGACACCCCAGTGCTGAGCTGGAAGTCACACGCACAACAACATGTCCTGTGCCCAGCAAGCAGTTCCCAGACCTGCACCCAAGGACCTGGTTACACCCATGTCAGCACAGCCACAATGCAGGGAGCCCAGGAGCACCCCCAGCTCCTGGTCAGGCTGCAGGGAGCAGCATGGCAATGTACAGCCAGGAAGGCCAGCAGCATTCACTACACACCTTCTCTGCCCCATGTGCTGCTGCACCAATGAATTAACAGAGCTCACTCCCCATAACCACTCCTGGGGATCCTGCCCTGCACACAGCAAGTGGTCATTGAGAGAAGAGAAAAAAAATCAAGTGAACTTGAATCTGGAGAGGAAGTCACTAGGGATCCCATCAAGGAAAATAAGCAGTGCAAGAAGGGAGCTTGGCCACCTGCACCAGGAGCTGCTACAGAAACTTCGGGGAGAACTTTGGGGAATTTTTTCCCTAATCAGGGATTTTCAGTGCCCTCCCAAGTTCAGCCTCCGTGCTCCCATCCACAGCGTGATCCAGAGGGGGTTCCCATCAACTAGCCCCACCACACGAAGGTGTGGAAGAGCATGCAGATGCCCATGGGGATGTCTGCCCTAACTCACAGCTCCTCCATTAGCTCCGTGGCTTCCTCAGTTGGGGGCAGGCCCAGCCACAGTGGGCTGGTAAGTGGCTTTTTCCACTCTCCATCTGCTGCTGGGATTCAGCTCTATGAGATGGGAGGGCTGGAGTTCAGTTGCAGCAGCTGCACTGGGGCAGCTGCTCCTTCCCTGGTGATGAGATGAGGGAAGCGGGGTTTGGGATACGGTTTATGACCTTACAAATGAGACTCCTTCCACAAATGTGAGAGGTGTAACCACACACTGAGCAGTGGTGACCATTAGAGTCCAGAGTGCTATTTGCAATGGGCTGCACCTCAGCTCTGCTGTCAAGAGCAAGATTTGTTACGAGATCCCTGCACAAAATGCCAGTTGCTTCCTGCCAGTGTGTTTGTGTAGCATACTGTCTAGCAGCTCTGCCTTCCAGCCCTGCAGCTCCAAGGGGTGACACTCTGCTGGATCACATGCCTCGTGCTTTGGAAGATGATCAAGAAGGCAGACACCAGAGCAGCAAAACCATTATTAAAAGCTCTGACGTAGTGTGTGCTGCATAGCACCTGCAGTCCTCTTGGCTGGGGACAAGGGGTGCAGTATCCATCCCTGGGAGTGGATCCAACCAAGCACACCGCTCTCCAGTTGAGATCCATCCTCATAACTGAGCTCACTTTGGGACTGCCCCAGTGCTGGGCATCAGTCACATGTATTTTAAAAGGCCAGCAGTACAGTACACTCTAGTCTTTCTTAGCCCAATTCCCACCCCATGTTGTGTCCTTTGGGAAATGGTTCTTCGGTTGTGGCGTAGCAGAGCAGGGAGCAGACTCGTTAACCTGACCTGTGGGGCCCAGAGGGTCCAAAGCTGGAACTGCAGCTCTGTACAGCCTAAGAAATGATCAGGAGACCTGGACTCCAAGCTGTTCTAGGCTGGGGAGAACATGGCTTTATTCTGTCTCTTCTTAACTCTTCTCCAGCTGACAGAGACCTCCTCTCGTTACGCCCATAAAATCTCTGGCACCACAGCTCTGCAGGAGGCACTGAAGGAAAAACAGCAGCACACTGAGCAGCTGCTGGCAGAGCATGACCTGGAGCCCCTGAAATCCCATCCTCCAATTTCCAACACCCACAGCCCTCCTTTAGCCAGATGTTGCTGTGTTTGTTGGCCTGCTGTGCTCCCCTGAATCACTTCCTCCCCTCCTGCTCCCTTTGAACAGAAGGAGCTCGCCAACCCTGCAACCTGTGAGCAGGGTCCAGCATCACATCAGCCTGGCAACCCACTAACAAAAAGTGCACCATTTCAGAGGAAACGAGGGCAAAAAAAGCAATGAAGTTGACATGCAGTGATGTTCATCTGCCTGTGGCCTGGCTCACATCCCTCCCAGTGCCCTCTTGTGTCTTGTTCCCTTCCACAAGAGCCCCATCATACGAGAACTGAGAGGTGGAGGAGTCAGGCACCAGACAAGGCCTGGTGAGATACTGCTGTTATTTGCCCCTGTAGCACCCAACAGTGAGCTGGACTTGCATGGGATGCTGCCTCACAGCTTTCAGAGCACATTCTCCCCTTACTGCACGCACCCTGATGTCCCCAGGAACTCTGGTGCAAAGATGGAGAGAGGTGCAAAGCCTCTAGCAGAGGACCAGCCAACCAGTGTGCCTCCTTTGTGAGCTTTGGTACTGCTGCCATGGCACAGGGACACAGCAGCACCCAGCTGCTGCTCTGTGCACTCAGTGTTCCAGATGTGGGTGCTTGCCTGAGCCTGCGCTGCCATGCACAGACACAAGAGCTGTGTGGGCTCCTGCCTTGGATTCCTTCTGTTCCAATTACTTGTGTTCATGTCTCACACGGGATGTCTGTACCCATCCAACACAGAGAGCCCCGACTGCATGAGCGCTTCCAGCGGCAAGCTGCTGTCTGGGTCTGGTGCTCTGAAGCCCTCATACAGACGCAGTGGATCAGGAGAGCAGTCCTGCCAGGCACTCTCTGCAGGGACACACCACTGCTCCTTCCCCAGACTGCAGTGAGTGAGAAACAAAGAACCCCTCTGAAAACAGACCATCTCATGTGACACACTGTGATACAAGTACTGAGCAAAGCCTCCACACTACAGAACCAGATGTCTTCTACGTGGCAAGGAAGGAAACACACACACCCCATCTCCCTCAGCTTACATGTCCCAGTGAGCCATCAGCCCAGCAGGCTTCACTGTGCAGCTTCCTGGGGGTGAGTGGGAGGGAAGGGACAGATCATGTGGGCAGTGTGCAGCCCCAGGGACATGCTCTGGAGTTCAACACCATGAGCAAACCCCTTTGCGGTTCCTGTGGGGCTACTGGGACTCGCTGATACTTCAGCTACCATAGGGAGCAGCCGTCATTCAGACTGCTGCTGGGACAAGGGCAGCTCAAGCAACACAAATTCCACAGTCAAAACCAATACAGGTAGGAAGCCAAACCCAGAGAGATCTTCCTGCTCCCTCCTGGAACAATAGTTGTCTTGGAAGGCTGGACTCCAGGGCTGTCCTGATGACATCCATTAGTACATTATAAACATTGTCCTTCTTTGAAGTGAAAATACTGTGTCTAGTCTTTTGGAGGTGCTAAAGCCAGATGTGGTATTGTTTTTCCTTACTGTGCACAGGAGCTGATACCAGCATGAAATGACTCTCTTCACCTCTTCTCTATCAGAGCTTCTCCTGGAAGAAAAGAGACCCAATTAGCAAAAATGAGGGCAAGCACTGAGGTCTGTTGAGAGAAAGGGAAACTGAGCTGCAGAGCAAGAGGTCAGAACTGGGAATCTAGGATCTCCATGTCCCGACCCACTGCACTGCCCAGAAAGCCATAGTCCTGTTTCCTCAGGCTGCCCACCCTGGCCTGGGGGGATTGTGAAGTCTGAGGCTCCAGACCTCGTCCTGCAACACAAACAGCAGGAGCGAGCAGGATGGCATGTCCCAGGAATGCCACTTGTGAAGGGGATGGCAGATCTGAGACTGAGAACGTCCTGATTCATCCTGCCAGAAGTCATACAAGTACCGACCCAGGAGACAGAGGACAAACTCTCAGCTGCTTCTCCTGAGAGCAAGCACGTACTGCCAGTGAGAGGCATGCTGAGGAGTGTGACTTCCAGGGATTTTAACAGCACAATGGAGGAAACACTTGTGCAAACTGCTCTGCTGGCACAGCGGCATCCATCCAAATTCTGCCCCCCAGCAGAGCAGGCAAGAAAGCACACAGTCACTGTTTTAAACAACGTTCTGCTCATAACTTACCTCTTGCTTGTGGGATTTATCCTGCTGGTGAATCCCATTAGCAGACCCAGAATTTCCAGCAGGCTGCAATACAAGACAAAAGTGCTTACTGAAGAGGGACACCAGTGCTTGCTTGCCTGCAGGGGCTGAGGTTGATTTGCCTTCTCTCTTGGCAGCCCAACACTCGGTGGCCACTCCACTCATGGACAGAGGAAAGCAAAAATATCACACTGTTTTTGGCAAGAAACTTCCTTATCTCTGCATTCTGGCTCACTGGGGATTACATCCTTCCCAGCTATAAAATACCCCCTCTGAGCTCATGCATGGACATAGAGCAACTTTTCACTTCTGACTCTTAAATCCTGGTAAATAAACCGTGAGCCAAGGGCAGCGTTAGCTGCAGACACACAGCACAGGGAACATCGCCGCAGCAAAAAGGACATTGCCATTCCTCATTTCCCATCCCTGGGGACAAGCCTGGCAGCCAGGACAGCAAACTGCACAGACAGTGAGAGAATGAGAAGGTGCAGTACCCCAAATCACCTAGAACAATATACCTACACTTGCATTGGGTAAAACAAACTCTGCCCACTGTCCTTGTCCATGGGCTCGTGTTGTACTATTCTAAGCTGTTCACCTGCATGTGAACTGTCACTCAATGCTGCAAGAGAAAGACTTTTTTTCAGCTTCGAATTTAAGTGAGCAAGTATCAGAGAAGCACCTGAGCCAACACCTGATTGCAGATGAGAAAATACAACTAGAGTGAATTAGGACACAAATCCATCTTTAAGGTCCCTCCCAACCCAAGCCATTCTCATCCTACAAAGCTGAAAGCTTGGTTTAAGGGGCAGGTCACCTCTGGAGAAATTAGTCAGCACTTAGACACCTCAGGTACGTGATGGAAAAGGCCAAACACAAAGAGCTCGTTTATTTGCAGCCCTCGTTTACACAAAGGCGGCTGTAAGACAACTACAGCAGCAGTTCTGCCTTCTCAGAAGAAGGCCTCAGGTACTAGAATTAGCTGGGAAAAGAAAAGAGCAACTTGACTGGGAACATGGTGCTCCAGCAGCAAACCTAGAGCAGGTACAGAGATGCCTCCAGGAATTAATAGGAGAAATGAAGAATGGTTTCCCACAGTCACCTCTGAAGTTTGTCGTAAGGACAGCAAGGAAAATCCTCTGCAAGAGCAGAGACAGCAAAAAGACTCAGCTGGGCAACGAACACCCATAATGCTCTACCTGTGTTTTCTCCGAGGAAAGCCTCATGGCTTCCATGAGCTTCTCCATCTGGTGGCCCTGCTCCAGTGCATTGCGCAGCACGTCCTCGGTGCTGACCAGCCGGTGCTNAATAGGAGAAATGAAGAATGGTTTCCCACAGTCACCTCTGAAGTTTGTCGTAAGGACAGCAAGGAAAATCCTCTGCAAGAGCAGAGACAGCAAAAAGACTCAGCTGGGCAACGAACACCCATAATGCTCTACCTGTGTTTTCTCCGAGGAAAGCCTCATGGCTTCCATGAGCTTCTCCATCTGGTGGCCCTGCTCCAGTGCATTGCGCAGCACGTCCTCGGTGCTGACCAGCCGGTGCTGCAGCCGGATCACCTCCGACTCCGACGAGGGATCGATCAGGGAGAACCTCCTCTGGTCTGTCACCGACTTCTCCTTGTCCTCGTGTAACAGAGTGGAAACAGAGACACTTTGCATTAGAAACAGGAAGTGCAGAAACTAAGAGTACAAATCCGCAGCAACTCCTAGAAGCGTATCTTGGTTCCAACAGCAGATGGGCTCAGAGCACAGCCCTGCAGACAGTTGTTATCAAGCGCAACCAACACAGCTCCACTCTGTTCCCAGCAGCGCAAACGTTGTTTGTGTTTCAACCACTGGAGGACACTGAAGTACACAGGAACGAGAGGATGGTGTTGGACACATCAAGGAATAAGCAGTGTGGGGAACTGACCGACCTTCAGTTTCTCCCAAGAGTTAGCCCTATGTAGCCATGGATCTAAGATCTGTGGGAACAGAGAAACAGTGGGGGAGGACGGACACACATTTCACTGCTTAATGGGGGTGCAGCTACACCAGGCACAGCCAGGGAAGCTCCCATCAGATTCTCAATGATAAAAGGACTAGATTATCTTAGTGGTCTTTTCCACCTTAACATTTCTATGAAAGCAGTTGTCATGGTTTGGAGCAGAAGTGTTTTAGGGCTCACACCCGTCACAGCACAGAACCCTCCAACCCTGCAGCCGAGGCCAGGAGAGGCTCTGAGGCTCTCACCAGCACGACCAGCTTCTCTCTCAGCCCTTTGATGTCATCTTTGAGCTTCTGTTCCTTCAGCCGCCACTCAGCCTTGTGCACCTCCCGGCTCAGGTCACGCTCAGGTCCCGGTGAGTGCCGGTTCGCCTCCAGCAGCAGAGCCCTCAGCTCATTCAGGCTCCTGAAAGCAGCAGCAGTAAGAAGTGAGAGCATTCCCACTGGGGCTGGTGGTGGTTACAGCACTGTGAGCACACACACCCAGTCCTGCACACTGACCTTTCCTTCTTGAGGAGCTCCTGGCTGATCAGAACCAGCTGCCCTGATGCATCGTGCGTCTTCTTGGTCAAGGCTTCCAGCTCCCCTTCCAGCCTCTTCTTTTCTTTTAACACTGAATCTGCCTTCTTTTCCGTGGTTTTGCACTTGTTTTCCAAAGCTAGGAGAAGCAGAGGGTACAAGGGGGAAGAAAGGCTGCTTAGTCCTTTACTTATTTCTACTTTTGCCTTTCCCAGTTCCCAGTCCTAAAAGCATAGGGCTGTTAATCGGGGCCAGATCCAGAGCTTAAGGGGAGATTTCAGAAACATCACACCAAGCTCCATTTATTGCTCTGTTTCTTTCAGTGAGCCCAAACCCCTACTTGCTCCATGCACATGCCTTCTGCAGAAGTGAAGTCTCCAGGGGAACTTCAGCCTTCCAGTACTTTATGGAAGCTTACAAGCAGGACAGGGACTTCTTACATGATGATCTAATAGAGACAGGACAATGGGGGATGGCTTTAAACTAAAAGAGGGGAGATTTAGGTTACATGCTAGGAAGAAATGTTTTTTACTCAGAAGGCTGCAAGGTGCTGGCACAGGTTGCCCAGAGAGATTGTGGCATTCAAGGCTGGGTTGGATGGGGCCTGGGCAGCCTAGTCTAGGGGCTGGCAAGCATCCCATGGCAGGGGGTTGGAAACCGATGATCTCTAAGGTCCCATCCAACCTAAGCCATCCTATGATTCTATCATTTGTGTTCCCTTGGACTAGAACTCTCAAACCAATTTTCACCACCAGCACCCACTAACAGACAGTGCCACGTTTTACACGTGTGATTGAGCACCTGGGTTCTTATTCAACATTAAGATGAAGGATGAGCAGAGAAGCACCTTGATCCCACCTGCACTGGATTAGGGAAACTTACCACTTACTTGGGCCCTTAGGGCTTCAGTCTGGGACACCAGTGATGACACCTCTTTGTCTCTTTTACTCAGTTTGTCTTGAAGGTCTTCAGCAGGATAGAAAGAAAAGACAAGGATTAGAAGCCTAGAAACCCCTCTGTGCACATCAGGAAGGTACTGAGTGTGCGGTCAGGGTTCAGAGTGCCAGACACGGGGTGTGATGGGTACCAGAGGCAACCCTGCATCAGCAGAGAAGCAGCAGGAGAGGGGTGACAGACATACTTCACCCCCCACCTCACCACCACCCAGCACTGGGAAGCACGAAGAGGCAGGTTACACGGCTAGGAAGCCAAGGTTTAAGAGAGCAAAAAGTGAGCAAAAATAAAGGGTAATGAAACAACAAAATCTACGTAACTGGGAAAGTCCCTGCAATCTCCTTTTTAGACTTCTGCATCCTCAGAAGGGCTTTAGAAGGGGCTTTGCAGAGAACTGACTCAAGAGGTGAATAATTGAGAAAAAGATATTGCCATAAATGAAGTGCCATTTGAAAATACAAGTGATAAGTTAGCTCTTGTAATCTGTTAAAAAAAACAAAGAAATAAACCCTAAGAAAGAATGAGGAAACAAGTTTCCTGGGAATGAACAAGGGAAAGGGTGATCTGGAAGGATCTCACATGTCTTAGATCAGCCTCAAATTTGCCACAGAGGACCAAAACCAAAGCACACACAACAGGACATTGCTCCCAGGAGGGAGTGAGAGCCCAGAGTCCATCTGGGCTATTCAGTTGTAATCTTGCAGCTCTGTTGTTACTGGGATTGGGAGTTACAGCTCATCCTCTTGGTCAGGGAGGCCGAACACAATTCAATTTCTAAGCTACATCTACAAACTTCCTGAGTACAGAAATTCCAGGCTTCATCCAAAGGATGGATATGATTTATAGTACGCTCGATAAAATAAAAGCATCTACCATTACCAGTGCCCTTCTAGAAGCACAGTACACTCAGTGGTGGTATTTTACCTCTTTAACATCAGGGATGGGACGGAGCAAACCCATTTCCCCAGACCTGTCTCCAGCCTGCACCACCTACATGGCGGCTGCATCATGAAAACCTCCACCTCTACATTTGTTCTCATTAGAAGAGGCAGACAGCAAATGCTATCTAGCAAAGGAAAAAAGGAAATGACTTCTTAAGCTCCTTTCACGTAGCTGTGCCTTCAAGAGCAGAATGGCAGAGGAAGGGATGGCACGTGAGTTGCTGTGACGTACCTTCCATAGTCTGCTTCATCCTTATCTTGTCTTCTGAAATATCATTAGTTTCAATCATCTGGAATAAATGTACAATATGAGATATAAAACAGCCCTGAACTCAAAGACTCAAAGCAAACCCAACAAGCACAAAGCCCCATCCAAGCAGCAGAAGTGGGACTGGCACCCAAGTTTGGATGCTTCCCATTCTTCTTGGAGGGAAACAAAGACTTCTGTGGAGTTGCTTCTCCACTTGGCTACTACTGGAGGTCTCCTGATCCAGCACCCCTCCATAAAACACAGCCTTCAGGATGACAGCTCGTGCATTCTCACTAACACTGCAAGTCCCTCGCTGTTCAGGAAAATGTACCAGGATCTCCATCTTGTGAGACTTAGATGTTGAAAACACTTCTGTTGGGTGCAAATACACTTGTTTCACGTTACAGCTTGGAGTAACACAGCGCTACCCACAGGTACCCTACATGGGAATGGCATGGATGCAGATCTGCAGGATCACCAAGAGAAGCAAAGTGCCTGAAGCATTAATGACACCAGTTAGAATAGTGCAGACATTCAGCGCAGCTAACACTGCTGGAACCTCAGGAAGGGTACAGACTGCTTGCCTTCTTGTCCCAAAGTGATAGCCCCATGAGAAAGCCAGACAAATGGCCCCAAACTGTGCCCAGCCTACATGTGGGCAACATCCACAGCAGTATTAGCACTGCGTGGGTGCTCTCTGGCAGCATGAGCCCAGTGACTGTCACGCTTGTACCTGCTGCATGGTACCCAACAGAAGCATGGGCTGTCATCCAGATGGAGATCCTCTCACCTGCATCCCTTCTCACTTTTTCCTTTCTTCTCCCCACAAAATCCTACAAAATCTACTCTCTAAACTCAGCGTAAATGGCTGGGAGATCCCAAGGGAATCCCCAATACCATGGGGAGGGGAAGGCCACTGCACAACCCCCAAACAAGGGAGATGATCCATCCCATCTTAGGAGACTTCACCTCTGCCCCAGCCAGGGTAATTTCTCCCTGCACAAGGAAATCTCCCCACTAAAACACCATTGAGCTGCACACAGTTGCCTAACGTCCACTTTCCAGATTCCAGGCTTCATCTCAAGGCAGACTCAGGGAAGCAGCAGCAATAAATTATGGTACCTGTCCAATTTGGCACCATGCAACTACCAGCCCTTGACTTCTACCTGCTTACTAATAAATAAACAAATCATGAAAACGTTTTCCATTGCAGAGGCTACAGTTCAGCACTTGAAGCCTCCTCCAATCCAGCAGCCTTTGGTGGGACCTCAAGTCAATGTCCAGACTGAGCAATTGCTGCAGCCACCACTGCTGAAAGTCCCAGCAGCTCATCATGCTGCAGGACCCAGCCTGAACAAAACAGCACACCTGAAGGGGAACACACTGCCTGGTGCACTTCTGGCACAGAAAACTATTTAACTGCTCTGTTCTTGCTCAGAGGCATAGGAAAGAAGGCACGTTCAGAGTCACGAGACACTTGTTTGCTCACAATATTTGGATAGTTAATACTACAGTCACATTAAATGGGCTAGTATGTTTTGAGATAGAATTTATTCTGTGACACTCTCAAAGGCTTCCACCAAGGCACTTCTTCCCAAGTTTTCCTGATTTTAATCAACACACACATAAAAATAATTATTTCAAGACTCCCTGGTTCTAATCCAATACCAATAAAATCCCCCAGAGCCCTCTCATTTGTTCAAAAATGGCTCTGAAACAAGCCTCCAGTTTCTTTTACATTCATTCTTGTTTAAATCTTGGCTATAATATGTGATGCACTGTAATAACAACCTACTTTTCCCAGGGCCACAGCTGTACTTATTGTTCATGACCATCTTTACTAGAGGAAACATGCTGAACAACCCTTGAAGCACCATTAATGCTGCTAATCTCTCCTCTTCAGTGGAGGATGTCTTTCTGCAGGCATAAGCTCTGATTTGGCCAATGCTAATTCACTGACTTCACTTTGTTGCCCAGTGGTACAAATGATTTCAGTGGAGTTGTTCATGATGGCAAATTAAACACAGACTTTATATCCACTTCACTGGCACCTCAGACTGGAACAGACTACATCTCCCAGTAATAGATTTCAAACGTTCTTAAAACATGCACATTTCACAACATGTTCTCCTCATCCCCACATGGACAAAGCTCAGGTTAGCTGCTAGCTCATTTCTCATGCCAAAGCCAAACACAAACAGAGGTCCAGCACTAGGGCTATGGATGGCAACCTCCCTGCTTTACTCTAGTGCAAAGCCAGTGAGCCAGACACTTCACATTGCCACTGCTTTTATCCCAGCCTTCCAGGGGAGGCTCAGGACTCTCATTCAATCACACATTTTATTTCCCTGGCCTGGTGCCATTCTGACCCCTGCTAGCAGCTCTCCCACTACAATCCCAATAAATCACAGCATTTCCTATGATTCCTAAATATGCCACAAGGCCACACTGCTGGTCTTCCACCCAACACACAAGCTCAACTATCCCGAGGGACTCAGCACATTCTTAACAAGCCACATTCTCTCCCTCAGCACACACAGTGCTTCTTTCACCCTGTCCAGCACCTTCCCCTGAAGGACCCTGCTCCTTAAGCCTGCTGCAGCTCCTTGGAGGATGGCAGAAATGATGATTCTTCAGCTAAGAGCACTGCTTTCTCAGAATGATCAGCCCTCCCTGCCAAACCACAACTGCCCTGTCCTGCTGTCACAGCACTAACTTAGCTTTGAACCCAAATGTGGACCTCTTGTTTCTGACTCTTACTTTCTATCTGTACCACTGTACTGGCTTTCAAGGATGGAACGCCCCCAGCATGGAGATGCATCACAGACAAAGCATCATCAACAGAAAGTAAAGCTTCAAAAGCCTCAGCAAACTGTACAGAACAGCAACCGAGAGCTACTCCTAGGAAGAGTCATTAACAATGATTACAACTAAGCAAAGTGACCCAGAAGTCATACATTCGCATGCTGAGAAGGATGCAAGGCTTCCATGGACTGCAGCTTGTTCTCTAAGACAAGCACTTTTTCCTGCAATCTGTGGATCTCCTGTTTGCTCTGGGCTTCTGTTTTCTGTAGCGTTTCATAGTCCAACATCTTCTTCTCAGCTAAGGAAATCTGCTCTTTTAAGAAAGCTATCGCTTGTGTCTGATCTTTGTATTCGCTGTGAAGTTTCTCCAGTTCATGCACCCTCAGCTCAGCATCCCGACACTTGTCCTTCACATCTTGGAGCTCAAGAAGGTGCTGATTGCTTTTGGTTTCCAGTTGCATTTTCCAGTTGCTGTTACTTTTTTCCACTTCATCCACAGCCTCCTGGAGCTTCAGCTTAAGGCTCTCTTTCTCCTTTATGTGAACAGCTGTCTCGATATCATGCTTTGCCTTCAGGTTCTCCAGCTCGAGCTGGTGCTCCATCTTTATGCTCTCCACCACTGCCTTCAGCTCCACAATCTCCTTGTGCTGGGTGTCAGGGCCTGTGTTCAACGTGGCTTTGAGGTCCTCCAGAGACTTCTGGTGGTCAGAAGCCAACGTGTCCAGCTTGGACTTCCAGTTGTCCATCAGCCCCATGTTCTCATTGGTGGCTTGCTGAACCTTATGCTTTAAGTCAACAATCTCTTGCGAATACTTCTCATTGACAGCTTTCAGCTTCTCCATCTCCTGCTGGTACTTCTTTAACGTCTTCTCATATTTCTCCTTCAGCTGGCTGCTCTCCTTCTGATGCTCCTTGTTGGCAGACAGCAGCTGATCCCGCAGACGAAGTGCCTCAGACTGCAAGCCAAGGTTGTGCTCGGGGGTCTCCGCGTGGTGCGAGCTCCGCAAGCACTGCCGCAGCTCATCCACCTCGCTGCGCCGCAGGCTCAGCTCCTCCTCCAGCTGCAGGATCCGGGACTGCTCCGCCACCGTGGTTAGCTGCAACGTAACAGAGAAGACACAGTCAGTGCCCATGGCTCATCGCTGCGCCCCTCCCTGTAGGAAATGGGCTTTGGTGGAAGTAGACCCAAAGTCCATTAGTCAAAATTCAAGTAAAAGGGGAAGGATACCCAGCACCCTGCAACCTGAGCACAGTTTTGCACCAGGGTAATTATCACCGTTAACTAATAACTATGTCTTTGTGCCAATTACAGATTGCTTTTCTGGTATGAACCACTTATTTTCAAGAGAGAAATACATACCTTTGACAAAACCCTTTAAATTTGCTAGAGAGCAGCACCAGCAGTTTACGAAAAATAATGTCCTGAAAGGCCATTATATTTCCAAGACCAGGCACCTTGCCGGATGATGCACAGAGGAAATATTGCTGCACATGCAGGAAGATCACAAGCATTGAAACCAGCATTAAGCATATCATGTTTCCTTTCTTGCCAGCAAACCTCAGCCTACAGACCCCAACTCTGCACTGTCGTTTGTTTACCCTGGTGTAAAAAGGAAAAGGGATTTTACACATGAGTACTTGTTAGAGTTTACTAGCAAAGTGAAAATGAAGTAGAAGGCTAGAGGATGTAGGACGAGACATCTAATCATGGTTACAGGGAATGTAAGGGCTATGGATCAGTGCCTTACAACATGAACACAGCCTAACAGGGCTGAACTGCCTGCTGGTCAGTGTGGTGTGTGTGCCAGGCTGGTGTGCTCCAGTGATGGATGTAGAAGAGGAGATAAAACCAGCTGAAATATTAGGAAAAAGCAAGAGACGAGGAAACCAACGGAATCTTCCAGTGTCAAAACAACTCCATTTCATTCACACACCCCCAACCCATGAGGGCTGGTTGTTTTGTTTTCAATTGGCCAAAGGGGCATTCAAACATTTAGAAACCTTTTGGAAAACCTCACAGTTGAGTTTTCCACAACTCTTACAGACCCATTGCTGAGAAGCAAGCTCACTGTAGTGAGCTGGCTGCTTCCCACACCAATACAACAGCATGAAAAGGTTTTCCCACATCTGGCAGCTGTCAGGTTGGATATTAGGAAGGACTTCTTCTCAGAAGGAATGGGTAGACATTGGAACAGGTTGTCAGGAGGTGGTGGAGTCACCACCCTGGAGGCATTTAAGGAAGGGAAGGTGGTTTAGTTGGTGGCAGGTGGACAGTTGGACAAGATGATCTTAGAGGTCTTTCCCAACCTTAATGATCCTAGATTGTTTCAGGATTCGGTGTATGGATCATATTGGCAGCGAGCCAGCGGCCAAAGAACAGAGCTGTCCCACCTCTGCTCTTTCAAACCTGATGGCTGGAGCAGGGACAAAGGGAATGCTGATTGCAATGTTATTTCCTATTACAGCATCTGGGCAGCATGAATTGTGCAGGGTTGCAGGTATTATTCGAGCACGTTAATTGAATGATGAGTTGTGAAGAGCTCATGGTCAAATGGTGGCATGGGGCAGAGAAGCAAGCTCAGTCTGGGAAACAAGTCCTCCCCGCAAGAAGCCAAGCTAGAAATCAGACAGTGCTACCATTTCCAGGGGAGAGACCGCAAAGAAAAACCAAACCAAAATCAGGGAAGGCTACATTCAAGCCAAAACCAATCAACTGCATAAACCAAAATGAAATCCAAAGCAGGTATCGCGAGCATCAAGGAGGGGGCAAGCACTGTTCTGCAGGCAGGGTAAGTGAGGGCAGATTACCCTGGTGTCCTCTAATTCTCTGAGGAGTTTCTCAGCCTGTGCCTTCTCAAACAGCAGGCTCTGCTCGAGCTCCCGTATTCGGGCATGCTCCAACTGCGTCTGAGTCTGGTCACACAGAGGGAAAGGGACAGCAGAGACAGGGAAAGGGAGGGGGGAGAAAGAAGGAGAGAAAGAGAGGGAAAGAGAAGGCTGCAACATCATCTCTGGCATACAGGACAAGGAAAGGTAGTTCACAATAGGGGGAGAATAAAGATCCAAACAAGCAGGAAAAATCCAACCGAACAAAATGGTCACCGTGGGATTTTACATGGTACTCGTAACGGCTATTCACAACAAAATGCAATCCAGTGGGGAAAAAACCCTCTGCACTGATGCACTGGAGCAGGTTGCCCAGAGAGGTTGTGGATGCCCCACCCCTGGAGGCATTCAAGGCTGGATGTGGCTCTGGGCAGCTTGCTCTAGTGGTTGGCAACCCTGCCCACAGCAGAGGGTTGAAATTAGATGATCTTTGAGGCCCTTTTCAATCCAGGCCATTCTACGATGCTGTGATTCATTAAGAGGATACTGAAGGTAATTCCTAAGAAGCACAACTCCAACTGCTGTAGACCACCAGTATAAGACTCCTGCATCACAAAATGATCTTGCAATGATTCTCCCACGTCTCTCCTCCAAGAGGACCACAAGGTAGACCAAAAAGCATTGGAAGTTCCCATTTTTTGCTCCAGAGACACCTTGAACACTGCACTAGGTGGAAAAAACACAACAGCAGGTCATACTGTACTCAGCTTTTGTTAAAACCAAACCACACTGCACTGAACATAAATCAAAGAAATACAGATACCAGGCTGTAAGACATCAGTGCTTAAGGTTTGAATAGGACTGCTGCAAGTTTCAAAAACCTAAAATTAACAGCCTTGTACAAAAGGCAGCTTGAAAAAAAAACCCAACAGCACAGATAAGTAAACTAAGCACAAGAAGTTGTCATAACCTGACCAAATTCAAGAGCAACGCCTCCACACATTGCTTCTCTTTATGTATAAGCACCATATGGAGGTCCTTGGTGGCAAAATTACGGACTTTACAACCAACCACTGTCATATCATGTCCCATAAATTAAAAAGGAGATACATGAGAAAAATGCATGCAAACTCTGCTCTTCGCATGCTTCAGCTTACAAAAGTTTTCTCCTTTGGAATAAACTGGAGCTGACTTAAAACAAACTTGTTCAGAAAAATATACACAAATTTTTAACCTCCCTTTCCCACCCCTCATTTTCAATAGAACTATTTGCTTTCTGCCCTGTTGGAATTGTTTTGGGGGCTTTTGTGTTTGTTTTGTGTAAATGTTTGATGAGTTGTCCACAATGAAACTGAAACTTGTGAAAACCCAGGTTTCTCTTGTGGCTTGAAATGTACCATTTTACACACATGGGAAAGATCTCAACTATCAGATATACTCAGATTACTCCATATCATATACGGTCCGCTTGATCCCAGAAGGAGGAATAAAGGTGTGGTCTCAAAAACACAAACATCAAACTTCCCAAATAACATCACTGAAATGCCCCAAAGTCACCTGAATGCATCCTCATTCAACAAAATTAAGATCTAACTTTGTCCCAGATGGCTTCTCCCCCTTTCTACACAGCTCAAAGATCCACATCCTCAGAAGGAGCTCCAGGTTTCAGTTCATTCACAGAGATGGTTATTCCATTAACACCAGTTCACTCCTGTTCAAAATACCTACATGAAACTTCAGTAAGGTAAACTTCTGAAACTACCTTCACTGGTGGCAAGTCACTCAGCCCAAAGACATTGATTTCTTACAAAACTCATCACCTGATATTCCTTCTCAACATCCATCAAACTCACCATTTACCAAGTCTTGAAAATCAATATGAAAACAGAAGAGAAAAAAAAATCAAGAAAGAAAAGTGGATCAACTGTTTTTGCAGCCTTTGAATACAGCTTCGTTTAAGATTCGTATGAAATCCTGGTTTATTTCTTCTTTTATGCAATTTGATTTGCCTGGTCACTTAAAGTCAGCCTCAAATTGAAGTTTCCCTGCACTCTGAGGAAGTTCAGAACTGCCTTTCAGACTTAATTCTCACTATTGGAACTTCCACTGGTGTGCAGAGCGCCATGCAGACTCCAGGAGACAAGCACAAGTTCCTTGGAGAGGTTACATTTTCTGTAAAAACAGTCTTCCACTACAGAAAGCTTTTCTAGCAAGTTTGTTTGTTCACCCTGCCATTGCTTTCCATCTTCCGAAGTGCTACAGCATCAGCTATGCCAATCAAGACCAAAAGAGGACTGAAATCACAATCACATTTCAAGGCTAAGCCCACAGATCCTCCCACATTATCAACTGCCCAAATACTGGACCTGTAACTCCAAATACTGAAAAAGTATAATAACACGTCAAGGATGAAACTGTCCAACAGGGCAAACCCTAAAGCTAAAAAAACCACAGGGAAAGGGAGAATCACTTCTGAGCATCACACCTGGTACTCATCTCAAAGGGACCAATGGACCAACAACCCTTCCCGACAACACTGGGGGAAAACAACAAGCTAGCACCAAAGCTAAAGATAAGGAAACCCCCACAACTAACACACAGAGCAGAGCCTTGCAGTCACAGAAATATTTCCTCCTCCTCCTTCGTACGTACTCAGGGCAAGCTCCTAACACCACTCACAGTTTATTAATTGCAGATTTTAACACTGCTTGGCAACTCATAGCAACATCTAAAGTCAGGCTGGCTGGATATGAGTAATTCTAGGCAGCTCCTACTACTACCAGTGATGGGGCAACACACCGAAGACTGATCTTCACAGCTAACACCAGTGTTTGTAGCACATCCACTACCATCAGGAAAAAGAATGCACTGCTCAGTTGATCAGGAATTACCAGTTTCCAGTTTGGCCCCCACATCTCAGCAAGGGCAGTGGGAATTACCTCCAAATCCCCCTTGGTAATGGATTCTTCTTCCACGCGGAACTGCAAGTCCTCCACCTTCCTGTGAGAGGGAAAAGAGACAGAGAGCAATCAGTAACACTCAGATTAGCACCCTACAAGCAGCCACTGCACATGGGCCATCCTTGCACAGTTAAAAGATGGGGGGAAAAAAAAAGACAAACGTCATATAAAGAAGACCAGAGGTTGTACAGATCCGTCATGCACAACTACACATGAAGCCACACAGAGACTGGAAGTGCCTGGGACTCTTCTGCAAAGTCTGAATGTAAAAATCTCTTAACAATACAAAGTAATTCAATCTCCTGCTAAACTCAGTCCTCTTTATTCTCTTTACTGATTTAAAAAAAAAAAAAGAAAGCAGTAATGAAGATGTTACGCTGGCTGCCAGATGTAAAGGTTCTGATTCAGTTACTGAGACAAAAATAGCCACAAGAGTACATATCTAACTTCATAAACAAGCTTCCTTGTCTAAACCTCCCCTAATTAGAGAAGGCATCTGTTGATATTTAGGACATAGTTCAGCTGTCGTGGGTTGAAGGGTCTCCTGGATCTGGGAAAGTGAACTGCCTGCCCGGAGAGTATGAATGAACAGTTCCTCTCCAGAAGGAGCACTGTCCCAATGAAACCAGCACCATCTCCAGCCTTCTCAGCACACAGAAAAGTCTTCATTCCCACTGGAGGGTTCAGTGGGAATGCATATGAAGCAGTTGGCCTCCAAGAATGACAAACAGATCTTTCCTCTCATCCAGAAAGGAAATGTATGCATCATCATATATACACGGATAGGACCCCTGGGAGATAGGGAATCACACTGTACTCCAGTTTGACTTCCCCTTCTCAGAATGTCCACAAGCTCACCACATCACAAAAAGATACATACACTGCTTCTCCCTGCTCAGAATCAGGAACCAGAAAAGAAGGAAGAAGGCTGGAAGCCCTCAGTAAACTTCATGGCCCAGCAAGAGCCCAAGGCTGTCTGGCCATCAGCCAGCAGTGGCAGAGGAACTGCTGCCCACACCGTACTGTCAGGGCAGTATCTGCCATTGTCACATGCTCTTGGATATGGAAGCAGTCTGTCAAATTTTTATTGGTGCCTTCACAGTTGTGCCACCAGTTTGGTGTCCATCAGGAACATAAGCTGATAACGTCTTCTGTCTGAAGAGCTACGTGTATTTGGCAAGAACATGGGTCAAACAACGCAACAGGCAGACTGCAGGAGCCAAGATGGGGGAGCACAGCACATGTGAAATACAGGAAGACATCCAAGAGTGACTCTCCAGTCACTTTGGTGTCCTTACATCCAACCAATGACCTTCTCAGCTAAGAGAATCACCTCCCCCATGGTTTCACCTTCCCTGTGCCCACTCATTCTCATTTTACCTCTTCTCCTCTTCCAGTTGGTTCAGCAGTTCAATCTTCTCCTTCTGCATCCCATCCACCAGTGCTCGTGCTCGCTGGAGGTTTCCCTCTGCCTCTGTGACATACTGCAGCAAACAAAAAAAGAGCCCGAGTCACAAAAGCTGGAAACATTTGAAGCGTGGAGCTGTTTAAAAAAGGATCAGAACAGGGAACAGAAGGTTCTGACAATCTATTTATGAGGCTACTATTGTAAGAAGGTAGATTTGCCAAAAAGCTCAGTACATAAGCATCAAAAAAAACCTGCTCAAACTTCCTCAGTGAAAATGTGATCCATGTTTCAGTGACTCTGACTTGAATCCTGTGGAGAATCCAGCTCTGATTAGACTTAAGCATTTCTAGCCTGAACAGTTTTGAAAGTGTGGTCTGAGGTTACCAGATCCAGTTCTTCCCTCATCATGGAGCAAGAGAATCATTTCAGACTTGCATTAATTCCTTACTGACAATTACCAGAAAATATTTTTCCAGAAGGAAGATGTCAGCCTGCAATTGAGCTATCATTTCCTCCTGTGGTCCTGGCAGGCAGCTGTGGCCCACCGCAAAGAGACACAGTGCTACTCACTTCTACTCCCTGCAGCTAACCACAGCTTATAGACATGAGCAAGGAACTCAGGGCAAGAGCAGTTATTAGAGAGCCGTGCACCAAAGAGCAGCATAAACATGCAACTCCTTTCCTTATACATTCAAGTGGATAAAGTACTATCTACATAAAATCCTGACTGAAAATCAACATGCTAGCATGATCAGCCTGCTTTCCTTTCAACTGTCAATGCTTAGTGTGAACAAACAACCCTCTTCATCAGCAAAGCAGGGATTTGCAGGAACTGAGCTGATGTTCTCAGCAACATCTGATAGTACCAAAGAACACTGCAGTGCAGCCACAACCAAGACCAGAGCAGATGGCTCAGGGCACTGTGCTCGCTTCCCACCTGCATTTCAGCACTCAGGTGTATCAATACACCAGACAAACTACCTTCTGTCCTTGGTCTGGTACAGCCCTGTTTCTGTCCCTTTACTGTGGGAGAGGGAGCACATTCCAGCAGCAGGAAGGTAGAAAGCCCACAGTGTGGGAAGCTGACTCCACAAGAAAGGCAGAAAGTCAGAGCCCACAGCTGGCACATTAGGTACCAAGGAGCAGCTTGGGTTGGAAGGGACCTTACAGCCCATCCAGTTCCAACATCCCACGGTGGGCTGGGTGCCCCCTACGAGCTCAGGCTGCCCAGGGGCCCATCCATGGCCTTGGGCACCTCCAGGGATGGGGACCCACAGTTTCTTTGGGCAGCAATGCCATGGTCTCAGCGCCCCCCAGGCCACCCCCTCTCCCACCTGCTCATGTTGGGCCTTCATGATGGCAATCTCCTTCTCCACCTCACAGATGTGGCTGGTGGCCTTGGCCACCTCAGCCCGCTCCAGGTCACGCTCTGCCAGCAGCTGCTCGATGTGCTGCTGTTTTTCCTTCAGTGCCTCCTGCAGAGCTGTGGTGCCAGAGATTTTACGGGCGTAACGAGAGGAGGTCTCTGTCAGCTGGAGAAGAGTTAAGAAGAGACAGAATAAAGCCATGTTCTCCCCAGCCTAGAACAGCTTGGAGTCCAGGTCTCCTGATCATTTCTTAGGCTGTACAGAGCTGCAGTTCCAGCTTTGGACCCTCTGGGCCCCACAGGTCAGGTTAACGAGTCTGTGCCCTGCTCTGCTACGCCACAACCGAAGAACCATTTCCCAAAGGACACAACATGGGGTGGGAATTGGGCTAAGAAAGACTAGAGTGTACTGTACTGCTGGCCTTTTAAAATACATGTGACTGATGCCCAGCACTGGGGCAGTCCCAAAGTGAGCTCAGTTATGAGGATGGATCTCAACTGGAGAGCGGTGTGCTTGGTTGGATCCACTCCCAGGGATGGATACTGCACCCCTTGTCCCCAGCCAAGAGGACTGCAGGTGCTATGCAGCACACACTACGTCAGAGCTTTTAATAATGGTTTTGCTGCTCTGGTGTCTGCCTTCTTGATCATCTTCCAAAGCACGAGGCATGTGATCCAGCAGAGTGTCACCCCTTGGAGCCACAGTGGCGTCACTGCAGAGCTGGAAGGCAGAGCTGCTTAGCAGCACACTGCTACACAAACACACTGGCAGGAAGCAACTGGCATTTTGTGCAGGGATCTCGTAACAAATCTTGCTCTTGACAGCAGAGCTGAGGTGCAGCCCATTGCAAATAGCACTCTGGACTCTAATGGTCACCACTGCTCAGTGTGTGGTTACACCTCTCACATTTGTGGAAGGAGTCTCATTTGTAAGATCATAAACCGTATCCCAAACCCCGCTTCCCTCATCTCATCACCAGGGAAGGAGCAGCTGCCCCAGTGCAGCTGCTGCAACTGAACTCCAGCCCTCCCATCTCATAGAGCTGAATCCCAGCAGCAGATGGAGAGTGGAAAAAGCCACTTACCAGCCCACTGCGGCTGGGCCTGCCCCCAACTGAGGAAGCCACAGAGCTGACGGAGCTGATGGAGGAGCTGCTGGGGCTGTGGGTTAGGGCAGACACCCCCATGGCCATCCTCTTGCTCTTCTTTGCTTTGGCAGGGCTGGTCGATGGGAACCCAATCCGGATCACTTTGTGGATGGGAGCAAAGAGGCCGAACTTGGGAGGGCACTGAAAATACCTGCAACCAGAGAGATGTACTGCATCAGAAGGGCAACTGCATCCACCTCACCCATGCCCTGCAGAAAAGCATTACCATGCACACATTCTGATGAGCTGCCAGGAAGGACCCATGTGGCTGCCCAGGTAGCACAAGGCTCCCAATAGAGAAACAAAACAAGAGCACATACATCTTCCTTCCAGAAGCAAACCAACCCTCCCCAAACCAGCATCTAGGTGCTTTCCATCCTACTTGCAAGACAGTCACATAGCAAAGCATATCCAATAAAGACAAATCATACGGCTCTCTACAGTGTTCTATGGGTAAATTTTTTCTTTCAGAGCAGGAGGGGAAGAGTGGAAGCTTTCAGCTCCTGCTCTTCCAGCACAAGTCCTCTTCCTCCAGATGTGAGCAGCTGCTTCCTAACTGCCTTCTACTTGGAAGCAGTCACAGGGCTGCATCACAGAGCTGTGTGTGCTTGGGAGGCCAGAGTACAGCCTGATCCTCATCCAGATGAGAGATTTGCTTCCCTGCACCTGTTCAACTCCATTTCCCCCTCTCCATAAAAAATAACCACAAAAAATCTCCTGCAATCCCAAACTGCTTAGCCCCTGTCTGCTGCCAACACAGGCTCTTGGGTTTGGAAAAACCAATCCTGCCACGGGTTGACAATATTCTAGAACAGAAAAAGAGAATGAAAATCTGCGTGACCTCTTGTAAACCAGACAAAGCCCTCATGAGCATCATTTTTCAGACACAGTTGGCACAGGCAGCCCAACAGCATGGCACCAGTCTACATGCTCTAAGCACAAACTGCTACTCCACAACACAGCCCCTCAGAACTCCCAAGAAGCTCTTCACAAGTTAGAACCTGCAGCACACTGCCTTTACTCATCCACTTTTAGTCCAGATTGAAAGTGGTTGCAATTAACCTTAATAGCTCTTAAACAGCAACCAGGTCCAGATCATTTGGCAGCAGAAACATCTGCTAGAAAAACTTCCTCAGCTTGAGGAGATCCACCATCAGCTCACCTAGAGAGCTTACCACAGCAGTGATGGGGATGGGATCCTTTGCTCACTCATTTACTCCCTGTTACCTTCCCTACCTTAGCACAGCTGTAGCAGCCAGTTACTGCAGCACAGAGCCTCGGGCAGCCAGGCCAAGCATGCTCACTAGATGGCAACAAGCACCAAAGCAGAGCCCTGGGAGCTCTCTTCCCAGGCTGATTCTGGCAGGATGAACTCAGGAATGCCAAGCAGTCATGGCAGAGTTGGGGAATACAGTCCAAAGGCTGCCTGCATGCCCCAGGGGAGTCAGGTTTATTATGAAACCTGCTGTCAAAAGCAGCACATGCTGGTGGCTGCCAGTGAGGCACTTTCACTGCTGTAAAAGCCAGGAGATCAAGGGAAGCGCAGGGGAATGTGTTCACTGTGCTAGGAGATCTGCATCACTGGCTGGGATACAGGGGGCAGGGGTGCCTTACAGATTCCCCTCAATTTCCCCTCCTTAATCAGAAACCCTGAATTCACTCCAATCCCCTGATTTCTTCCATGGAATCAAGAGCAGGAACAATGCAAAAAAAAAAAAACCAAAACGCACGACGTCTCGCAGACATGAGACACAACACAGCAAAATAAAACCATGACACAGCAGTTCCAGAAGAAAGGTGGCTTTCAGAAACTGGATTTTCAAAACACTGTAATAGAGATGTGAGGACAAGAACCAGAGAACACCCTGACCACTCACATCTGCCTTCCACATATCCCATATGCACAAAGACAATAAATCATTTCTTGACAACCCGAAGATTGCACTTAGAGATAATTTATTTTGTGTGATAAAGAAAGCAGGGACTTGGATCCACTCCATGACATTGATTCTCCTCTTTTTGGAATAGGCTGGACCTCAGCCATCTGCTGCCAATCATCTACTGCTTTCTTGCCCTGACACTGAACAAGGCAGCATTTCTCTGATTTTAAATGAGAACATATGACTGCTGATTCAACACAAGAAACCTTTATTACGGAACCTGAGATCTAACAGTGGCGGAACTCTCAGTTCCTGAGCAGTTTCAAAGTTAAACCTCACTTTTAATGTGAGATTCCCATAAGAAGCTCAGAGAAATCAACTGTGTTTCCCCTGAAAGGGGCTCATGAAGGACAGGAAATCAGTTCCACCTGTGTTGGATGTGGGTCAAAGCACTGCTACATAACTCAGACCTGAACATCACCAAACTCAGGATGTGATGCTGGGGGCACTCCCTTGTCTAACTTCTATGTGAACAGAGCACTGCTGCTTGGGAAGCTTGCCTAGTTATCGAGATACAACAAAAATAGTGGAAGGGTCCATTGAGCCAGAGGTGGTTAAGATCCACCAGCAAATAGCTGTCATTATACCAGGACAAATTTCTTCTCAGGATGAGTGGTGGTACAGCTGCCCAGGGAGGAGATGGAGGTACTATCCCTCGAGCTGTTCCAGTCCTATGTGGCACTGATATGGATAGAGGGTGGGGGATGGGTTAGGGTTGGACTTGGGGAATCTCAGTTGCCTTTTCCAACCCTAATGATTCTATGGTTCATGCTACAGAATTACTACAAGAACAGATGTCAACCAAGAACTGGACTCTTCCTCCCACCACACCATGTCCAGCCCAGCACCCCAGCTCTTCTTCCCAATCCCAAAAGGTGTTCGGTGCCACCACCAAGGAGGTGGTGGGACCCCACGTGCCCAGGCTGGGTTTGGGGCACTCCGTACCTCGTCCCAGCCACAGCCCCATCGTTCTTCCCCAGGGGCTCATCCAGCTCCACGCCACACCACTCTCCTTTGGCAAAATCTGTCTCTCCCACATAGCGCACAACTCCTGTCTTCGTCCCACCGACCTGTTGGGGAGAAAACACTGAGGGTTAGAGGCAAACGCCGGCGTTTCTGCAGGTCAGCTAAAGCTGGGACAGCTATGGAGAGAGAAGGGGGGGGAAAAATATCAGATTTTCCAATTTAGCTGTAATGAATGGATAGTTTTCATTCTGAAATCTCCTGGCACTAAAAGATCTCTCTTCCAGCTACAAGAGAATCTCCCACTTTTTGACATGCCTACCTGGGATAGGTCAGGACAAATACAATGAAAACATCAGCTAATCGCATATGATTGCTTGTCAGGCCTTGAAGAGGTTCATCCCTCCAAGCACAGCTTTCTGCAAAGAATGAACACCCACACTAATGGCGTTCCAGCTCTCTGCTCTTTTAGCTGGCAGCTCTGGGACAGGATTTCAAAGGAATAATCTGAGGCAGCAAGGCTCATCAGCTCATCCCCACGTAGGGTTTGCTAGCACACAGCTAACAGCCCTTCCAGCAAACCTCTCAGAATAAAGACATTTTGTTGAGAAAGAGCTCTGCTTTTACCTACACATCCTACACCAGTTCACCAAGTTAGAATGCAATGTGAAAAAGGCTCTCATTGTCCTGCGAGCCTTCAACTGCCACCCCCACCACAGAGAAATAAGAATAAATCACACCTTCTGCTCCCATATGTACACCTAAAACTTTAAATGTGCAGAGCAGACCCCAGGACAGCACAGGTCAGGAATGTACAAAGCCACGCTATGATCACTGCAATGAGAACACATTTCAATGAGCAGCAGCTGTACCAGCTGCCTCTATCTTTACACCTATGGGTTTCATTAGACATTTGTGCTGAGACAAGAAAGATGGAGAAGCAGAAGGGATGTTCTAAGGACTCAAGTGAATGAGCACATAATGTAAACCTTTTTGGCCTCTGCTAAGCCTGTGTTCAAGGAAGAAAGCTTAATAAAATTAAATCTACAGCTTTTATCTTCGATGATTGTTGGTTATTAATATTCTTAGTATTAAATTTTACACTAATGAATTTTACATTCAACAGAATAATATTATCCTACAGAAAACAGTGTCAGAAGAACACAAATCTCCAGTTTTACGTATTCTGTGCTGGGAACGTAACAGGTTTACCAGTTCTTAATCACTAAATATCCTGAAAATGGTTTATCCAAACAAGAATGAGTGTTTCCAACCTAAAAATAACTGCACCTGAAAGAGAGTACAGCTCTGCAGGATGGGTCCTACCCCACATCCCAGGAGGCCAAGCTGCAAACAGCTCAAGTTTGTCTTCTGTAATTTCTCTCACTAGAAATTCAGCAAAGTGTTACTTACAGAGAAAAGTCTGCTCATGTTCTATTCACTACAGGAAGGAGGAAAAGCATCAACAAGAAAGCTTTCACGTCCTATACTGTGCCCAGGAGTGAAACGGTTTAATTTCAGTAGTGGGTACTTGGCCAGTTGCATGTTCAAACTGTCTTCACTCATGATGAAACAGTAGACCTCTTTTTGACTTATTTGAGTTTGGACAGATCCGTTATCAATATTAATGCAACGATTTAGTGCCCTTCTAATACACTTCTTGAACTGCAAATTGAACTCAATGGAGTTGTAATTCATCTTATCATCATTTATAGGAATTTAACTCTGGGAGGATGCCTCAAAAAGCCTGATGAGCTCCCTCCATCAGCACGGTTCTCACCACATTGCTCTGGGGCCTCTACAAAGGGCCACTTGCAAATAGCAAAGAAAGTCAAAGAATGGATAGGTTGGAAGAGACCTCAAGGATCACCCAGCTCCAACACATGTCGTGGGCTGGGTGCACCCCCAGCAGCTCAGGTTGTCCACAGCCCATGGCCTTGGGCACCTCCAGGGATGGGACATCCACAGCTCTGTGGGCAAAGAGCTCCCCCAGATGGCGACGCAACTCCATTTTATTTTTTGCTTTTAAGAGCTACTCTGTTATACTCGTGTGGCAGCCCACAGTGAACCTCCCAACTTTTGGCAAACACACAAAACTCTCATGGATGGAGAGCCTCAAAAATTCCTCCGACGCAGACATGCAGATTTATTCAGCCCTGACGATCTGTTAACACTGTTAAAATAGACAACACGTTTTGGAAAAAGCCAGCTGGCAGGGTGCATCAGTGCACAAAGCAAGTGGGCTCATCACAACAGAAGTGTTTGTTTCTATTATACTCTTCATTAAATCACAAGCATCGCCTTAGGAGGAAGATAAAAGCAGTTTCTCTGGCCACAAGCACACCTCCAGCACTGCACATACAGAGTTCAAGCCAGGCTGGACAGGGCAATGCAATGCCCAGCTGTACCCAGCACAGGTCAGACAAGCCACAGCTTTGTAGTACTGACATTCCATTCACAAAAATAAACACAATTTCCAAGCCCTTTCAGAAGAGCTCTGAAGTCACCTTACCAAGGTGACTCTTTAGTGACCCAGCTTTCTCTGCTTCAGGTGAAAACTTTATGCTCCATCCCCTCCAGATGGACAGAAGCAGCCTCAGAACTCCATAACTCAAATCTCTAGGCAAGCTCACAACCAGGCTCAGCTCCCTTCCCATGCCTCTGAACAGAGATCCATTTTTTGACCTCCTCAACAAAATCTTTCCAATAGTCTCAAGAAAGTCTTGGGCTTGACCTTCAGAATGACACAAAGCCACAGATCCATAATGGCTCTATATCCTTCAGAGTGTGTGAGAAAAGCACTGTGCAAACATCAAAGAGGTCCTCCCACCTTCCTGCTATCTGCAGTAACACTGACATCCCATTTTACTACGGCTTTCTCATCAGAATGACAAAATTGGATTCAGACCAGTATCCCAAGGCTGAAAAGACAATGATGCTAATCCTCCCAGAAACTGTCTTCATCAGAGCTGCTAACAGATCATTTAAACAATTTGCCCAATTAGCACCAGGCCACGTCTTGATCCGGTGGCTGCAGGTCCAACTCCTGCCAATCACATTTCCTCTTTTCCCTGTTATCCTTCCTGCTCCATCCCACAGCACTTTTGCTCTCATTAAGAACTTCAACCACAGTGCATGTAATGCACTGTTTGCAATTCACTGCAATACTGCTCAGAGAGAGGGGGGAAAAAACAAAAATGTTGTAATTCAGGTCAACACAGACTGTTCTCCACAGCGCCAGGCACACTTCACAGGGAGCAGACCCCTCCTTGAGCACATCCCCAGGCAGAAACCACACAGATGATGCTGTGCTGCCTGCTCACAAATCTCATACTCCATCTCCATTAATTTTCTCTGCTCCTTTCCACAAGGCAAGACTGCTGACCAAGGTGAGAACATACACACAAGCACAAGGTACTTACACGTTTGCACTTTCTTTACTAAAAGCACCATCATACAGTAATACAACATCCCAAGCTGGAAGGGACCCATTAAGGATCATCAAATCCAACTTCTGGCTCCACACAGGACCCTCCCAGAAATCAGCCCATGTGTCTCAGAGCTATAGATGGGCTATAGGGTGATGGGCAGCTCATCCTGCAGCTAGTGAGCACCGCCATGCACAATGCATGACCAATTCCCCAAGCACTGGTCACAGCTTAGAGCGTGGGTGCCCAACCTTCTGGTTTGTCTGCACCACATTAAGTGAAGAGGAGTTATCTTTGGACTGCCAACTACTAATGAACAGCACATGAGCTGCTGTTGTTACTCTACACTGAATGATACCAACCAGAACTGGAACCCACCTTTATCAGAGGAGTGCTGCTTGCTGCTGTTTAATGGGTAGGCTTTACCCAGCATTAAGTTGAAGCAGCCATCCTTTCCCTCAGACAGGTGTTGGCCTTCTCCTTGTGCTCATCTCTGGAGCACATTTCTACTGAGCTGAGTGCTAGAAGCTGCTTCCCAGCTCTGTGCCATTTAGCTCTTCCAAGCACTGATGGCAGAACATTATCACACAGGACCTGACTCACAGAAAATACCTCTAGCAGAAGCACAGTAGTTTTCTTCCAGACCCTTCAGACCATGGGAAATAACCACCTGTAAGCACAGGAGGTAAACACACATGTATGGGAAGTGCATGCCAGGACTTACAGAGGTGCATCCCAGCGGACAGACAGGCAGAGCACACAGCCATTCAGGGTAAGGAGGAGATCTAGCTCATGTTCAGGTGTGTCTGCAATTATAGCTCACAACAAAGGAACTGTTATAGTCTCTTCTAACCTGAACACTTACCTTTGGGGCTCACCCATCCTGCAGGACAGTGCTGCTGACACAGAGCATCCACACACATTAATCTTCCAGGCAGCAGTGAGAAAATAATGCCCTTGGGATGCAGTGCAAGGGGAAAGCCTGCAATTACAGCATCCCCCCCGATGCTGCCTTTGATACCAAGTCTGCCCACATTAATAATACAGTTTGCTCCACCACGGGCCACTCACAACTCTTATTTAATGACAAATATAGCAAACACAAGACAAGCATTGGCCATGCATCAGCCTAAATGAATGGTTAGGAGGGTGTGTGCGTGCACAAAAAGCCTCCAAGGGTTAGTATGGCAGCAGGGCAAGGCAGTAGCTTTTTATTTATGGGCTGCTCTCTCTTAGTTTCACTAAGTTCCTCATTTCCTTCCTAATGCCCCACTTGTCCCCACAGCAGAAAAACTTCAGTCCCAGGGCTCGCACAGCTCAAAGCAAGCTGCCAGCACAGCTCATGGCTGTTCTCTGCTCAAGGAGAGAGGCATAGGTTGCAATTCCCCTTGCTGGGAGCTGCTGATGGGAAGGACTTCTCACTCAGCTGCTTAAAGGCTTTCTGCAGCTCCCAGTTGGCACATCAAGGCTGGTGTGTATGTTTGCATGGGGTACTATAGAAGAGGACATGATTAGTTGACTCATGAGAATGTTCTGCCATTCCCCAAGAGCCAGAGATGGCACACACTGCTGGCAAAAACCACTCTGCAGTGCACAGAGGAGAAAGCGACTGCTATCACACACCCAGGGTGAGCCCAGAGCCTCTTTCCAGCAGAGAAAGCCTCCTGCCACGAAGGCAGGCTCCATCACATCCCTTCTCCAGCACTGCATCTATTGCAGCAGTAGATGCAGTTTCAGCCACCTCCAGGTCCTGGCAACATCACAAGCACAGAATCCATCTGAGCAGTATCTGGGGCAGCACTGTGCAGGAATACAGTCACTTAGGAAACATCACGGCCTTTAAGTAGTTGTGTTCATTACTACATTTCAGTATAGAACTGTGCAACCCCAGTAAGGGAACATAAGGATAGCTAAAGGACAGAACATCTCTATGAAAAGAATATTCCTTATTTAGACTTGCTTATAGAGAAGTCACCTCCTTCCCACCTTTCTTAGGCACTTGAGGGTGGAATGAGTTCAGCTGCTGAGCTGCCTCCCCCTCAAAGCATATAAAATGCATTTTCTTAGGGAAAAAAAATAACAGAGATCCCTCTCTAGCAGAAAGTGCTCAACTGCTCCATCTCTTTTTCCATCCATCCTGTCCCTGGAGAAAGGCAACAAGGAAGCCCCACATTAATAGCAGCACTCTGGCAACTGGCATACCTTGGGAAGCTCCCTTCTCACTAAAGCAAAGATTAAATGTTCCACATTGAGGCCAGACCTCAAGAAACGAGTTCCACAGCATCACAGCGGAGGGCTTTTCTTCTCACCTCTTCAATGCAATTTTTGCATCTTTGGGAAAAAGTCTGAGTTCAAAAGTGCCAAAGACAAACATGATCTAACTCTTCTAGGGGAAAACTTCGTTAGATTACATTGGAAGGGCTCTAAGAACAAAGCCCTGAAATGCAAAAAGGGCTCAAATCCATTACAGTTAGAAGACAAGTCAAGGAAAATCTCCAGCAGAAGTCAAGCAGGATGCAGAACGAGGTCAGCAGTGGCCATTATACACCCAAAAGGAGTCCTGCAACCTCTGTTACAAACGGCATGGCCTGCTCTCACCTGGAGAGCCTTTGGTGGGTTTCAGATGCCTAAAAGTTATTCTCAAGTCACTTCCCAGGAACACATGGAGTACAAGTAATAAAGACAACTGAAATCAGACCCATCTGGAGAGGACACAGCCTAACACTGACTCGAGGTTTGAGGCAGCTCAGGTTAACTCAATTATTGTTTACATATTCAAACATCAGCTGATGCCTCTGTTACTAAATAATATATCTGCCAAGCACAAACAACGGAAACACAGCAGCAAACGGTTTCCTACTGTCATTCTTAGGGTAGATGTGGCACTGAGGGACATGGTTAGTGGGCATGGTGGGGATTGGTTGGATGGACTGATGGCTGGACTTGGTGATCTTAGTGATCTTCTCTAACCTTAATAGTTCTATGATTCTATCCGTTCCTTTCCCAGACCTCTGCTACTGCATGCAAACAGCTCCTGATATTTCTCTAAGCTGAGAGCTTCTGCTACAGCCAGCAAGATGCCGAGCTCATTTCAGGTTTGCTCTTTTGAAGTCATTCATTACAGTAACAAAGAACAGCACATATTCTCTCCTACAACATCTGGGTGGATAAGCCAGCAGGCTGGGAGGGAAGGTGGGCTCCCAGTCATTTATAAACAAACAGAACAACAACAAAAATGAAATCTAAACGAAGAAACAAAAACCAGAAGTCCAGGGAGAAAACCACCAACAGTTTCTATGACATGAGCGCAATGAATCTCAGTCTGCATATTTTGCTGCTTCTAAAAGGGGCAGTCCCCACTTGAGGACTCTCCCTCCAAGAGGTAAAGGTCAGGAGGGGAGCAAACAAACTGACCAAAGGAGGATAGATTCCTGCAGTTGTTTTTTCCCTTGAGCTTATTAATGTTGAACCATCAATGTGTGTGTAAACAAAGCATCTCTCTGCTCCCCCTGAGAGCACCAGGGGCAATGCATCCATCCATGGAGACAAACCCCTGTCCATAACCAGAGGGGAGGTCTGCCTACACTTCCCTGCTGTAACTACTGGTATTATGACCACATGCCCCAAACACACCACATAGATAACTTCAAATCAAAGCCAGGCTGCCCAGGATGCACAAAGACCAACCCCTGGAACCTGTTATCCCCATTGGTTAAAGTCATCTTCATCTTGCAGTTCCCATGGATACTACAGTGGATAAAGTCAGAAGAGACATGTGCTATAATGCCAGATTCTTCACGACACTGGATATCACAGCATTCATCATCCACACTAAACAAAACTGAACTGTTTTAAAGAACCGCAGAATGAGACTGCATTTGTTTGTGATATTCTTCTCCTTCTCAATCTCCACAGAAAAAAAATACTCCTTTGCTAGGACAAACTTGCAGCAAGCCATTTTAGCACAAGTACACAACCAGGTACTCTAAAACAACGGAAATCAGTCACAAATAACTCATGCATCAGTGCAGGGACCTCCTCACAAGTCCTGCCCTTCAGTAAAAATAACTGCAAGTTTATTTCTGTATGGGAAAGGATTTACCATCGCATCCACTATCTTAAAAACTGAAGCACCAAAAGGGGCATGACCAGCTACAGGAGATTCCTGCAAAAGTTACAGAGAGTCTTGCTGAAAAGAAAAGGATTTTCTATCCATTTCCCTCCCAAGTTTGAGTTACTGTCCCTCTGATGGTACTCCATCACTCAGTCGAGTACTCCCAGTACTCCGCTACTGCTCAGTACAAAAAGTATTCTGGAAAAAGTTGTCTTGCACCAATTAAGAAAAAAAAAGAAAAAACAGATGCCCACAAGGCACAGTGTCCCAAATAACAACTAATGCAGGAGATCAAAGCCTGCTTGGCTGAGACACCCTCTTCTCAATGCCGCACTATGCTCCACATCTCACCACCATCCATCCTCCTTCCCTTGCCCCAAACCTAACCAGAGCCACCCAGGGATGGAACAAATTCTTACCCTTCACCTTTGGAGGGTTACTCCGTGATCAACTCACCAGCACGCGATCTCCGAGCCGCAAGTCCTTCTCCCCTTTCTTCACAGACCCACTGTCCGAGAGGTTCGACCCCGACTCATTGCCCGTCTTCATGGCGCTGTTGAGGACGCTCTCCCGCAGTGGGATGACACGAGTGGAGAGCGGCGGCGTGGCCGTCCCTGAGTGCAGGGACAAGTTCTGAGCTGTGAGCGAATCCACCGAGGGGACGTCGCTCCCCGAGCCCTCAGCCACCGGCTGCCGCGTCAGCTTGGACGGTCGCGTGAAAATCCCCTGCAGCGGTTGGCACTCGAAGTAGCGCACGCCTCCAACAGAGCCATCGTTCTTACCCACGGGGTCATCCAGCACAACCCCCGCCCACTGGCCTGGAGCAAATTGTGTCTCCCCAAGGTACTGGATCACTCCTGGCTTCACTCCGTTCACCCAGACGCGTTCGCCCACCACAAAGTCTCCCAGGAAGTCATCGCCCACCTCGGCAGCCTTTGACCCCGACTTCTCGGTGCTGGAGGTGGAGGTGGCACTTTGCTTGTGAAGAGGCGAGCCTGCAAAGCAAGGGGAAAGGGGTTGGAACGAGGAGGAATCCTAAATCATAGAATCGTTAGCATTGGAAAGACCGCTAAGATCATCTAAGCCAACCATCATCCCATGCCTGTGACCGCTCTAGGCCACGTCACTCAGTGTGACAGCTACCCTTTTCTTGAACACCTCCAGAGATGTTGACTCCCCCACCTCCCTGGGCAGTCTGTGTCAGTGTGTCACCACTCATTCTGAGAATTTTTCCCACTATCCTCCTCTGCAGCAACTGATGGCCATCAGCTCTCATCCTATTGCCATTACCTGGGAAAAGAGGCCAGTCCCAACCTCACCACAACCTCCCTTCAGGAAGTTGCAGGGAGGCAGCCAAAACAGCAGGAAAGGGCTTTACAAAATGGAGCACAGCTCAGACTGCACATGTCCATCAGGCAAAGGTTAGAAACAAGGCAACCCCATTAACTACAAATCTTCCTTGGCAGAAAGACAGTTTGAACAGAAATCTGTATGTGCTGCCCAGTTTCTGCAGAGCTCACGTAAAATAAAGGACAAACTCCATGTCATAACCCCCTTTATAATATACATTTATTCCCAGTTCCATTACAGCACTGAAAGATATTTTGCATGGCAGTGTGAATAAGCTCAGCAGAACAGGAGCGCTGGGAGGTGCTTAAAAAAAGGAGAAATCAAGGACAATGCCAAAGTCACCTTTTTATCCTAAAACAGGAGTGAGCACTGATGTCTTAGTGAGCTCCACAGAACCACAAGTCTGCAACAGTTAACCCAAGCACTGAGTGCCCCATTGGAGGATGTTAATAGCTTCTGTGGGATCCAACAGATGCCTTTGCAAATTACTTGCTTCTCCCAGCTGCTGCCATGCCCTTTGCAGAGCAGAAGCCAGCAGTAAGCAGACACCTGGGGTACGTTCAGTACAAACAGAGCATCTATAAACAGGAAGCATCTACAAACCCCTGGAAGCACAGCTCTTCCAGGGTCAACATTGAGCATACAGAACTCAGTTGTGCAATAGGGAGTGCTCTTATTCCTACATCAGCTGCTAAAGCTGAAGCCAGACCTCCAGTTACAGTTTGCTGAGAGAAGGAAAGCTGCAGATGATGCTGGACATTCACTGTCCTCAGTGGTCGTGGCCAGCATATCTGGGTCTGGCCAAACTTATTGTAATATGAAAGGAGAGCCTTACAGAATCACAGAATCATTAAGGTTGGAAAAGATGACTAAGATTATCTAGTCCAACCACCAACCCACCACCACTGTGCCCACTAAACCATGTCCCTTAAGTACATGGCCACACCTGAAGGGTCACTGACAACTCCAGCAAACAAGTTAGTGATCCTACACTTGCTGACCCCACTGACAAAATATGCTACAAATACTGTGCTTTCTGCCTAGGTCCCAAAAGAACCAAAATGAAGAGTGTATGGATTTCATTAAAGCTTCCCCAATTTGAGAAGGGTGGGCAACAGCTCTTGGATAGGGCAGGTAGAGAAAAGAGTAACAGTGGCCAACATGATCCAAATGGGAATGCTTATGTGAACTGTGAAATTTGTCCAGCCTCAGCCATCACTACTGCTCAGCCAGCACCATTTCCACAGCTCCTCCCAACCTAATGGGTATGACAGATCCAGCACAGACCAACGAACACAAAGCTCTCAACTCCAAGGACTTTGAGCTGTGCTAGAGGTTTGATGCCAGGGGAAAGAACAGGGCATCAGCACTTCAGTGTTGGTATAAAAGTCTTTCAGCTTAACAGCCAGATATGGCTACAGCATTTTATACGACAGTGTTTAAGATATGTATGGAGCTGACTAAGGGCTGAATAAACACTGCAATGCTACTTACAGCCACATTCAGACCCACCTGAAAGAGCAAACACTTCCAAAAATTGTCCCAGACAGAAAAAAGCAGAGTGAGAGTTTTCCATTGGACTCCTGATGCCCACACAGCATTCCAGTAGAAGAAACAGTGAAAGTTTCAGTGAGACTTCATAGACTTTGTTCACTTTAGTTGCCAGCCCAAGTGCAGTAATTACAGCATCTCAGGGAAAGTGTCTAATTATGGGTTCCTGAGGAGAGCGTGCACTCAGCAGCATTATTATCCCTTACTGTAAGGCTGAACAGTTCAAAGACACAGCATGTAAGCAAAGAGCTGCCAAAAGGTTTACTTCCATTACAGCCATGGCGTAGGAACCTGGAATTCCAATACATGGCCTTCATTACCCACATATAAAAATTACCAAGCCACCACCTTTCCTACAGCACAATTAAAAGGTTTTCTGCATTCTGTTTCCAGGGAAACCAACAATCACAGTGGTCAAACCAGACCCATTCCTTCCTGCCTTCATGTCTGGTGGAGCTGTTCATTAGATGATCACACAACATCCAGAGCAGGCAAAAATCATCAAATCCTTAGAGTTGGAAGAGATTCTGAAGGCCATCTGATCCCACCCTCTGCAATGCACAGGGACACGTACAGCTCCATCAGAGCTCAGAGCCCCTCCAGCCTGACCTTGGGTATCCCCAGGGATGGGGTATCCATCACCTCTCTGAGCAGCCTGCCTGCTCCTGTACCTCACCACTACTGCAGAAAACTTCTTATATCTCATCTAAATCACCCCTCTGTTGGTCTGAAGCCATTTCCCTTTGTCCTACCACGGCAACCCCTGCTGAAGAGCCTGTCCTCTTCTTTCTTACAAGCCCCCCTTTAGCAAGAGCTAGGCCAAGCTCTCATCCTCTTAGCCAAGTATCTAGCTGCTTTGAGAAGGCAAAAGGTAGCAATGACTAATCTGTCTTCAATCCCAAGAGCATATTAGAACAGCCCACAGCAGAAATTAGCTGACAGCAGTGCTGGCTAATGGCACTGACCTCACAGAGCCAACACCTGGGGTTACCCCTCCTAAAGGAGCTGAGTGGGAAGCCACCCAGGTGCTCAGAACTCCTGAGCTCTCCCCAGCCTAAAGGCATTCAAACAGCTTCCTGAGTCTACGTCACACAGATGTCTGCTTGTTCTAGTTGGACTCACCAACGAAGTTCCATGAAAGTTGCAAAGCAACGCCACAGATCTCAGGCACAAAGTGGAGAACAGAGCTACACGAGAAAAACGAGAAAGCATCAACAACCCACAGATTTTGAGTACCTTCTGCTCCAACCCTCCTGCCTGCAGTTACCTTATGATGGTAAAGAAATTCTTCCTCCTTTGCCCCAGGGGTCACTGCCTCCCTCTCTGCTGCTCCACCCAACACGAACCTCAGGACAGACAGCAGCTCCTGCCTCACTCTGCTCCTGGCAGGCTCCAAGACACAGCAGTGTGTGGGATCTCCTCCACTCGAGCTTTCCAGCTTTACAACCCTATTGAGCTCATTAGTCAAGCTCATTCTTTTCAATTTAAATGGTCTTCCTGTAGGTCACAGCTTTCAGGGCTGAACAACAATTTATAAATCAAAGTCAGATGCAGCATCCGCTAAATGCACACCTTATCCAAGGCTAAATCTCCATTTTCCCCTTAGCTTTTGTAAGGCTAAGGCAGCCCTTTCTGTAAGCTCCTCCTGTGTCAGGGCTGATGCTGACCAGGCACCTCATGCTGGTTCAGGCACAAGAGCCAGACAAAGTTTTCTGAGCTCAGCACTGGCAAGGTTAAAGGTTTGGATCTGAACCTCCAGCCTGCTCACATGGCTTTCATTACTGTGCCAATGAAAGCCATGTGTCTGAAATCCCTGGAGTGTGGTACAGGAGCAAGAAACCTCCTTCAAACAAGCTCTGCTCCTTTCCTTCCGCTTCAGCTTTCCATCTCCCTGCAGCACCAGCAGGGATAACCTTCACAGCAAGATCCCCACTGACACACACAGCCTTGTGCTACAACTGCCACCCATACCCAACAAAGCCACGCAACCTCCAACCCACCCACGCCTTCTGACTCTCACTCCTTATCACTGAGCATCTGAAACAAAGAGAGAAAGGAAACTTGTTTTGGAAGGGGACGAGGGAAAGGAAAAGAGAAATAGTTCAGCACGAGAAGCCGTGCACAGTGAGCATTGCCCGCGTATTTCCTACTCCCTGCAGAACTCTTTTGTCATCTCACGGCTCCTGCGATGCATGCCAGGCGCCCCAACTGCCAACAGCATCAGGAACTCAACAGCCTAGTGTGTTGCCATGGGAATCGGAGACAGGCAGCTAATTGATAAAATGGAGGCACGTTAGGTTGAAAAGAGGATAAAAAGAAGGAAAAAAAGATATCCCGGAGTAGAGTCCTGTGCCAGGAAGGGAGGGAAAAACGAGAAAATGCACTACATTTATAGCACAGTCACAAAATGCCCCTAGAGAGGTCCTTCCTTCAATGCTTTGATTTCTGGGATTTCTCTTGTTGCAGCCTTGGGGTTTGATAGTTCTTAACCACAAGGCAAACAAATAGGTCTGTCCCTAGCACACTACCAGTTTAGCTCGATAAAACATGCAGTACCCCACACTGGAAGAGGGCCATTAAGGATCATCAAATCCAACTTCTGGCTCCACACAGGACCCTCCCAGAAATCAGCCCATGTGTCTCAGAGCTATAGATGGGCTATAGGGTGATGGGCAGCTCATCCTGCAGCACCGCCATGCACAATGTGACACCAATTCCCCAAGCACTGGTCACAGCTTAGAGTGTGGGTGCCCAACCTTTTGGCTTGCCTGCACCACATCAAGTGAAGAGGAATCGTCTCAGGCCACATGTATGCAGGTTGCTCCAGAAGTTATGTCTCCTATTTATTTCCAAGGAAATGACAACAGCTACAAAGAGCACAATAACACTATTTGGTAGAACACACTCTCAGTTACAAAGCACTGCTTTTCCACAGAGTCACTACCACAAGCTTCATTTTTGCTTGCAAAACAGATGTACCAGAGCAAGTGACTGACTATCACCACTACTGAAACGTGCCACCCACCACCTCACTGGTGGCAGACTGCCGGCCACGGCTCGGGCATGGCTGGCTTACAGCACCCCATACAGGCAATCCAGTGCACCAGTTTTCAGAGACAAGCCTCAGCCCCTGCCAAATACACTGTCTGCTCTACCAGACAAGAAGCAAAGGGTCTAACCTGCACAACTTTGTTCTGTTCACTGTGGCTCTCCAGGTTCCCACAGGGGGATCAGAGCTGCTTGGACAACACAGAAGTGATATTGTTGGCAGCCAAGTGAAACCCAGCCCACACTGCTCTACCCAAATTCCAATTATTGAGCACAGCAATGAAGCAGCTGTTTCCTACAAGATTTATCACGGCCTTTTCAAGCTGTGGGATAATGAAGAAAGAGAAAGGGAAGAGATGGCTGCAATGCTTCGCAGGGAACGGTCGAGTGCCTGGCAGCACATTGTGGGAGGAAGCAGCCCCAGAGATTTATGGCTGACTGGGAAACAACGACTGAAAGCCCTCCAAGTTCAAAGCTGAAAAGTTGGGTCTGTAATGGCCTATCTCATGGGACACGAATGTAAGGGCTGGCATGGAGATGAACTCTGCATCTGGCACCCTGGAAATCTGTCACCCCTGCTGTTCCCTGGAATAAACCCCACTGTGCAGATACCAGGATCTGATGCAACTTCAACATCACTGGTAATAATACCTAGAAAAAAAGCCTGCAATGAGGAGGAAAGGAAGGAGGAAAACAAGAAACCAAACGAGCAAGCAGCAACAAATGTGAGCTGCTGCAAAGTGGCTTTGCGCTGAATGCAAAGAGGTCCCCATTGAGGCAGATATTTATCTTTGGGAGGCAGCTGGGAGGGCACTGAACCTCAGGCAGACATACTGAACAACGGCATTCTCATAAAGGTCTCATTCAGGAGGTGGTTAGTATGAAAGCCGCTCTACCATAGGCGAGATGAGCACTCTCTGTGCCCACTGGAGATGGCAGGGATGGAATCTTGAGTTCATAACAGCTACAGTGGGTCAGATAACATCAGGGTGGCTGCTTCAGCACAGTTTTTAAACTGAAAGAAGGTATTTGTTATACGTCCGGATCTTTTTTTTCTTTTAAAAATAAACAATGGTATTCGAGAAAACATGCAAAGCAGACCATTCTTGGCAGCACAGGGCACAAGGGAAGTGACTAGCAAAACACACACAAGATTTCTTTCACTGAGTGGTAGTTAGCTTGCAGCATATGGAAGGATCTATCCATCAAGATTAGAGTGTTATTTTTTACATAATTATTATTTTTAAAACAGTAAGTATATTCTTTCAACATTCATGCTTCAATCTGCTACATGATATTTTCCAGTCTGAAATAGAATCCATCCATCACACCCCTCTCTCCATCCATGCAACAGCACCCTGCTCTCCTGGAAAAGAACGCTAACAAAAAAATCCCATGAAAAGAAGGGTGTTTCCAATTTGATGGAATCACAGAGTCATTAAGACTGGAAAAGACCTCTAAAGATCATCTCGACCAACAGCCCACCTACCACCAATACTGCCCACTGACCACATCCCTCAGTGCCACATCTCCATGGCTCCTGAACACCTCCAGGGACAGTGACTCCCCTACTCCCTGGGCAGCAGTGCCAGTATCCAACCACTCTTTTGGAAGGAAAAGAGCACCCACACCTCACTCCCCAACCTCCAGAAATAAACCACAAACCCATCCGATAACCCAGAGCTAAAGTAACCCTTGGTGCACTACTGAATCATACAAGCTTCATTCTTTCCCAAATAAATAACAAAAATCACTAACAGGAAAGCTCCACTAGGAAGCATTATTCACTTTACTGACTACAGCTGATCCTAACAGAAAATACAGTTTGCCATTAAAAAAAAAAAAATCACTTAACTGTAAAGATTCAATACACCCCAACTCCAAATCCCTCAAAGCAGTCACCTTACACAGATCCCTGGGACTCAAACACTTAAGAACTCTGTGCTGGGAAAGCCAGAAAGCAGCTAGAAAGCACAGAGCCACAACACCCCACGAGAGCAGCACAGCGGATGCACTTACATGAGATGATCTTGCAGGGGCTTCTGTATGGGGGACAGCTCAAGCAACGCACAGTGTGACACCGACGTCCCTGATGTGCACGCACTGCTCTGCCCAGTGGCACTGCTGCAAGTTCAGCTCCTAGCACAAACGTGGCTTCCTAGAGACTTTTCTTTTCATATGAGCATACAAAAGCTTGGGATTGAGCTCAGCACAATGCCTGCAGGCCCTGCACATGTGTCCACGCAGTTGTCTGCGATTTCCTCGGCTGTGGGAATTTGTAAGGCAGAAGGGTTTGGGGGGGGTGCTGCTGCAGAAGCGCGGACAGCTGCTCTTGGCGAGCTGATCCAATGGTAAAAAGCAAGGAGAGAGGCAGACATGGGTCTTTAATGAGATGTTTATAAATGATTTCCCAGGCAGAGCTCTGGCGGTCACACAGGCGCAGTCTCAGGACACCTTCAGAACTGTAGAAATTTATCTTTGGTACCAAACATTGCAAAGAGCAGCCAAGCAACAGAGCAGCAGAGTTTTTCCCAGCCTTCACATGTAGGATTTTTGCTCAGGCAGCATTCCCATGTAAAACCCATTCAGATGGGCTTTACTGCTGCTCTTACAGCAAGCGGGAGAAGCCAAACAGCACATTGCTCAAGCAGGTGTGTGCAGAACGGCCATGGGCTCATTCACTCAAAAGTGATGGAATTAGCTCATTGCCAATGAAAGGTTAAAGCACAGGGACTGTGAAAGCCTCACTCAGCTCTGCCTTGGGCATAGACTCTGGGCACAGCACTTACTCCAGATACATAATGCACACTGCCCATTCTCACATCATTCCAGCACTCAGATGATCCAGTAAAGCAAAAAACTTGAATGGGATTTGGTTGATTATAGTCAAACCCCTACAGGCTAGACATCTGTGGGAAACAGATTTACCCTCCCTGGTGCCCTGCAAGGAGCTACTGATGGGGAGCAGGAGGGTGTCTGACCTCTGCATGCCTTCAGCACGTGCTCACATCTCGTTCAGCAGTAAGCATGCTGAATGGTTAAGGATTAACTACATCAAATCCCACTAAGAGCATCTCACGGTTAAGACAATTAAAATCAGACTCCCAGTCATCTCTAGATGTCATCTGCAAAGCTGATTAAACCAAGATGGATTCAATGCCCTTTTGCATTGCTTGGCATGCACCAAATCACCTCCTTGGGAAACGAGCCTAAGGTCCCTCCCTTCTTCAAGAGAGAAAGCAGAATGGGAGCAGAGGATAATGTACTGCAAGGCATCAGCCCCCTCCTGCATCACAAACACCTGCACTAAGCTAACACAACCTTTATAAACAAGCAATATTATAGAAGGGTTCCATAATCAATTCCGTATCAACTTCCCAAACACCCCTAGCAGCAACCTGTTTCTGTCAGGTCCTAAATTAACGAGCCTTCAGTGCCCATCAGCAGCTTTTCTTCTGAGCAACCTCTGAAAACACACAGGTGTTTTCTTCCAGGTAACTCCCCAAGCAGGTGAGTGCAGTGTGCTGGATACGTGGCTGTTTGTACACACTGATAAATACCTGCTGATGCTGCAGCATCTAACCTAGAAATTAAAGCTGCTGTGTGCACCACACAACAGACCCACGAAGATAAAGCAACGCTCAATCAAACTTGGCTGTTGCCACCAGTTCTGACTGCTGATCTAACTCGGGGAACATCCATTCTCACTTGCAGAGTGGATTTAATTGAGGGCAGAAGCAAAGTAGCAAAGCCAAATGCTTACTGGTCATAATAGAAGGCTCAGCCCCACAGCATGGGTCATTTCTCTCAATTTACGGGTACACAACACCCTAAGTTTGATAGTAACCAAGAACTACAAAGCTTTGAACGGACAAGAAGTATCTCCCTCTGTGTGTGGCAGTCAATCAGCTGCTCCGAATACCACAGCCCCACCGACAACCAAGTGTTTCAGACAAAACAGTAGTTTAGTGTCTTTCAAATTTATTTCATAGTGAGAAGTAATAGATTAGTGAGAAACTAAAAGCAGCCCTCCTTCTTGCAGCTTAACAGAAAGCCTGAACTAAGACAGTGACAAATCTTGCTGTAGATGAACAAAAAAAAAAACAAAACACTGAACCAAGATTTCCCAACAAGGAATGGTAAGAACAGCTCTAAGGACCCCAAACCTCTGATCACACAGCCCAAAGCAAGCACTGTGGCTGCATCCAATTCCATCACAGCTACCAGCAAAGCACAGCTCATCTGCACCAGGCTCAGATTGGATGCACTTCAGCCAGTGACAGTGGTGTGGGTTTTTCTGCCTCCAACAGAAGTGTCCCATTCTTGCCCAGCACTGTCTGCATATACGTGTTTTCCTTTTTTCCACTGTTCTTCTGCAAAAATTCTTTGACTGAAGAAGAGATTTAAGAATCTCACAAAGCTGATCAAAGCACCTCAGAACAGTAGCACAATAATTTGGTTGGAAAGGAAAGCCTTTCCCATCAGAGGGCATTTCCTATCAGCTGGTGCTGGCATTCCCTCACCTGTTCCACCAGCTGGGAGGCTGTGTGGGCCCATTCATCACAGCTTCCATTCACTCTCCATGCAATAGCAGTCTTTTCCAGGAGGGGGTGGGATAGAAAATAAGATGTATGAGTTGGTTTTTTTTTTAAGAAAGAAAAAATTCAAATGATAAACTGAGCCCTTTAGAGTGACCCACACCTTTTGCACAGAAACTGTTTGCACACAGAGTTGAAAGCAATAATGTTCTTTACTGGAAGCACAGGGAATAGGCCAACATGTGTGGGAAATGCTGTCCTCAAACAGCTAGAGATGAATTTTCAATCTGGTTTTAAGGAAAATAATCACCAGAAAGAAGTAAAACTTACTTTTTCCATTGTTCCAGCTTTATGGAAGAGAAAGGGAGGGAGGGAGTCAGCACAAACACCACTCACTGAGGTGTACATTTTCCAAGAGCCCATGCCAGGTGCCCCTCTCCTGCTGACTTTCAGTGGAAATACCCATTTAGCTCTAACTTAAATATACCACAAAAAGCCCTCAAGCCTTCCCAAACACCAGGTCAGGCAGGAGACACAGTATATCTCCACACTGAGAAAGTTCAACGATAAGGAGGTGGTAAGAAACTGGGGAACCAGAGTAAGAGTTTTCCAGGATAAAACTCATATACACCATGCCCATTTTTCTCACAGGCTGTGACTATGACATATTGGATCTTCACAAAGACACAAAGCCATGAACTGTGAACACATACACGCATGCACACACATATCACATTTCTATCAATCATATTTTTTGTTCTCTAAGTTGTGAGCTGTCAGGAGAACATGGAAGCACTCCACAGGGTACAGCTCCACTTCCTGGAAGAGATGAGAGATGGATGAGAGACTCTTGACTTTCTACAAAAGAACACGAATGGAATACTAGCAAAAGAAGCAATCAAAGCACCTCTGCATGTTCCAGATTGAGAATAAAAGAGAGTATATTTCCTAGTATTTTTGCAGACAAGACTTATGGGAAGGCATGAGGAAGAAAAGTTGAAGCTTCCCAATAGATATATTTGCATCAAATGGTTTTCTGACCACTCTCAGGTCCAACTGAAGAACGAGCACCTTCCCTTCATCCCCCATTTGGAAGACTCAATCCATAGAAAGGGTCTTCCTGATCCAGCCCCACGTTACCAAAGACGAGAGGCAGCTCAGAGCCAACAAACTGTACACCACTGCACTTTAACAGATCTGTGGTTTTCTTTTGCAATTGCATTTCAAGTTTTGGAGACTTCTTTTCTCCCCCTTTACTGTCTGGGCCCTGCCACCCAGTGATGACTCTGCTCAGGCCAGGCTTTGCTGTGCATCCCATGCTGACAGAAGGCTGCAGCTGAACAAGGCACAAAGGCTGCAGCAAACAAGTGCTGCATTCAGCAGAGCAGTCCCATCAACCTCCAGTGCTGCTCTCTGCAATGACTGCTTCATCCTCCAACACACGCGCTGTGTTTGCTGGAATGCTTCTTAGCAAAGCCTGAGAGAGAAAAGACAGGCCTGGGATCTGCTCCCTCAGCTCTTCTTAGGATAAAGATCAACTGAAAGCAACTCCACACCAAGTGGAGCTATAAATTCAGCGTGCCTTGAGAGATTCACACGCTGTGGCTAATTAGTCACTTTGAGTCCTAAGAGTTCATTTCTCAACCACAGCCACACAGCAAGGAGAAAATAATGGGGGAAATACAGAAATGGATCTGGGGAACAACTTCAAAATAAACATATAATCCTTACCCTAAGAACTTCCTTCATCAGCAAATAGATGAGGAGACTTACTTTCTTTGATTTGGATGCTAAATTAAGAAATGACTCTAACATTAAGAACCAGTAGAGTCACAACCCCAGCTGAGAATAAACAGTGATACTGTATTCCCTACAATGTTGTACTAGCAGGAAGGATCTCGACTTCAGCCCATAATCTCACATGGTGACCAGCCCCCCCAAACAACAATTTGCACGTGTACCAAAGACAAAAGTTAAAACTGTGGTTCTTACAATATTGTTCAAAGAAAGAACAGGAAAGATGATGCATGCCCTTATCGGTCAACTTGAGGAGAGAGCTCAGCTGAAGAAATCCACACAGAGAGCACAGCCCCTCCCATGTGATAACAAAGCACAGCCAAGGTTGCTCAACATCAAGCAGAGGAATCTCATGCAAAGACCCCACACACCTCACAAAGCAAAACAAAAACTACAGCAGTCAAAACAGCCAGAGAAAGTGCTGAACAACATGCAAACTCTTCTGAAGTGTAACTTATACACCAGTCTATCTATATCCAGAGTACACACAAGCTATACAAAGAGACAATAAAGTATGTGTGTGCGTCTAGGTAAATCTAGGTAAATCTAGGTCACCCCTAGTTGATATCTCAGTGCTTTCAATAATTCTATCGAAACAAAGGCTGTAATGTGAGATAATTAGCACGGGACAAATTACCTTCAGTGCCTGGTTCTCACTAAAACACCACCACAGGCCAGAAGCAATGGCTGTAGGACAGTGTTTAAGAAGGCCAAGGGTGAGGTTTCCATCTGCATAAGCATTATCAGCTCTTCAAATTTTAACGTATGTAAAAATTACACACACACAATTCCCTCTGTCTCACAGTTGTATGAGCACCACATTAGTGCAACCCTTTGGCTAAAAAACCACCATCAACTAAACCTTCCCAAACTCGGGTTGGGAGCTACACACGTTGACATGCTTTGTGGCCACATCCAAATGCCAGAGCAATCACACCCGTACCTGAACAATCCAGGCAGAAGACACCAGTTGGATAAGACACCTAATCACCCCTTCGTATTTGTTTTGATCCAAGCTCAAGATCAATCCTCTTACAAGATGAGCAATTTCTCACCATACTGAGCATCACTCGGTCTTTGCCTTTAAACCTGGTCATCACTTGGCTCAGCTCAAGGCCCCATTGATCAAGTCCTTACCTTCCTTTGTACCAGTGGTGACAGTTGCTGCTGCTGCTGTCCCTGATGCCCGTCCCACCGGGCTGGAGTGCTTCCCTGCCCTGCCAGGGATTTTAAGTCCACTTGGCTTCAGCATGGTTGCTGCCTCTGTATCTCAGGCTGGTGCTACCAGTGCCTCCAAGCGCTGCTCTGCTGTCAGTGCTCAGACACCTCGATGCTGAGCCTCTTCTTCCATCGCCACAGACCTAGGGGGAAAAGAGCACAAGGAAGTCAGAAAGATAAGAAATAAGACAGAAGATGGGTGGGAGAGCATGAGCAGGCTTGCAGAAAGCAGTGCCCAGCTCTCAGGTCACATCCCCGTAACAGTCAGGTAGGTGACATTATCTTTTTTTTTTTCCTGCACCAAAACAAGGGAGATTTCTTTTGTCTCTAATTTTCACATTACAGCCATTTCCTTAATCTTGCTAAGTAACTTCCAAATTGCAGACCTAGGTTAGAGCTGAAGCCTCCCAGACCCAAACAAGAATTCAAACGCAGTTTAGTACTGATTATTTTCTTTAAATTCTGAAGTCTCATCTCATCCATTACAATCACTCAATCATTATGGTGGGAAAGACCAATTAAGATCATCCAGTCCAACCATCACCCCATGCCCATGACTGTTCTAGGCCAGTTAGCCAAGACCCACTTCTCCAGTTCTGCAAGAGCCTTCCCCAAAGGGGCATTACAACCCCACAGCACCAGACCTTGCTCCACATTCCCCATTTTCACACAACTTCAGGGCAACTAATCCAAACCAACACAAGGAGTAAGGAAGAGGCCAGTGATCACGACTGAGCTTTCAGCTCCTTTCATTAAGGATAAGTCTCCAATCTTGGTAGAGAAAGAAGGCTTCCCCCGTGTCACTGCCTTCCTGGAAGGCAAAGGGAATAAGACATCCAGACATGCCTATGCAGCAATAACAAGCACTGAACTTTTCAAGCAAAAACTTTAAGGGCAATGAGGAAAAAAAAGAAAGGAAGTGACTAAGTTGCTGAAAAAAATGCAAAAACATTCCAAATGGGTTAAGAAAAACAATAAAAAAATTGAGAATATCAGCGAAAAGGAAGCTACAGTTGGCTGACTGAGCAGGGACGTGGGCAGAAGGAGGTGGCAGCAGAGTGAAACAGGGATAATGGCAACTGCAGCGGGGACACAGCACAGCCAGGAGGTGAGGACAGCCAGGACCTGGCCATGGGATGAGACCGCCTCATGCGTGCATCCTCTGAGAGATCTGACATAGCAAAGTCTTACAGATGTTGTGAGGGGAGAAGTGCAATGGCCAGGATGGGAAGTGATTAAGGAGTGAGTGAGGATCCCAGCACAGGCAGAGCGAGGGGAGGGCTGGCAGCTCTCCAGGAAAAGCCACAGGCAGACACAGATGGGGAAAAAAGCATAGGGAGAAATCCAAAACTGTTCCCGAAAGCTCCTGGGATACTGAGACACCAAAGTGTTTCAGCAGTAAGTCAGCCATCCCACACCGGGTCAGAGATGATGGAATAATGAGAGGAGACGAGGGGAGGGAGGGAACAGAGAGGGATCTGGATGTCCTGGTGGCCTTGTCCAGTGACCCTGAGCCAGCAGTGTGCCCTGCTGGCTGTGAGGGCCAATGGTACCTGGGGTGCATTAAAGCAGTGAGGCCAGCAGGACAAGGGAGCTGATCCTCTCCCTCCTCCACTCTGCCCTGGGGAGACCACATCTGGAGTGCTGCATCCAGTTCTGGGCTCCCCAGTTCAAGGCAGATTGGGAACTGCTGAAAAGAATGCAGTGGGGGTCTGCAAAGACAACGAGGGACTGGGACATCTCCTGTATGAGGAAAGGCCATTCACCTAGAGAAGAGAACAGAGAGGGGATCTGATCAGTGCTTAGAGATATCTACAGGGTGGGAACTGAGTGGACAGCACCAGGCTCTTCCCAATGGTGCCCAGTGACAAAACAAGGGGCAATGGATGCAAACTGGAACACAGGGAGCGAACACAAAAAAAATCTGTTCACTGTGAGGGTGCCAGAGCCCTGGATCAGGCTGCCCACAGACATGGGGGTGTCTCCTTCTCCGGTAATACTCAAAACCCTCCTTCTCTGGAGGACTGGGTTTTATTTCTCGAGGTGGGAAGGGGGAGGGAATAAGAGGAAGTGCATTCCCACTGCATTACATTTCTGCCAGAAACTTCTTTGCAAACACATTCACTTTCAACATCCTGATGCTGAAAAACTCCATGGGCTGCTAATTAAGCTACCCTGCAAACAGAGAGCTGCTTTTATTCCACTCTACAGCCAGAACATATCCATACTCACAGGACTCCATGCCACACACCAAATTCAAGGATCCAAGGTGCTACCCTGTGTGCCAAACCATTCCCTCAGCCTGGGCACTCCTGAATTACACCATCAGGTCATTATCTTCACCCAGGCTGCCCCAAGCCATCCAAGCCTCTTTTAACCTAGAATGGGAAATTGAGCTCAGACACTAGGAGGAAATTCTTTACTCAGAGTGGTGAGGCACTGGAACAGACTGCCCAAAGAAGCTATGGATGCCCCATCCTTGAAGCATTCAAAAGGCCAGGTGGGATGGGGCCCTGGAAACCTCTTCTGTTGGGGGACAACCCTGTCATGGGGTTGAAAACAGATGATCTATAAAGTCCCTTCCAACCCAATCACTCTGTGATTCTAAGACCCACGTTAGCTCCCCAGCAAGCAGTGCAGCTTTCATCCTGCAGTCACATCCCAGGCTGGGACGTGGGCCAGCAGCTCCACAGGACACTGTCCTGCTCCATTAGAGATAACAACTCGCTCTGAGCTCCTGTATCCTCAGCACCCCAACAGGTGCTCTTAGCAGAGTTCTGAACACATACAAATATGCTGCTGCATGGGACATAAGAAAACACGAGCCACATTTTTTCCTATTCCTTATATTATCCACACAAGTCTAACATTCCAGTACAACTTCACGGAAATTACGTTTTCCCTTGCCATAAGGTTATTAAAAAAAAAAAGCCACCACAAAAATATCTAAAAATATCTGCCCCTATAAATATTCTGGGACCAGTTCAGTTTATTTTGTTTTTCTTCTTCAAAGATGACACAGACTACAAAGGTCCTCAAGATCTCCAGTAGATTCTTCCTGCAGTCTTGTCATACCAGGATGAATGGCTTTGTGTGTTCCCACAGCAAAAAAAACCATCCCAGGAACGCACAATACGAAAGCATTTTCCAAATGACCAAAACATTCTGTTCTCCATCTTTCCATCGGAAAAGGGGACAGCCAAAGCTGAGTCACCCAGGCTCAGATTCAAGGAGGACAGCTCTCAGCTAAGTGCAGATGTACTCTCAAAAAATACCTCTCACCAGAAGCAGTATAACTGGATACATGAAGTCTCTGCAAGACTGGCCAGGTGTTGTAACAGCATACATCAAAAACACAGAAACAGCTGGAGGTGTTTCGATCTCAGTTACTTCTCAAATAGGGTAGAGGGGCTGGAAACAAAACCTATATTGCCAAGACTGAAAAAGGTTCATCTTTAAGTTTCTCTGCTTTATCCGTCCCTGCTACCCTCAACAAGGCACGTGGATACCCGTTTGCCACATGCAGTATCATCTCATCCAAGGTGGCCACACCAACAAAGCAGATCCTCAAACCCTGTACACACCCTAGAAGGAAACTCTGATGAGTAAAGGACAGGATCTGTTCACCTCAACATACTGAATGAACCAACCACACAACACAGGAACAGGTTTCTAGACAGAGAACAAGCAGGCCCGAGTCCCATCCCAGAGCTGCTGCTTCCTTCTGGATGGATCTGGATTGAAGAAGCATCTACCCAACACAGAACCCCAGGCAAGGCACAGGGACACCGTGCTGAATGCAGATTCAAGTGGCATTCAGACTGGTGTGCCTGAGCACTGCTGAAATGGATCAATGCCTACAGTGTTTTATAAAGAAATATGGAGTTGTTTCATTAAGTACACAGCCCAAAGCATAAGTGCCAAAACTGAGGTTTCTAATTTTCTAAATTTGCAAAATTTGATTTCTTGCTTGTGGATTTAAGTTTATAGTCAGTGATGCATACAGTTTTTCAAGACCCAAACCCATAAAAAAAAAAAAGGAGAAGTATCCACTTATCACACTGATGGAAATCAAGGTTGCCGTGCTGCATGGAAAGTGAAGGTCAGAAACAGCACAGACAAGCAGTACAACACTTCTGTTTCAGGCCATTTTGACTACCAGTGATTCCTGAAACAAATTATTTGGATACAAAAAGGTTTGCACAGTGAAGTCTGCTTTTACCTACTTCCATCTCAGATGATGCGCTGCAATTGCTTGTGTATTATTTCAAGCACTAGGCCAGCTTTCTGCGTATGAATGCTGAGGATGAGCAACCCCAGGAGTTCTGTACGCAGCTCAATGGAAGCACGTACCCAAGGAGAAAGAACACAGTTTCAGCCATTTTCAGGGCTGTTACAGAATGATGCAGTAGCATGGCTGTATTCACAGAGATTCTTACATTAATAATAAAGACAAAGCCTGGGAAGTGCAGGAATACCACCTTCAGCTGTTGACGATGTAGTAACAACAACTGCATATGGAGGAATGGAAGGAAGGAGAAACAACCCCATGTGATGTCAAACAACGCATGGCTGAGCTCAGCAGCACCTGGGTTTGGACATATGTCCCTGTTCATCACGAGGGAGTTGGACTAGATGGCCTTCAGAGGTCCCCTCCAACTCCCAGGACTCCGTGACTCTATACCCCCTGCACACACGTCCAGGAGAGTTAAGCATTAATGCAGGAACCTAAGTTTCCACCCACATTCTGGCTTCCCATCTCTGAGAGCCTTCAGCAGGTTTCTGGGTTTGCCCACAGTGTTACTGGTTGCGGAAACCCCCAGCACCAGTCAGCACTGACACTGCAAACAAAGCCCAGTGCATCAAAAAACCTAATGGCTACAAAATGGGGGAGTGCACCTGAAGGAGCCCTTCATCACTTCAATAGGCCCAGAAGATAAAGGCAAAAAGCTTTCAGTGTCATGCTGTACTCATTTATTAGGCCTTACACAAAACCATCACTGGCCTGAAGATATCTATTAAAGTTATGTAAAGTTACTTCATTCCTTGTCTCTGGGCAGTTGGGCTGCATTCACTTCACGCTTTCAAGCTTTTTTCCACTCCCCCCAGAAAATTGAGGATCTCATGCAATAAAGCTCAAGCTCAGAGACCTAGGCTCACTGCAACGTGAGCCACGCTGAAAAGATGGGGAGAGGGTTTAAGTGAAGAATTTTGCCTTGAAAGCAAAATCCTAAAGACTGCATGGTTGAGTCTGGTCTGCAAATGGAATAGGAAACAAACCCAGTACACATAAACACCATGATCTGATAAAGCCAAACTGCAGCTGTCTTAGAAGGGAAAAGCTTATGCTGAGGAGAAAGGGGAGTTTTATCTTTTAATTCCTTCTGTTGTCCCATCTGATCCCAGGCAATCATCCCTTCCCTTCTCACTTCTCTGATTTGTTACTGCTTCCAACAAGCAATCAGAAACCTATTTCTGAAGCACGTGTCAGATTAGAATTAAATCCTTTAGTTCAATTGAAGCATAGAGGAAATAAGAGACTCTCATCCTTAATTAAGGTCAGAGTCCTCTCCCAAGGAAACATTTCCTCCTCCAATAGAGGAGCAGGCAGACCGCCTCAGGAACAAAAGCACTGTATTACCATCAGATAGAGGGAAGAACCACAGCATCCTCTGCCATCTGCTCCCACTCTGCTGCTGGAGAACTCACTGGCTTCCTCAGCCAGAAAGTTCTGTTGTTACCATCAAATTCCTTACATCTCCTAAAGGTGATTAACATCTTAAAAAAAAAAAAAAAGCATTGAGTTTACTTCCTCACCCAAGTTTTGTAGTAACTGGCACAGAATGCAAAGGGAAAGCCTGCAGGGCTTTCATTCAAAGCCTTCACACCTTTTTAAAACTAGTTCCAACCACTCCCATAGGCTCACTGTCCTGTGATTTAGTGGTAAAATAGAGGTCATCAGAGGAGGAATGCACAAAAACATCCCACTGCATCCTATAAGTAAAAACCATAAAGTAAAACCTGAGGCAATGCAGGAGAAAACAAACGACATCAAAGAAGGCATCCTAACCAAAGCAGAGTAATTGCAGGCACGCTGCCATGGCAGAACATCTAAAGAAGAGTGGCACTGTAGAAAGCAACAACTCCTTACTTAGTACGGAGCAGAATCATTCCCAGTCTGTGGGGAAAGTCACAGGGAAGGTTTGGGAGCTGCAGGAGTTCCTGCGGCCCGGTATTAAACCCTGGAGAAGGGGACAGTGCCCTACAGAAATAATGGCAGTGTGAAAGCAACACAGCATTGCCCACGTGGGAAAGGAACAACACATGGAGACAACAGAGCTGCCATCCTCCAGGGACAGAGCAGGTAACACAGCAATTCAGACTGGATCCAACAGCTACTCAGCTCCATGGAGAAGAAGCAGGCAAGAAAGGCAATGACACATGATAAACATACTCCATAATAACAGCTTTGTATTCTACTATTGGAGAAAACATTCCTGCCATTAAACAAGCTCTGCCATAACTCAGCCCTGCCACGTGCCCTGCAGAAGGAGCTGAACTCATGGAATCTCCAACAACCAGGTTGTTACCTCTTCTAGCAAGGGTGCTCTCTTAGTTTTTGGCACCCTGAGGCAGAATATATCATAGCATTCCACAAACCTGAAGCACATGATCACCCACACAAGAGCACCTGCTGGGCTGACGTTTCCACATTTGTGTGCTGCAAGTAATAACAACCTTATTCCAAATGTAGATGCCCCTAACACCAGATGTCACTACTCCTCCCAAAAGCAAATGAACTGCCACAGTACAGCTGCTTCATCTCGTGGATTGAGACATCTCTTCCTCACAGTCTTGGCCAATGGGATTCCCATAGTGCTTCAAAGGGAACACCAAGGCAATGCAGCAGCAAAGCCCCAACATCAGGCACTCGGGCTCTGGGAAGTCCTGACAGCTGGTGGCTAAGCAGATTCAGCTTAGCAGAAGACACAACCAAGCACAAAAAGGCAGAAACACCCTCTAATCCCAGGTTTGTGCCATGTTGTCCATCGTTAAACCTCCATTAGCAATGGCTGGCAGATAGACCGCCAACTAGAACATCCCACACTGACAAGCTTGGAGGAAGAAGTCCAGAGGAATACAAGTACTTATTCAAGGTTGCAAGTTGACCTACTCCAGTTTGCACAGACCTCAGTGTTATAAAACAAATAGCTACCAGCTAAATATAGCTGGGAGCTCTTCCATCACTAGGATGGGCTTCGTGCAGGGGGCTGACCAGAGGCAGTATCACAAACACTGCACAGCAGGCAAACATGAGGCTAAAGAGCCCATTAAATCCATCTGACAGCACAGCTGCCTCTCTGTATCTTCCAGGAGAAGCCTCCTTTCCCAGGGCTTGTCCCAACACCCAGCACATTTTCTGCTGCAGGGATCTGACTGCAGGTTGTGAATGTTTGCAGGGCTGGTGAAGTGCTGGTTGCTGCAACGAGCGGCTGCTCTCCGCCTGGCAGCACTGCTGAGAAGCTTCCAGTGCTAATTGGAGGACACAAGCATTCCCAGAGCATGATGCAACAAATAACGGGGGATGGAGGGGAAGGAGTATGTCAGTGGAAGAACAGATCAGCCAGGGAAAGGGACCTGGGACAGACAGATGGGTCACATTGCCCTGTGAGGTTTCCACCACCCCAGATTTTGGGGAATTCCCTCCTGTGTAACCAACACCCACGTATACTGCCCATGCACTGCACAAGTTATTCAGTAAAATTCAGCTGGATTCCCAATGACCAAGAGCTGTGGGACAAGCAATACACTTATCTGGATTATCTTCCAAAAAGAAACTGTGTGGGGGAACACAGAAGAAGGATTAAGAAGCACCTCAACCCTGAGGTCCAGATATCCAGCACCCACAGTTATAATCCTCAGAGCTCAAAGGAATGAGAGCTGCAACACCGTGCACCTGGGAGGAGCTGATAGAGATGGAAAGGATTTTCCCAAGATCACACAGAGGGGATGAAACGTTCCCCACCTCCACCAGCAGCACTCTCCATATCCAGCACACGGAAGACTTGGGAAATCTCTGGTTGTTTATAGACAGAGTATAAATGCTTCTTAAAAGTAATCTGCTGGCTGTTCCCAGGCTCAGATGGACTCACCAAGGGAGTCAGTGTCAGAGCGGAGAACATTAGAACGTTAACTCTCAAAATAAATAAACAAGGCACACAATTCAAGTCAGCATCACATTCAAAACTGATGAGAAAACATGACAACATTCAGTGCTATTTCTTTGCACATACTCTTTGGCTTATGCTCTGTCTGAAGCAACCACAGCTATTTTATGGACATCATTTCAATCGTTTAGAAAACGAAGAACAGTGCCACGTCATGGGAATTGTCTCCACACAGCCTGATGCAGAAATCCTGCCACTTTTTTTTTTCCTTAAATGAGGTTTCATTGTTGGTTTTTTTTTCAGAAATAGCACTAAGTATTACTTAGAGGTGCCAGACTCAGTCACATGCACTGAAGTCATTTTTCCACTGCTAGCTACAGCAAGAGCTGCACAGCAATAGGAGAGTGAGAAGTTAAACCCAAATACAATTAAAGCGAATTGGATTCACCCCATTTCACACCATAGCTCAACAAAGTGGTCACTCCAGGCAGTTGGTCCTCTTTATCAGCAGCTCTGATTTAATGTCAGAAAGCCAGCTGTACTACAAGGCCCCAGTCTTGTTCCCAGTCACATCAAGCAGTAAGACAAGAACAGACTGGCATCGCTGGCCATCTAGCACAGCAACAGAGCAGCAGAAAGCACTTGTTTGCTCCTTATCTGCAGCTTCCTCAGCTGCTCTTGTGCTCAGATCCCCTGGGAGACAAAGGGGAAAACAGGTCACAAGGCATTATTGGGAGATATTTCTGAAAAAATAGATCTCTCTGAGCTAAGCCCACACCAATGTCAGCAACAAGTCATGCTGAGGTCCTGCTCCCTGTACCTGGGCTCTCCCAGAGCTTTGCAACTCACTGTATCACTGCTATCATGCACTCTGCAAAGCAGTGCAGACAGCATGCATGTGGGGGATGGAGCCTGCTTTATAGACTGTCTGTTGTCCTCATCAGAATTATGAGAGAAGAATATGAGATCTATTCACTCTTCCTCAAGTTTCACGGACAGAGAAAGCATTTTCAAACCAGCAACCTCGGGAGGTGAAGCCCTGCCCTTCCCCACGTTACCACCCGGGGATGCACACAGTACACACCCTTACACATCCCTCCGCACTGGGAAACCCCTCCAACTTCATCATTTCTTCTGAGAGAGAAAGAGGAAGAGCACCAGGAATAGTCCTTGCTGCTCTAACTTACAGCGAGGCCAAAGAAGAGCAGCAGACACAGCCCTTGGCCACAGCAGGCAACCCAAGCCACACTTACCCTAAGAGCATCTCTGGAACATGTAGGTTTTTCCTGAACTAAAGGCATGCTGTGCACACATGTGCCCCCGAAACAAACTGGTTGCAGTGCGGTCTCTGCCACACTGCAGCCGCTGGTGCCAACACTTTGAGGCAGCACTGTGCTTTGAAGCCCTGTAACTGCTGGCACCTTTCTTTCATCCCAGTAGGCTCCAGCAGCAGACAGGTCATTTCTTAAAATGACCCAAGTTAAGACCAAGGCAAGGGGCTGTGTTATGCTGAAAGCATCCCCTGCCCAGCAGGGCGGGGGGGGGGGGGGGCNAGGGGGGGGGGGGGGGGGAGGGCAAAGAGGCCCTGGAGCACTGCTGGGTGGAATAATGCTGCCCAGTAGGGGTAGGAAAAGGGACAAGGCCAACAAACCAGGCCATATATATGTAGGTATATCCACCCTGAATACACGTGGCTATGCAGTGACCCATTCTCAAAACGCAAGTCACCCTCCCAAGGAAACCCTTCAAGCCAGCAGCAATGAAACTCGCCACCAGCTCCAGGAAGATGCTCTCCTCCCAAGCCGGGCTTTGCATCCCTTTGAAGCTGACACAGAGCAGCAGTAGCAGCACTGACAGCGCTTTGTCTCCCAGCTCTCCCCGGCTGCAGCTGCCCCGATACCCCGAGACAGCACCCCGCCTCTACCCCAGGCTCCCCCAGCTCGGCGCTATGAGCCAGGAGGTGAACGGAGCGCAGGAGATACTCGATCTGACCGAGATCTGCGCTGCCGTCCCCCAGCAGCACGCAGCGCTTTTTCAGGAGGGCATCTCCTCGCTGCAAGCAAAAATAATCCCACCACGGCCACTCCTATAACCCACGTCGCTAGCTGGGTTAGAACAGAACAAAAAGGCAGCGGGGAGACCCAGCCCAGCCAGCAGCCAGAGACAAAAGAAAAACAGCGTTCCCGCTGCAGAGCTCAAACTCGCTCGGCGTTTGATGCTGACACCCACTCCGATCCTCCATCGCTCAGCACCGCCGCTCCCAGCCGGGGCTGCGCAGGGCCACGGGGCCGCCGCCCCACGCTCCGTTCCCAGGTGGCCGAGCAGCGGGGGCTCAGCACGACCCCGCCCGGAGCCCTTGGCATACAGCACGTAACGAGGACGGCGTCTTTCCCTCCCCGACCCAAGGACAATGCTACACCGCGACCGATCCTTCTGCCGCGATCCGCCCTGACAGCGCCCAGCCCCGGAGATGAGCTCCGTCCATCCATCCATCCATCCGTCCGTCCGTCCGTCCATCCTTTGTGGGGGCTGCCCCAGCCCCATCCCGCGGCTCCCCCTTACCTCCCGCAGCCCAGCCGTGCGGCCGCCGTGCCACTCCCTGCGCGCCGGAGGGAGTTGCACGGATTGGAGGAGGAGGAGGAGGAGGAAGGAGGAGGATGCCGGGCGCTGCAGGCACAGCCCGGACCCGCCGCCCCGCGAACAAAGGGGCGGCTCCGAGGCCGCCCCGCACCCAAATGCCGCTGGTTGCCGGGCCCCGGCCGCGGCGGAAGCGGAGCGGGAGGGTGGAAGCGAGGAGGGCACGCTCCGCCTAGCGGCGGGTCCTGGGGAGCGGCTGCCTGTCCTTCCTTAAAGAGCAGGGGGAGAACGGCTGTCGTGAATCGCACCTTCTGCTCGACAGAGACGCGGCTCTGGGTTGGGGCTGAGGAGGGGAGAAGCTCGCTGGGCGCTCCTTATGTCACGTTCTAGTGCCTTTCAAGAGGAACAAGAGGAGTTGAAGACCTCGTTGCCAGGGGGTCTGAGAACGCAGCAAATTGAAAGCACCTGCAGGAGCTCCTTCACCCACAGGCAGGAAGGGAGGGCTGAGCTGATGGCCTCCACTTGGCCTTCACCTCCTGTGTGCTGCTGACTCCCATAGCTGGAGATGTCAGATGGAACAACACGGTGCTGGGCCATGGACTTACAGAATCACAAGGGCTGTAAAAGACCACTAAAATCACCAGGTTCAACCACCAACCCAGTCCCACCATGCCCCCTAAACCATGTCCTGCAGTGTCACATCTCCATGGCTCTAAAACACCTCCAGGGATGGTGACTCCACCATGCCTTGTGCCTGTCTCCAAACCCAAATCCATGCCTTGCACAGCAATGAAATTGCTCTGCATGAGGGCCGCAGCTCCATTCAGGGTGCTACTGTGGCCCTGCAGCCACCCTGGATCACCCAAACAGCAGCAGATAAACCTTTGCACATCAGATGCTGCAGCAGAAGGGCCCAGGTCATGCTGTAATGGTGCAGTCCCACCTGACAGCACTTCTGTCGTTGGATGCTGTGACCCTTATTCCTCCTTGGCCCAGGAACGCACAGTGTGGATGCAGGCAGCAAAGCAGAATTCAACAACACATCATCCACTAACAGCCCTGCCCACAGCAGAACGATCCACCCGCAAGCAGCCTTATTTTCCATCTTGCAGAGGGAAAGCTGAATCAAAAAAATGGTTGGTGCAAGTCAAAAATAGAACCCAAAGCACCTGACACCAACGCCTCTGCTTCAACTGCCAGCTCACTGCGCTTCCTGATATCTCCCCTGCATCCAAACCCAAGTCGGTGTTTGCGGGTGGGGATGCAAGATGTTTGGTCTCTTCTCTGTAGTTGCCTATGGAGACAGTGTCACCAGAAGAGAGCTGGGAGAGGAGGTGTCCCTGAGTCCTCCTCTGAACTCCTGCAGGTCTGAGCTTCCTCACTCAGCTTTAAAAGCAGCCATCCCCAGGCCTCCGTTCAGACAGCCATCTATGCTATTGACAGTCACAGACATGCTCCTGCACCAGGCTTCTTCCTTCATGCTCGTGCATTCAGTGGTGCTGATGTAAAACCGAGAGGAGAACTGAGCTTCAACAAGACGAAGCTAGAAACATTTCACAGCTCTTATGTCACCCCTTGAATCCTTTTGGCAAGCCTGCCCCTCTGACTACAATCTCTTAAGAGAATTTTAAAAAGAGAAGGAAAGATCATCCAGGGCCGGAGTGCTCACTGCAATGTGGCTGACAGACCCACTCCTGCTGCTCCAGAGCTCAGACCCAAATTTGTGTCCCTGCCATCCATCACTGTCCCACAGGGCTGTCCACCCAGCTGCCCCTGCCCTGCTTTCACAAAGCTTCGGGGTGAGGATCCATGCTGTGACCCCACAGTTCTGCAGGGCAGCACTGCTGTTTCCCCATTACCTTTGTTTTACTCACAGTGGCTACGTGCAGGCAAACAACCCCATGCTGATGGACAAGCACACAAGGCATTTAAGATTAATCCTGTGAGTATATGAGGACTTGTTAATTGTGCACACGTGAGCGAGGCCATAGCTTTCCCTTAAACTACCTCATGTAGAAAGCTGGCATCCAATCTGACTTGTCGGGGCCATCACATCTGCCCAACAAGCCTTTTGCTGTTTTAAATGACATGATATATATTTTGTTTTGAAAGGCAGCTTCTCACAAATAGTCAAAACTCCATGAGCTGTTGGGATCACTAAAAACCTTCCCAGCCATTTTCTTTTACATTAGCCTGGCAAGTTGAAACATGGAGCAGTCAAAGTGATGCAAAATGCAATGCTCACAGATGCAGCTAGGGAAACAAAAGGGACACAAATATTTTGTGTTCTGCCACCGTGAAGAAGCAGGTGGGAAATGGCCTAAGCATTTCAGCACTGTTCCATTTCCTTTCCCAGCACGGAGGGATGGAGCATTTCTCAAGAGCTGATGACAATTGCTCTGTTGCTTACCTAAAGGTTGTGCCCCCAAAAGCCCCAATGCAATTCTGTCTCTTCCACCAGCACGGAGACACAGCCACAGTGAGAGCATAGCTCATTCCAGCTGACACGAGGAACAGCGGGCTGCGTTCAGTGGCACAGCACAACATCCTGCTGTTGGTGGGAGAAACAAAGTAAAAAAGCTGTTTTTCCTTTGATTACATGGCTGCTAAAGAATTCTTACCTTGGGGATCAGTGACTGCTTTAGGCCTCATCCATTGTAGGCTGAGACTGATGAAGCCAAGAAATCCCACAGAGTAACTTGACACACCAATGAGTTATACCAAGCAGGTTTATTACAGCACTGGGTGCATGGGGGATTGCTCCACCAAACATGCACACCAGGGAAAGCAGTAACTACACGTTTATAGGCATAGTGTATATATACATAGTCATTACATTTCCAAGAATTTGGTTACATCCTAGAACGTGGGGAGGGTCTCTAGGCCAACCTGGTGGAAACCTTTGGTGGGCTGCATTGTGTCCCAACAGCAACACTTCCTCCTTATCTTCAGGGACTCCCCACTGAGTTTCAAACAGCAACTCCACTTATCTTCTCTGGACCCTCCACTGTAGGGTGAAAATATACTGAAGGATCACAGCAATTCTCATTCATTATGAAAAGCTTTTACAAGTTTTTTGTTTGTTTGTTGTAGTATATTTCCTATTCTGCAATTAGTGCATTAATTATTATGTAAACTTTGACCATCTGTTTAATTCAGTTGTTAGCACAGTCTGGAGCAGGTCCAAAGAAGGGCAACAAGGCTGGTGAGGGGCTTGGAGAATACTGAGTCCTGCAGAGAAGAAATACTCTATCCGTGATCATCCAGCAGGAATAGACACACATTGGTCAACATCTACACCTCAGCACCATACGTCTACAAGCAAGCATGACCAAAAGACAGGAACACAACGTGCTGAGCCTGAAGGGAAATGTAGTACTGCTGAAGTATAACATCTTCTTTCTGGTAAAGAGGGACCAGGGAAAAATCCAAGTTTAAGTAGTGGACAAGTTACCCTAAGCAAATCTTCAATTCCAGCACAGCGTTATGTATTTATTTTCTTTTTCTTTTTTCATTACTGCCCTAAAGATTGTTCCTTGGCTCAATCAGGACTGAAGATTGGGCTGTCCTTTGCTTAGCTTGTTTTTCACACGTCAGGAGAACTGACAGCTGCACTGCAAGGTTTGCCTTAGTGAAAAGACTTTCATGCCTACTGACCTCAAAGGTGAGCAAACATCACTGGCATTTTGTAGGCATGGAAACCAACACTGGGAGAGATTAGCTTACCTTCCCAAGACTTGCTCTAACCCAGTGCCACAGCTGGGTACAGTACTAAGGATGCCAGACTGCTGTTATTATGTTGTACTTCTACCCCATTTATACTTTTTAATATACATTCAAGTCAGAAGCAAGCCTATTTTAGCTCTCCCAGCACAATGTCCTATACTCTAGTCACTACACGAAGCTGCAGCCTACTTTGCAAAGACTGGTAATTGTCTGTATACCTCTGTGTAGCTCAGTGCATCCTCAGGAAAATAAAATGAGACAAAATCAGTCATAATGTTGCAACACTATGTTTTTCCAGTTGTCAGACCATCATGTTTGTACACAACAATGCCATTAGTTTGCAGACCATCCAAACCATCTTATGTTTTGCAAAGCAAAATTACATCTGGCTCAGAGATTGTTTTTCATTTTATGTCAAAAAATTATTCCCCTCTTCAGTTTCTTCTCCAAGTACATGCCACCAGACTTTTCTCACTGTTGTCAGAGGTAAAAAGATTCATCGTCTTCTCTGACCTGATCGACTAGGGTCTGTGGCAAATTAGAACCAGACTGTAGAGCATGAAATAAAGGAGATTATTTCCCTGTTGTTTGGGCCTGACAAGTAGTGTTGCAGATCAAATAGAAGCACCAGATGTTTTCTAGTACCAGAGCTACAGAATATGCAGGACCTAGGAGAAGCAAGAGAGTCCCATTTCCTCTGCATAAACTGCAGCGTGTTAGATCAAAGACAAGGGAGGGGAGCCAGGCTGAAAAAGCTCCCTGTCTGTGGCTAGAACTTAAGGAGATTTTGGTATCTATAACTGAAGCTGTGTTCAGAGAGGGAGGGGAGGGAAACGTGCTCCAAATTTTGATGCTTGGAGAAAAGCCATACTTTAAAAGGAATGTCTTCAGTGGGCAGTGCACTCAGGCGGTTTGACCAGCTGTCCTGAGTGTGGACACTGGCCACACTACAACTAGTCACCCTTTGCTTTCCCCAGATCATTTCTTTATGCAGGAATAAGGCAGCTAAGTGCCCCAGATGACCTTGTTCCATGACCAGAAATTGCTGTAGTGATTGCTAGGAGGAAAGGTCTGTCATGCCTCCCAAAAAATCCAGCCTCACTGAAACGGGTATGGAGGGGTTGAAGAAGCCTGGCATCTGCCAGG
>VXAB01013656.1:62805-112754 GCA_013399175.1 Odontophorus gujanensis
CACATCTGCCCAACAAGCCTTTTGCTGTTTTAAATGACATGATATATATTTTGTTTTGAAAGGCAGCTTCTCACAAATAGTCAAAACTCCATGAGCTGTTGGGATCACTAAAAACCTTCCCAGCCATTTTCTTTTACATTAGCCTGGCAAGTTGAAACATGGAGCAGTCAAAGTGATGCAAAATGCAATGCTCACAGATGCAGCTAGGGAAACAAAAGGGACACAAATATTTTGTGTTCTGCCACCGTGAAGAAGCAGGTGGGAAATGGCCTAAGCATTTCAGCACTGTTCCATTTCCTTTCCCAGCACGGAGGGATGGAGCATTTCTCAAGAGCTGATGACAATTGCTCTGTTGCTTACCTAAAGGTTGTGCCCCCAAAAGCCCCAATGCAATTCTGTCTCTTCCACCAGCACGGAGACACAGCCACAGTGAGAGCATAGCTCATTCCAGCTGACACGAGGAACAGCGGGCTGCGTTCAGTGGCACAGCACAACATCCTGCTGTTGGTGGGAGAAACAAAGTAAAAAAGCTGTTTTTCCTTTGATTACATGGCTGCTAAAGAATTCTTACCTTGGGGATCAGTGACTGCTTTAGGCCTCATCCATTGTAGGCTGAGACTGATGAAGCCAAGAAATCCCACAGAGTAACTTGACACACCAATGAGTTATACCAAGCAGGTTTATTACAGCACTGGGTGCATGGGGGATTGCTCCACCAAACATGCACACCAGGGAAAGCAGTAACTACACGTTTATAGGCATAGTGTATATATACATAGTCATTACATTTCCAAGAATTTGGTTACATCCTAGAACGTGGGGAGGGTCTCTAGGCCAACCTGGGGGAAACCTTTGGTGGGCTGCATTGTGTCCCAACAGCAACACTTCCTCCTTATCTTCAGGGACTCCCCACTGAGTTTCAAACAGCAACTCCACTTATCTTCTCTGGACCCTCCACTGTAGGGTGAAAATATACTGAAGGATCACAGCAATTCTCATTCATTATGAAAAGCTTTTACAAGTTTTTTGTTTGTTTGTTGTAGTATATTTCCTATTCTGCAATTAGTGCATTAATTATTATGTAAACTTTGACCATCTGTTTAATTCAGTTGTTAGCACAGTCTGGAGCAGGTCCAAAGAAGGGCAACAAGGCTGGTGAGGGGCTTGGAGAATACTGAGTCCTGCAGAGAAGAAATACTCTATCCGTGATCATCCAGCAGGAATAGACACACATTGGTCAACATCTACACCTCAGCACCATACGTCTACAAGCAAGCATGACCAAAAGACAGGAACACAACGTGCTGAGCCTGAAGGGAAATGTAGTACTGCTGAAGTATAACATCTTCTTTCTGGTAAAGAGGGACCAGGGAAAAATCCAAGTTTAAGTAGTGGACAAGTTACCCTAAGCAAATCTTCAATTCCAGCACAGCGTTATGTATTTATTTTCTTTTTCTTTTTTCATTACTGCCCTAAAGATTGTTCCTTGGCTCAATCAGGACTGAAGATTGGGCTGTCCTTTGCTTAGCTTGTTTTTCACACGTCAGGAGAACTGACAGCTGCACTGCAAGGTTTGCCTTAGTGAAAAGACTTTCATGCCTACTGACCTCAAAGGTGAGCAAACATCACTGGCATTTTGTAGGCATGGAAACCAACACTGGGAGAGATTAGCTTACCTTCCCAAGACTTGCTCTAACCCAGTGCCACAGCTGGGTACAGTACTAAGGATGCCAGACTGCTGTTATTATGTTGTACTTCTACCCCATTTATACTTTTTAATATACATTCAAGTCAGAAGCAAGCCTATTTTAGCTCTCCCAGCACAATGTCCTATACTCTAGTCACTACACGAAGCTGCAGCCTACTTTGCAAAGACTGGTAATTGTCTGTATACCTCTGTGTAGCTCAGTGCATCCTCAGGAAAATAAAATGAGACAAAATCAGTCATAATGTTGCAACACTATGTTTTTCCAGTTGTCAGACCATCATGTTTGTACACAACAATGCCATTAGTTTGCAGACCATCCAAACCATCTTATGTTTTGCAAAGCAAAATTACATCTGGCTCAGAGATTGTTTTTCATTTTATGTCAAAAAATTATTCCCCTCTTCAGTTTCTTCTCCAAGTACATGCCACCAGACTTTTCTCACTGTTGTCAGAGGTAAAAAGATTCATCGTCTTCTCTGACCTGATCGACTAGGGTCTGTGGCAAATTAGAACCAGACTGTAGAGCATGAAATAAAGGAGATTATTTCCCTGTTGTTTGGGCCTGACAAGTAGTGTTGCAGATCAAATAGAAGCACCAGATGTTTTCTAGTACCAGAGCTACAGAATATGCAGGACCTGGGAGAAGCAAGAGAGTCCCATTTCCTCTGCATAAACTGCAGCGTGTTAGATCAAAGACAAGGGAGGGGAGCCAGGCTGAAAAAGCTCCCTGTCTGTGGCTAGAACTTAAGGAGATTTTGGTATCTATAACTGAAGCTGTGTTCAGAGAGGGAGGGGAGGGAAACGTGCTCCAAATTTTGATGCTTGGAGAAAAGCCATACTTTAAAAGGAATGTCTTCAGTGGGCAGTGCACTCAGGCGGTTTGACCAGCTGTCCTGAGTGTGGACACTGGCCACACTACAACTAGTCACCCTTTGCTTTCCCCAGATCATTTCTTTATGCAGGAATAAGGCAGCTAAGTGCCCCAGATGACCTTGTTCCATGACCAGAAATTGCTGTAGTGATTGCTAGGAGGAAAGGTCTGTCATGCCTCCCAAAAAATCCAGCCTCACTGAAACGGGTATGGAGGGGTTGAAGAAGCCTGGCATCTGCCAGGTGTTGGTTTTCATTTTAAAATACTTATTACAGAAAAGCCCTTATAATGTAGATCTTGTCAGCCAGATGCCATGATGTAACCCAAATCCAGGAACTTATACATGACTCTAGTTTCCTGCCAGTTTAGTCGTATTAATTGCACTGCATCAATTTTATTATGTATTTCAGTGAGGAAGAAAGCTGCCAGTATGGCTTTCCATGGAATGCAGTACTGTGATACATAAAAAATGTACTCTAATCTATTTTCTAGCTTTATTGCCACTATAAAATGGAAACTCCCTTCATCTCAACCACCTTCACAAACAGTGTAAGAGGAACAATTCTGCTGACCTATCTGTGAAGTGCTTTCAGCTGACCAGGCTAAACGTGGTCACCACGCATTGAAACAGCTCATGGTATTTGTTTCCAGCCTCAGTCCCCACAGGTGAGCTCAAAGAAAGCTGCAGATGCTCAGTTCTTTTCAGTCATGCCAGAACTGACAGCTGAGCCCTGACCTGCTGGGTGCACTACAACCACTGACCTGTCAGTCCTCACAGCTCCCATAAAGTACACATGTGCTCTGTTTCACAACTGAATGCATGGACACATGAAACAGGAGACCCAGTAATTTTGCCCAATATTCCTGAATAAAACTGCATTATGCTGCACGTGGCACAAGCAGCACATTTTCTATCCCTTCAAAGATGGTTACAGAGTAAATGAATAAATGCACTAAGCATCACTGTTGGGAACAGGGTGACCATGCACAAACAGACTGAGTAATGTCCACTCTGTTTTTCTTTTCTTCCTTCTCTGCAAATGTCAGGGCTTGATCATGCCAACATACATTGCAGTCATAACTTCAGACAGTGCAAATGCACAGTATGCATTTCAGATGAGGCCAGTGGAAATGCCAACTTACTAGCTGTGAAGACTCAAAAGAATGAAGGAAAAGAGACAAACTGTGTTACCATCTTTAGAAGCAGGAGAAATCCGAGGAGTGTGGCAACAGATATAAAGCTAACAAGTGGAAAAATACAGTTCAAGTAAATCAACCTGTGGAACTCAAAGCCAGAATACATTAGAGGTCATTAAGATAATCATACTGCAGCTGTAGCTGTATTAATTCTATTCAGGAAAAACAAATAGTATGAGACAGCCCTCAACTCTCGATTAAAAAGAAACTTATCTGAACAAATCAATAGCTGTTTGATATGGCCCTTCAGGGCTGCCCCTCTTTCCACTGAGCCTATGATCTCTGGTTTTGATTGTATCTCTGCAGTACATCTGAGAATGCTTGTGGTGAAAGACCAGAAATAACTGATTACTGAGATACATATTGAGGAAAGGAAACAAGAAACAAATAGTTCACCAGAGCATCTTTTGGTGCGGAATTCTTTATGAATTAAACCATCCCACACCTATCCAGCATGCAAACTGTATACATAGCTAAAGGGAGAAAAAAGAAAAGATATTTGCAAATTGGGCTTAAAATGTCACGGAAACAATGTCCTCCTACAAACTGAGAATTCATTTCCTTACTGTACACAGGCAAGTGTGGCAGAGAAATCCACCCACTCCCACTTGTACCTGTGATATTTAAACAGACCATAAACATTGACCAAAGTCTAAAATACATAACAAATGATTACATCTAATTGTTTTCTTTGTCACTTACTTTAAGATATGGTTATACTTCGTGGCATCAAGGTCATAACATAAAGCTATGACCACATTGCAGTTTGAAAGCAAATTGCCCTGAGAAGACATACTGCTCTGACCTTCAGGTCCTAACAGTCAGGGAGTTCAGTCTGACAGTTTCTGCACTTATGCTCTGCTCATGCAGGGCTGACATGACTGACCTGAGAGCTGTAATGCAGGGCTACATCCTGCAGTTGCTTCCAGAGAACAGAAAAGGACATTAGATGTTAACACCTGTAAACAGATAGCACCTCAAACTTGCAGGGCTGCAGTCTGACAAAGCCATGGGCTTAGCTAGGATGTGCTGTCACCCAGCTGCACAAGAAGCCAGTCTCTGATCTCTGCAGCAAAAGATTAGTTGCACACATTTTCCACCTCTACCACCTCCTGGCCTACTGCAGACTACGATCATACCAACACAAAAGATCCTTTTTATCATCAATTGCAGTGAAGTTGCACCCAAGCACAGAGCTCTGGGAAGTGTCAGCCTCCCAGTTTGCCAATTTCAACAGAGAATGGAAGCTTCAGTTTAACAGAAGTCATAACTGCAGGTTTAAATTTGTCTGTGGGAGCAATTGCTGTGAAATTAATTAGATAAGCAAGTGTGCATAGCTGTACCATGGCTTGCAGGTGCATAGCACCCTGCCAGGATCAGCCCTTACCAATGCATTACCTTGTTTTGAAGCAGCAGAACACAGATGCAATGGAATGTCATTAGAGACAACACTAAGATTTGAGTTTGTAAATCCCTTATTTCCTCAAGAAAGCTCAACTTTCCTGCAGAATTTGATTTTCCAGTTATATTCCTGCCTTTAACACAAATTTTCCAGCTATACTGACTGAGCCATCAGTCAGTAGTAGAGCACCCTGCTCAGGGTTACACTGACTGATACACGGGGTGATGAAAAACTACTTCTGACTGTCGAGATGTCCTTTCACTCATTCTGTTAAATTCCTGTTCTCATAAACCATAATATAATCTACAGTACTAAGTACTGCCTCATGTGCATCTAGCACATCACGCTCTGTTGCACCTTTACCATCAGGTTATTTTCAATAAGTAACAATATTTCCACCCTGAGATGAGCTTTACTAAGCACAGCTCTGTGTGCAGTGCACTGAGATGACAAGAGATGTTCACCAAGGGCATCTAGCTGCATTCTAATTGCACTGTGTTAAACCTTCACACCGACAGATCATCCCAATAAGCAGCTGACTGAAGCTGTCCAAACACCAGCTCATGCAGCCACTATGTGAATTTTACAACAAAGATTATTAACAGAGCAGCTCTGTCCCTCTGTCTCTGGCTCTAAAGTAACTCAGTGTTGGTGGCATTTGTGTGACTGTGTCATCCATCCACAGCAGAGGAACCTCTGAAAGGCAGAGAAAGCCAAACCCAGTGCACAGCCAATCTAACAACAGCATGTCAGAATTTCTGCCCTTTCAGCACCTTTATCACCCAGTGGCAGCATGCAGTTCAGCCTGTTGTTAACTGGGAACTCACTGATCTGACAAAGAGAGCCTCTGAAATGCAGGACAGTCACTGCAGACTCACAGCACACAATTTATACAGTGCTGTCTGCTTGGGAAGCAGCTCACCTCAGTTAGAATCCTGCTATAGTGCTGCAGTAAACAGCACTTTACATTAATGATACTGAATCACTGAGCAGCATCTTTTTGCTATCAAAGACTATTTTTCTTTCTGAACTAACCATCTGTTTGTCCTTATAGCAACAAACATACAAAGCACCATATACAAGTCCTGCATGTACAAACATGTAATGCTTGCATGTAGCTATGTTTATTAACATGCATAAAACCTGCACAATTATAATTGTGTGAGTCATACAAGGAAGAATTCAGTAGATACAATGGACAAACTCCACACTGTTGGTCAAAACTCCCTCCACTTGAAGAAAACATGTCATACTTTCGTGTTTCAGTTTTGACATCTATATATTGGCAATATCTGGTTGTTTGGGTTTTTTTTTTCCCCAGCATGTTGCCTGGATAAATTAAGTTTTCAGCCATTCAATTAAAGACTCTATCAACATATTAATAGTAAGACAAATCTGACAGCTAAATCCAAGAGTTAACTTTGAAATTATCACTTAAAAACATACTTCTACCTAGGAAACTGTCCTGTTCTCAGCAGATACAAGTACTGAATTCAGGAGCTATTTTAAGAGAATGATCAAGAAAGGGAAGCAGTAACAGCGTAGGAATCAATCTCTGTTCTCAGCTTTGGTGGCTGTCTCATAGTTGAAAGTAATGCCTACATGAAATGCTTAGCAGCCTGGAAATATCTGGGACAAATGATGTTTAGGGAGGAGACAGTTGCCAAAGCTCAGTAAGCATGCACTGAATGTAACACTATGCATTGTCACTTGCTCATATGGGAAAGAACACTGCATTCAATGTCCCATTGCTCCTACTCTACGGCTGTCTCCCAAACAAGAGAGCACAGGAACGGTCACCACGGGGCCAAATGCTTTCATGTGCAGTTAATGTTTTCATATAAAATGTCTGTTAAATCTGAACAACATACAAAGCTGAGTGGAGCTGCAAGAAAAGCAGAAAAGCAAAGCAAAAGCAAAATGTTTTTGATAAACTGTAGGAGCAGTTGAAAACAAATGAACAAATGAGAAGTGGTTCAGTGAGGAGAAGTGGATGTAGAATTGAACATTCATCTGGACAAGCATAAAAAGGAGAAAAAGGGGGACACCAGGCAAATATCAGCTGGTTGTCACAATGAACACTGAACATCAGCCAATGATACACTCTGAACTGAAATGATTCATGATTTATTTTTTGCTCAAACAGAGGTATTGAAATTAGTCTGTTATGGACTGTTTGAAACAAGGCAGTACACAGTGAGCTGCACATTCGTACTGGGTGCAGTAACTAGGCTAAAGCCTGGGGTTGTTTCCTCTCCCCTGCCTGCGTTGGAGGGAGGAGGCATCAGCAACCACAGCAATAAAAGCAGCGGCCACCCCAGCTGCCAGTGCTTTCCTCCCTTCGCGGCTTGAGGAGAACGGCCCATAATTAATTCATGAAAAATGAGGCCTCTGGGGATCCAAGCAATAAATAAATAAATAAACAAACACCCAACAGGAAGTAAATACTTCTTGGGGGCACTTGCTTGCAATCTGGCAAGTGTCCAAGGTGTCGTGAATAAGAAGAGGGGCTGGAGGAGGGAAGCCTGAAACTTCCCTTCCTGACTGCCTTCCTGTGATGGGAGGAAGGACTGCAAAGAGTGAGCTGTGCCCTGAAGGTCGCTGTGCTGACCCAGAGCAGCAGGGAACAAAGTGGGTCCCGCAGCGAGCTGCCCCCAGCCAGGGCTGCAGGGAATCCCCATATCACAAGGGCACACACTTTGCAAGGTGCATGGCTGTGTGACAGCCTGGGGGTCCTCCAAGGACTGGTTTAGTGACTGCTATCGATCCCAGCTCTTAGAGCATAATCTATTGCTCTGACTTCCAGTAATCTCTCCTCACTTTGGCACATGCCTCTCATGTCCCAAAACTGCATCACTCCAAAAGCTGTTTTGCACACACAAGGATGTGTTATCTTCCTAACTAGTGAGGCAGTCACCTCATTCCTTTGCACCCCTAGTAAAAAGGACCACTTAATATCAGTAAATAACCTCCTACAATCCTTCACTTTCCTGAGAAGACACGAATCCTATGTCATCTGCCTACTGCTAATTGGAGACAGTGTCCTGTGAACTCTAATTGTAGAATTCACATCATCCCCCCTCACAGTTCAATCCTAACACTCACACTGCACCGGCTGTTCCTAATTTCACAGAATCACCTTTAATTTCATAAGCCTTACCATCAGGGATGGCTGTTTCTGAACTAATTATTTTGCACAGGACACTAAAGCACTTTCTGAGAAGCTGGGACTTCTTACAGACCTCTGGAATCTGCATGGAAAGAAGGAAGAGGTCTATTACATTGTGATAGACTTTCTTAAGAACACATACAAGGAAAGGTTTACCTCTTGACAATTAAAAAAGAAATGTGGCGTTTTATATTAACATCCATTTTTCATTGTCTTGTTTACCATTTAACAAACATTAGCCCTCAGAATGTCTCCCCTACAGGGCTGAGCAAATGACAAACAAGCCATAGTGGTTCAGTCAGAATGAAAGGAAGGGAAAAAAAAGTGAAAAAAATCAAAAGTGGCAGAAGAATGCGCACTGGGAGAGGCAGCCAACATTCATTTAATAATGCTAATATTTTGTATGAAAAGCTTTCCTGGGTGGCTGCAAAGTATATGGATTAATACTAGCATGTGATGGAGTTAGATTAAAAATAAACTAGTATTTAAGGTGCTCTTTATGGGATGAGGGATAGGGGAATAAAGGTATGCTTTGCCACCAGTACGAGCACCAGGTATGATTACTGTGGAAACAGACTGAAAAAAAGCACCCAACAAAAACTCTAAAGATAATTCCAAATTAAATCCTGGTTTTGTTGGAGTGAGTGGGACTTTTCTCCTGCTCAGCAGAACTACACTGATTTCTTTTCAGCTAGCTCACCTTTCTTGTTTTCGAAGTCCCACTTCAGTGCACCCACCTTGAGCTTGCACGTGCTCAGTGCCCATTGGAGACAAGCTCAGGGAGGGAAAGTCAACCCTAGAATCAGAAATGTCAGCTCTCAGAACCAGAGCACTTCCCTGCTCTTCAGTTACCACCAGCTTCGCTGTTACTAATGCATGCACTCTGAATCCTCACTCAACAGAACTGAGATATCTAAATAGAACTACAGAAGCTTCCTTCTGGATGTTTTTATAGTTTATTTAAGTGTTTACTTAAACAGAACGTTTAAGTGGTGAACAAAATCCTCAGAGCATAAATATTTACACTGGGTGTACCATCTTGTAGCAGCTGGCTGGCCTCTGATGGCTGGTGATGATTACAGAGGTCACACATTCATCCACAGCGAGCCCAAAAACATTTTACAAAATATTAGGCATGGGAAATTTAGGTAGGCACCCTTAATCTACAGAGTTAATCCAAGAAGAATGGAGCCTGGCTTGTGGGATCAACAACCAAGGATTTACCTCCACAGGAACATCCAGTCACTTCTCTTTGGAAAGGTGCTGCGTGGAGCACGAGGGCTGTGCTGCCACCACACTCCTGCTAACTCAGCTTTTGAAAGTCAAAGTCTGAGAGCATATTTCTGTATTATGCTGTGGTTTTCATACCACCTTTGAAGACACACCGCCACTCAAACAAGCCTGAAGAGCACAAGTCCTATTCTTCTTTACATGTCTGTGCAAAAATACACCAGACATGTAAAGTAAAGTTCACCTGTATGCACAGAGGTTGGAAGATAACAACTGGAATTTTATTCACCAGATTTTTCTCACTTCCTCTGCCCTTATCATTTTGTGACTGAGCCAGACTCCACCCTTAGCTTTACCTTCTGGTTAATTCCTCCTTTATGCTGTAAGAACTTCCTGTTCTAAATATTGCAGCTCCTCCTTCTCTGCGACTCATGCTCTGCAAGCTTGAAGGAATCATGAGTTCTACTTCCGAATAATTCTTGGGCTCCTAATAAACAATGACAGTACTGCATTTTCATCTTTGACGTAAAGAAATTAAACACAACAAGCTTTACTGTAAATCTGTTTTATTTGGCCAAACAAAGGCTCCGATTAAGTTTTGCTCAGCATTTAAGATACGCATTACAACTGAACAGGATTGCACAATGTCATGCAGTGCCACTTAGGGGCAGTCAGTGGAGAATACTGCCTGATTATTGATACAGGGAATCAACACGAGAATAAACACAGCTGCTGGGTGCAGAACAGGGTAACCATGCTCCATCACACCTGCATTAAGTCTGGGCCAAAGTCAAGCAATACTGTAACTTACAAAAATAAAAACCACTTTGCATGAATTCTGAAGTTCTTTTGAAGTTTCTGACAAACATCAATCAAATGGCAGTAGGCATTGCCAATATCATGGGACAACAGATGCTACGAGATGGAGAAAATACAGACCAAGTGGCTCACTGTCAAAAGAATGGGTGAATCCAGACTGCCCGCTTCTATTCTAACTTCCCAATGTTACCATTCATCAAAGCTTTAACACTGCCCCCCTCTTCTGCTTTTGCAACAGCTCATGGCTTAACCTTTAAGCAGATTGCTCACAGAGCACAGCCTTAGTAGCCCACCGCTGCCTTTTAGCCTCCAGGAAAACGTTCACTTAAGAGAGTTGCCTTTCCCGCAGACAAAAGACGTATCAGGAAAGAGTCTGTTCTCGCAGCTGTCACGCGTGGCACTGCACACAAGTGTCCGTACTCCCTCTGCCGACTGAAGCTGAAACCGCACGTCTGGTTTGGTGCCCTCATAGTCCTCTCAGGCGCTTCAAACAAACAAACACACAAGCAAAAAGAATTGAAATTTCCATGACATTTTCAGCCTAAAGCATCCAGAGAGCAAAATCGTAGGATTAGAAGGTCACTGCTCCTGAATCTTGCTCTTTAAGCCTAGTGTAACTGGGCAAGTTACACATTCCTCAACACCCACACAGAAATGGTAACAAAGCTGCTCCAGATGATAATTGTGATGACCTAAACCTACTTTTAAGTGCTTTTAGATGCCTATAGGAAATACAGGCATACATATATGTGTTTATAACATAAGAGTCTCCTGATGGCAACCACCTTCAGTCTTCCCAGTTACTTTTTCACTGTGGTCTGCGACTTCCCTCACTTCCGGCAGCACAAATTGCTCATGCTCAGATTGTGACAGCACGCTGCTTGTAATTGCATGTGACAATGTAAAAAAAACAACAGGGGAAGGTACTTTACAAAAATGTGAAGAGCAATGAGACGCTGTAAATCAAAGTGCCCAGGTAACAGAGCGGGCAGCCGTCACGCCGTGATCACCCAGGCTGCACTGGTGAGCTGCTGCTGCTCTGCAGCTAGTGGAGATGCTAACAGGAGTGGAAGGATGAGGCAGAGGATGGGGAAAAAGTCAGAGGTGGCAGTGTTCTGATGGGGACCTCAGCCGTCATCTCTAGGAACAAGTTTTAAGTGGTACGTGCCCCCTGAGATGCTCTACAATAAAGAGCATGAATAGGAGGATGCTGTGATGGTGCAAGAATGACAAATTAATATCCCACAAACCCTGGCAGCATCATCCCCTTTTTTGCTCGAATTGGCCAAGCACAGCAGCTCTGTAGGAATCCAGGCCTCTGTCAACCTGGGTGAGGACAAGCTAAGCCCAGGAAACACACCCTAACACAGTGATGCTATATTTCATAAAGCACCAATCCAGCCCTCTTTCTAACCATCCCATCACTTTTTTTCACTCCTGGTATCTGTAGAGCTTTGCTCTATGCTTTCAGCCTCAGTGAGCACAAAATGAACGGTTGTTAGCATCAGAATTCATTCCACTCTCCCCATACTAACAGTGTGAAAGGCAGAGAGCACAGGGAATAGCCTCAAAGGGGACTGCAGACTCCACATTTTGCTGGCAGCAAGACCATCTGTGCTACGTGACCTACTTGTGGCTGCTGAACAACAGCACGCTGCAATAGGAGGTGACAGCTTTAACTGGGACTGCAGGGCTGGTGTGGATGGGGAACAAACAGCCAAAGGAACTTTGCATTTCTCTTAACACTGTAATTGAAGGTCCCAGCCTCCGGCGTTTTCAATCTGCTGGATAACAAAATAATGGTAAACAGAGCTTACATTTTATGGTTTGTTTGCTTTTGTTTCTTTTTTTAACCCAAAAGCAGAATTACCTGAATGCTGTACATTTCTCCCCACTCTCCCTAAAGCATCATACATAACTTTTTGTGACTTATCCATAACAAATATGCAGTACACATGTACTGTCTGATAACAATGGCCTGAAGTTGTGTTTATTTCTCTTGCCTTGCAGGTTTGACACCTCACATCTCCATCATTTCATCACCGTAGCTCTTCAATGTTTTCAACTACTGCCTCGCTTTGAGTGACTTCACTAGTTCCAACTTCTTGCTCAAACGCAAATCTACTTTGTTTCACCAGCCACCACATGCAAAACAGCAATTCTTTTGCCACAATTTCTGCATTTGACCAACTCCCTGACAAAATCTCTTGCACTGAGGTTTAGTTTCCCTATAGGAATTAGAGTATAAGCTCCTGACTGTAGATAAGATGAGAAGAACCTCCATGTGGTCTTTAAAGGCCATGTTCCCTACAGCAAGCACCTGCAGCTGAGACATCCTTGCTCCTGGGATAACCACAGGATCACTTTTTTATTTCTCTTATAGGATCACAGAATTGTAGGGGTTGGAAGGGACCTCCAGAGATCATCATCTATGAGCAGAGGTCATAGGATCTTCATTACTAGTAGCAGATGATGTTTGAACACATCCAAGAAAAACACTCCTCTTGCTAACTAGATAATCAGCAAAAAGCTGTTATCTATACTGCATACTGGCTACAGATGCTTCACATGCTTTTTCTGCATATCTTTTGGCATGTGAAAGAAGAAAGTCAGAAGGAATTCACTTACATTCAGGATCATTCTCCTTTCAGGATAACGGAGTACATCTACTGTACACCTGTGTATTCAGGCAGTGTTCATTATACATTAAAAGAGTTCTGCTATTTCAGCACTGAAGTTGCAACTCAATTTATCCTGGATGAATCCTATGATCTCGGGCTGACAATACCAACAGATCACAGTTTGGGACAGGTGGCTGTCAAAGCTTTCATCTAAGGTATGCCTACCCACCTGCCACAAATCCCTACTAATGTCACTGTACCCTCAATAAATACCTGTGCTATCAGCTACAGAATCACTGTGGATACACCAGAAGTCACTGCCTGTGCAGGGAGAGCAGTGCTTTGGAAGGCTGCCCTGCAAAGAAATGCATATTGTAGTTGGTTAGCAGAAACATAATCACAAAATCTGTCATCAGGTACTCCACAATTCTCATGAACAGTCTTTCCAAGAGCCCTTTGGGTGCTTATCAGCAGTAATCCTGCGCGTATAGTGGGAGAATTAACGCTGGCCAGGAAAATTATATCTTATCCAGGGGCTGGTACTTCCTAAGAGCATAACAACTGTTTAATTTGGCAAGAAATCAAAGCATGACCCGTGTGCTGTAGCGACAGGCTTTTATGACCAGCAGTGCTGTACACAGCCACAGTATTTAATTTCACAGAATCACAGAATTGAAGGGGTTGGAAGGAACCTCCAGAGATCATAGAGTCCAACCCCCTGCCAAAGCAGCTCCCAGCCCAGGTTACACAGGTAGGCGTTCAGGCAGGTCCTGAACGTCTACAAGAGAAGGAGACTTCACCACCTCTGTGTGCAGCTCCAGCGCTCCGTCACCGCACTGTGGAGAAGCTCCTAGGCACATTGGTGCTTCAGTCTGCGGCCATTTCCCCTCGTCCTATCGACCCTGAAAAGGCTGCAGCCCGCTCTCAAACGCATCCTCGAACCCACAGCTCATTGCAGAGGGCCCACCCTCCCCCGGGCTGACCCCTCCCCGGCACGAGGCGGGCACACAGCGCGGCCGCCCCTCACGGACGCGGCGGGAAGGCGGGGCCGGGCCTGCAGCCGGCGGGATGGAAGAGGAGGAGGAAGTGGTGGAGGTCGTGGAGGACGAGAAGGCCGGGCCCGCGGCTGCTGAAAAGCGGCGGCCCGCCGACGCGCTGGGGGCCGCTCCGAGCGCCAGCGGCCATTACGAGCTGCCCTGGTGAGAGCTGCGGGGCGAACCGCTTCCTCAAGAATGAGTGCAAGCGGGCGCGCAGTGCTGAGGAAAATGGAGCGGGAGGGGGGCGGGAAGAAGGGCCGAGCGGCGCGGGCATTGGTGCGGAGCGCGGCGGGGGGCGGGGCTTGGTATGCCGTGGCCTATGGCGAGAGCGAGGGGGCGGGGATTAGCTTAATGTGGCCTATGGAAAAAGCGGAGGGGCGGGGTGTGCTGTTGGCGGGAAGGCGGTTGTGTGCCCTCAGGGAGCAGCGGAATGCGCGCGGTGTTGACCTCCATAGCAGCGAAAATAAAACAGCTTACAGACAATGAGTGCTGCGGAATGGTGCTCTTGGAGAGAGGGGTGTTTATATCACAGGCATCTGGTGTTATCTTTGTCCCATGTTATCTTAATGTCCCTTTCCCGCAGCGTAGAGCACTATTAACGTTCCCTTCAGGTGCGTGTCAGTGTTTGGCTTTCATTTCTACAGGGTGGAAAAATACAGACCCCTGAAGCTGTGTGAAATAGTTGGAAATGAAGATACAGTGAGCAGGCTGGAGGTTCGTGGCTGCTTGTTTACACGTACATATACAATATGTATATTACAGTATACATTGTATACATAGTTACGCTCAGAAGTGCCATTTTGCATCCACCCCCAGACCAGGACCAGCACCCCCACGTTTTCACATCCATCTTTGAACGCTTGGATGAGAAACTAACTGGTTTTCAGAAGTTACAAGTTTTAGGACAGATCCGATCAGTATTCAAAATACACCTTCTGTAATTGCAGTGCTATGCAAATTGGCCCCAGCTTAAATACAACTTAAAAAAGTTGTACCTCTTCTAGTAATTTTGGAACTGACTTTTAATTGGCAAAAAAGCATGAAAGCAGCAAGATGTAAAAAAAAAAAACCAAGAAAGCGGGAGAGAAGAAAAGAAATGGCAGCTCTTTCTCAAGGTTAAAATGGAATAGAATTGGAAACTTTGCTCCCACCGTTTCATCACACAGATGCTTTGTTGTTGTTATTCTTTTTCAGGTCTTTGCCAAAGAAGGGAATGTTCCGAATATCATAATTGCAGTGAGTATTGCTGTGGCATTTCGCTGTGTGGGTTTAGAGAGCCAGGCACAGCCTGTCCAGGTTTGCACTGTGGCACCAGTAAAGGAGATGCTATGCTTACACAGCAGTATTTGCAGCAAAAGACACAACAAGAAAACAACCTTCTGTTAGCGAAATACTGGAAAGTAACTCAGCCCTTGGGTGCCTGCTGAAGCATGTCTTGTGCTTCTCTGGCATTACACTCACCAGCAGTTGTATCTTCAGGGTCCCCCTGGAACGGGTAAAACCACCAGTATCCTCTGCCTGGCTCGTGCTCTGCTTGGCCCTGCGTTAAAGGATGCTGTTTTGGAGCTGAATGCTTCAAATGACAGGTGAGAAGGAATAAGCCTTATCAAGCTTAATGAAGAAGCAAGTATCCGTTTTTATTTTAAGTTGAACTCAGGCCAGCTTGATAAACTGAATGTTACAATAAGGCCCCTAGTACTTCTAATGAAATTTTTCCAACTCAAAAGTAGGCAGTTTTTGGTGTCTGACTAGTGCCATAAATATTATCACTTGATGTTTGATAAACTTGACAGGAACTTCCATGTACAAAAATATAAACAGATGGAGTGCAGAATATGTAATAGTACTGTCTTCTCTAATTTACCTCAAAGAGTTATGCTTCCTGCATCCAGGAAGATCCTCCTAATGAAAAGTGAATGAGTTGTTTGTAATGAAACTCTTCAGTGTTTAGGAAAAAAAAAAAAGGGAAGTGATAGAAATTAAGTCTGTAAGGGCAGTTGGGAATAACACTGTAGGATAAGGATGTTTGGTATGTAAAAAGCACTGACTTTTCTGCAGTGATAAGGCACTAAAGGCTGATAATATTTCCCCAGTTCTGTATCGGGGACAGTTCTGAGGACACTTCATGGAGGGTTAAGAATGCAGTACTTTGTAGCAGCCTTTTTAGTTCCATAGCTCTTCCACAGATCAGGAGTGCAATATGCATTTTTTTAAACAGAACAATAAAGTAAAATCCTTTTTTTTTTTAAAAGAAAGTTTTTGCTGGGACTCTGTTTAGGAAGGGATTCGTGTTGTGCTAGCATGGCTTCACAGTAATCGTAGTGGCATAGCTGACTGCCTGCTTTTGAACAGAAACAGGGCAAGAATGGGGAGCACAGGAGCACTCCAGATACTGTGACTGCTGAATAAAAGCATTGTGGACTTTCACCCAACTGAACGTAAATGACTTCAATTATTGTTCCAGAGGCATTGATGTTGTGAGAAACAAAATCAAAATGTTTGCCCAGCAAAAGGTCACGCTTCCAAAAGGTCGGCACAAAATCATCATCCTTGATGAAGCAGACAGGTACGTTGTTTTTTTTCTTGACCCCAGTTACTGTGTGATGTTTTCTATCTGTCCTGTGTCTGCAGAACTGCTTCGTTGGGCAGTATTAGATGTTCTGAACAGGCTATCAAAAATGTTTTGGTAGGAAATAAATGTGTATTAAACAGTACTCTTACAAGATTCCTCATACTAAGTTGTGATCATGGATTCAAAGGAAACGCTCAGTATTGGGGTGAAGCACTTTGGGATTTAGCTCGATGTAATCTTATCATCTTCCAGTGTACTGGCTGTTTTTCTTTGAAAAGAATCTAACTTACATAGATGATTTCACTGGATAAAAATGGGACATTCTCCTCCTGCCGCATATAAATAGTAGTATTAGCAGTTTTCTTAAGAGCACTGATGATTTGATTTTACATGTTAATTTTATGGAGGTCTCAGTAGCTGTACGGTGAGGTGACTGGTTCACGTGCCTAGCAAAATCTGAGGCTTGCCAGTCAAAAACGCCAGGTGATTTACAAAGCACTGTCTAATATCAGTAAACTCTAAAGCTTGCATAAAAATAGTTATTAGGCTGCAGCTTTAAGTCAGTGAAGGGTAAAATCTGTCCTTAACTCCTTTTCTTCCTCAGCATGACAGATGGAGCACAGCAAGCATTGAGAAGAACAATGGAAATCTATTCTAAAACAACACGCTTCGCACTCGCGTGCAATGCCTCTGACAAAATCATAGGTAAAGTGCTGTTAGTCCCTGGGTGTTCGAGTCATAGGCTCCCCATGCTGCTGGGTCACTTAGGAAGTAGTATTTGGAAACACTTGGAGCCTGCTTTTTGCAAGAAGCCATGGTATTTCAGAAAAATCAAACCATCAGCACATCCAGCACACAGAGAGCATGCTTGTGCAGCTGACGAACCCTCCAAGCAGCTGCTTCTTATGAAGAGTGCTATGCATGACTGCAGGAGCAGATTTCTTCAGGCTTAATCACCATCCAGCTCTGCTGCAGTTATTGATTTTTGGTGTATTGTTTACTGGATGTTGAATCCCTTTTGTTGTCCTGCTTTCTGAAGCACAATCTTGAAGTGTGCCTGTAGCCTAACACATTGTAGAGCTTCACACTGTTCTTGTTTAGCAGTTAAAGTAGTGTGATAAACACCTATATTCCAGGAAAACCAGGAAAGGAAAATAAACTCTCCTTGATATATTTAAGTCACTTGGGTTCAAATGAAGGACTAGAGAAATTACATGTGGTTAGACAGATGCTGTATTCACTCTGGAGTTTGTGTTCTTTTTCTTAAAACAAAGTGACAAATTAAGAGAGGTTAAGAGCTTGGAAACTGAGATATTTTCTCCCTGAGATAAACTGAGATTTTTTTTTAATGTTTAGGCCTTTTCTTAATAAAAAAGGGGGAAATACTAATTATTCATCTCTATCCTCAGAACCTATTCAGTCTCGGTGTGCAGTGCTGCGTTACACCAAACTGACAGATTCACAAATCCTTGCAAGGTTACTGAAAATTGTTGAAAAAGAGGATGTACCATATACAGATGATGGATTGGAAGCCATTATCTTCACAGCTCAAGGAGATATGAGACAGGTAAAAGAGGGACGACAGCGAAACAAAGCCTCTTGTTCAAACCAAACAACTTTGAATTGTGGCTCTTAAGAATTCATCTCTGGGGTGATAAAGCAAAGGGGATGTGATATATAGCACAAGAATAACTAAACTGCTTGGTTTTGCAAGGATTTAAAGTGGATCTGCTCCTTAAAGGGATTGGTGGAAATCTGTTAGTGAATTTGTTGGGGAATACAGTCTTCATACATTTACAGTTCAGTCTGTTGTCTAATTGCAAACTGCGTATTTGGTATCATTTTCCAAAAAGTGTATTTCATCCTGAGGGGTGGAGTCAGAAGCAAGCACTTCACTAAATAACTGAAGTCTTTGTTTTTCTTCTTGCAGGCCTTAAACAACTTACAGTCCACATATTCCGGGTTTGGCTTTATAAACAGTGAAAATGTCTTTAAGGTTAGTAGTGCTGTGGAAAGGTGAAAGTAACACTAACTGTGTGAGACCTTTCTTCAAATGTACGTGACTTTGAAAGTGCTTTATCCCTTTGCTGTCACTGCGATGGATGTAGCCTTTATGGCATTAGCCAAAGAAGTGTGCATGGCTTTTGAAAGGCAGGAAGTGCTTGCAGTCCCTAGCAGCATGTCCAAGCCTTTCTGACTGTCCTCTTCTTTCAAAGCACGTGAATCACGTAACTGCTGGGAAATCTCACAGTGATAACTTCTGAGCCTGTTACTTGAGTGCTCTTGTGCAGTGCTATTGAGGCCACGTGGTAGGATAGTTGTGTTATCAGAAGTGTCATATAGCTTAAAATGTAATTAATCTGTATTGTAAGATGCTCTGATTTGATATTTAAACCGTATAAAGCTTGGTGAGAACACTTGGGAGTTCAGTTGTGGGAGTTCAGTTCTAATATTCTGAAGTATAGTATTTGTTTGATACAGGTATGTGATGAGCCTCACCCTCTGCTTGTGAAAGAAATGATACAGCACTGCATAAATGCAAATATTGATGAAGCATACAAGGTTGGTTTCCATGTGTTCTGTGTTCAGATGCCTTTTCTCTGCAGCATGCCTGTTTGTCTTGAAGAATTCAGTGTGCACTGCTTGTGTTATGAAAAGGGCAAAACCATGCATATGAATTGATGAATTACATCTCTTCTTTGCACGAGTTTGTTCAGATGAATAACCCCTCAAGCAAAAAAAACCTCCTCCCAGTAGAAGTGAAATTACTTCTTAAACAGAATTGATGTTATATTGTTGGATGAACAGCACAGGTAGTTTCACTACTTGTACACAGCTGTCTCAGAAATAAATATACTTGACTTGAATGATATGTTTGGCAGATAAATGTAGGATTATTCTTGCCTGCACAGATTCTTGCCCACCTATGGAGACTTGGATACTCTCCAGAAGATGTGATTGGCAACATCTTCCGTGTGTGTAAAACCTTTCAAATGCCAGAATATCTCAAGCTGGAATTCATCAAGGTTAGTATAAACTAGTTACTTAAGGGGTAAGTAACTAGTTTTTGGCTTTTTCAGAAAGAAGATAGGATTCTTAACATAGGGCAAGCTCAGACTTTTCTGTTTGCTATATGCTAGTGCAAAAAATCATGTTTGTTATTACTGTTTTCTTTCTTACTCTGCCTTATTAGTGTGTGAATAAGAATAGCCATTTGAAGTTCAAAGCTAAACACTCCTAAGAAGTGCCAATAGTCACTTCAGTGATCAACTTATAAAGAAAATAGGGAAATACAGGCTTCAGTTAAGAAAAAATACCTTGTTCTAATTACTCTATATGTGAATGTAATAGTCTATGGCCGAAAATGGTTTTCTTAAGTTCAAGCAACTCTGCAGATAGTTTCTTAGGAGTAAGGGATATGTTCTACTTAGTGGAGCATCGTTGGTCAGACTATGCAGACTGCAGGACAAAACAGAAGGTTTGGCATTGTTTTTCTCACCAGGAAATTGGCTACACACATATGAAGATAGCAGAAGGCGTGAACTCACTGCTACAAATGTCTGGACTGCTTGCCAGGCTGTGTCAGAAGACTGCAGCTCCTGCAGCAAGTTAGAAACCTGACTAAGCTGAAACCTTTGTTCTGGAAGGTGAAGGCCTGGTGTGTGAGGTCAGCAGCTGTGTTTGTTCTGAACTCTGTCAGTCTGGTTCTGCTAAATCCCCCAAAATAACCAGGTTCTACTGTAAAATTAACTTGCCTTTTTTTAATTATTATTTTACTTTAGAACAATAAAGCTTTACAATCTACTTTAACTCAAGCATCCTTACCTGGTGTGTGTAATTGAGGTAGAGGAGAAGACTTGCAGTTCGAGGAAGGAGGAGCAATGATGTCTATTACACTCAACAAAGCTGCCTATGTCAGTGATACTGAGACTTAACAGCAGGAGAGACAGAATTTTAAGCCCTTTGTTAGTGATGACACCTGACTAATCATGAGCGGGGGTCTCACTGAAGCCAAGAAGGAAAAGCTTTTGCACAGAAAAGGACCTTAATGAAGTTACAGTTAATTAGTTACAGTTAAGGCACGCTGTCCAGGTGCTGTTTTGGGTGCTATTTTTGTGTTATGGTAAGGAAGATATTTCTACCAAACAAGTACAGGAGAACAGGACAAATCTTAACAGTCCCAGCTCACTGTTGAGGATATTGGCAGCTATTTATATTGGATATTACATCTGTAACATTTAAAAAATATATAATTAGTTCCCTTCTCTTTTCTCGATTGTCCTGATTAAGTAAAGTTGTTTTACTGTAGTTGCAGCATACCAAAAAGCTGCAGCATCTTGGTTTCCTCTCTGCCTACTTTTGGAAACCACCTTGCCAATTTCAGAGGAGCAATGAGGTGTGAAATGCAGAGTGAAAACAAATATAAATTTAATGTGACCACCACTGTATCTGGTGTCAGATGTACATCTCTAAGCAGAACTTTCTTAAAGTAATTAAATACACTCTGGTTATAGCAGTCAAAGCATGGTAGAGATACAGGGTACTGGTAGCTGCTCTTCACCCCATGCCTTCTGTTGAAGATTACCACCCCAAGCATCCCATTGCCCACACTGTGTTGTTTCAGTGCCAAAATACTCTTTACTTGCATTGTCAGCCCAGAGAGTGGTCCTTGCACTGAAGCCATAGCTGGTTACACCCTTCATTTCTCTGATTCAGCCACAGGGGTGATGAGTTTTAGCAGCAAAGACTGGTAGTATTCTAAAGTGCACCCTCAAGACTTTCTGCAGCTTCTCTGGCAGAGCGTTAAGACAAAGGAAATCAAGATAATTGTCAGTTAAAGCACAAACATTTTTGAGTTTGCTCCTGAATGAAATAAAGGAAACAATTCTTATGGATACAGTACTCAAAAGTACATTCTCCTTTCACTAGATTAAATTAATCAGATTGCAGTGTTTGATTTGCTGACAGTGATTTGTCACTACTAGCACAAACACTGTAAAATATGTGACTTACAATTCTGTATTCAGGTGCTTAAGCTCCTGAGTCCTTTAGAGACATAAGGTCACAGCTTTTGACCACAAGAGCTTAAATAAGGCACACCATTTAGACAGTAGGCTGATATTCCCTTGCCTGTACACTGCATACAGCCTACTCTGGTTTCAATTTCTGGTTATAAATATTCATTGCTGAACGGTGGCAGATTGATAAACTGACAGATGTCACACCAGTAGGATTCATCGTGCTAGTCCTCACTGCAGTGGGTGCTGCTGCCTGTGCCTTGTCTGCTTTGCTTTGGCAGTGCCAGTGAGGAGTGACAAACCCAGAGGATCACAGGTGCTGTTCTGTCTGGTGAGTGGCTTTCTTCTTGAGCATCATACTCTGTAGGTGCGTTTCAGCTCTGCTTTGGAGCCAGCTCACTTACGACTCTCTTAAAAGTTAATACTCTACAGCACAGGGGGGTTCAGTTATACTCACCTTTACTGAGAAGAGGAACAGCATCAGTCTGAGAGGCCATCAGCCTCAGCTGCCAAACCTGATTGCTCACTGTGAGTGCAGAGCTTTCTGGTAGCTAGGTAAAGCTTCCCAGCTCCATTAGCCATACTGGCAGGGCCAAAACTGCATCTCTAATGTGTCTTCTACACTGAAAACAGGAAGCAAATTGCTCACTTGGCTGTCTCCCTGCTGTGAGGAAAAAGAGCTACATGTACCCAAGGGAGATGTCAGAGCCCCTTGAATTACTGTCAGGCATACAACAATCTGACAGTTTCCGTTTAGCACCAGAAATCCTTACATACCTGAAAATGAGTTCTGAAAGGACAGTTAATCAGTGAACACTTGCATGTACTCATCCACTGCAAAGAGAAAGCTCACATGTTTCAGAACAAGACTGTAAAAACATTGATGAAGTTTCCTCAAGAGTGCCTGGATGTCTTCCAGCACCATGAGATCACTGGCTGAAAAGCACTTCAGGAGCTTTACAAAGCTAAGGAAGGATTTGCTGCTCTGTGCAGCTGGCTGCTCTGGAGATCTGAAGAAGGGCAATTTGCTTGGACTCCCACTACAGCGAGGGAATGTACTCCAAATCTAGCTACTGCTCTTCCTGCTTACACTGCACAGCTTTTACATACTGGCAATGAGGGAACATCACTGCTGGGAAATGTAATTGCTCTAATCCTCCTCCCTGCTTAGCATGGGGAGCAGTAAATCTTGCATTTTAATCTATAGGTTGCACACTCACTCACTGCATAGAACTTTCTGGGAGGTCTTTGGCTCTACCACTGCGATCCAAGGATCTTTTAGTGCTGCTAATCGTATCCCAAGCATTTAATGTCTCCCTCTGGTTCCGAGATGAATCACAAGTGGGTGCAGCATCACAGCACATCACTGAAAATGCAGCTCACCCTTTTCCTGCAGCAGATCCTGAAAGATCTGTGCTCTGTAGCTCTTTGTGAAAAGTGAGGGCTTCTTCAGGTGCTGAATTAATCACCAATAATGTCAACTTCATGGGCCAGGTGCTCTGTTTTAGTAGCAAAGGCATCTCCTCATTTCCTTGGCTGTCCATGAGCCACTGCAGAGCCAACACCTCCTGCAGCTGTCACCACATCTGCTCTGCGGGGGTCAGTGTCCCCCACTGGTGCAAAGTTTTGGCGTTTAGACATCAGAAACCAGAGTGTGAGCAGAAGCTGGAGTGGGAGGGCCTGGGCCAAGCAGAAAGGCAGGCTGCTATAGCCAAGAGTCCTATGGGAGCAGACATACATGCATTTGCAGGAACTACATCCCCCAAGCCAAACACCAAACCAACTGCTGCTCCAGTGACACAAAGAGCGGCCCCACACGCTCAGCAATTCTGCTGAAAATAGAGCTGAGCACGTACAGCAGGAAGCACCTGGCATCCTCTTCTCCCACTCCAGGGCTCTCACCCTTAACTCCTCTGCTCATTCTGAGCAGTCCTGAAGATGTGTGCCATGGACCATGCCCCTCCTTGAAGCACAGTTCTGAAACAGTTCTGAGGAGCAGGGCTTCATGGAGCAACATTTTCTCCCAGTAGGATCCCACACATTACCCTGGGTCACTTCTACACGTGCTCCCATGTCAGCCCGTCTCACTCGATCACAGAAACAACATGCACATTGCAGCAAACCATCATAAAAAAACCCATGATTTTCTTTGGAGGCTTTTCAACTTTAATAAATAAGTGCTTAGGTGGTGCCAAACCTGTGCACGAGGGCTCAAGAGACAAGGGGTACACTTCAAGACCGATGTTCCAGTGGCAGATCTCAGTGGTGCAGTTTCCAAGGCTGACGGCGGTGGATCGAAACCCATCAGTTGTTGCAGCATCTTTGTATCATTGTAAAGCAGATAAGGAAACACGAGGAGAACTGACACAGACACTGAATTACAAGCTGCGCATGAGGGCTTAATCCTCTTTAGTCCTTTAGGTTTGGTATCTCATTTAGCTCCAGAGAAGCATTGCTGCTGTAAAAGCAACCTCTGTGACACCAGTTCCTCTCCTGTAGGAAACAGCTTCTGGAGGAGAGCGCAGGAACTAAAGCCAAACCTAATCCCTGCCTCTGAATACCACCGTGCATGAGTCAGCCTGACAAATTAAGTAGCAGGCTGCACTGCTGCTCGGCAGTGTAAGGAATCATTTCACGCTTGGCAGGAGACAACGCTGCACAGAGCAGCTCTGCTCCCTCCACTGGGAAGTGAGACAGGACAAGGAGCTCGCAGCGTGCCCCTGGGTGCTGCTGGGCACAGCTCTTCCTCCAGTTGCACGGCTGCTGTCGGATATCAAGGCTTCAAGCAGAGCACCTCTTCCATTCAGAGACACCTGTCCCATGTCATCTTGGGCACAATTTGGAGAAAGGATGTGACTGAGGGATGGAAGATGCCTCTTTCCCGATGCACGTGCTGGATGGGCAGGCTCCTGCAGCTCGGCAAAGGGCTTCTTCAGACATCATGCAGAACACTTGAAATCAGAGGCGGAAAAACAGCAACTCAGGGGACTTGTAGCCCCTGCAAAAAGCAGGGAGGTAAGCAAAGATGAGGAAGATCATGCTGCCCCTAATGCAGAAATGTAATCCCTGGCATTTCTCACTGGAAGATCATACAGGATCGCTCAATAAACGTGCTGCAGCCCTGTTCATTTAGTTCAGGGGTACCTGGTTCGCTCCCTCCAGATACCCCTCAAGTGTGAAACAAGTGCTGCCATGAGGAGGGCAGGGTGGCTGTGCTTTGGGTGGTGGAGGCAGACTTGAAATGCTCTGTATGGTCTCAGAAAGATCCCATCAAGAAGCCTGCCCACCACTGGTGCTCCATTTGTGCTGGTAAATCCTGGAGGCTGGAGCTGCACAGGGATGATCCCACTGGCTTCTGCAGGCTCTGAGAGAGCAAAACCATGAGGGGAGTGGTATTGGTCCCAGTCCCTCTCCCAGCTAGGCTCTGGTTGGAGCAGGGTGACCAGCACTGCACACTGGTTAGCAAGCAAAGACACCACACATGTATGTATGAGCACAGCGTGATGTCTTCCTGCAGCTCTCCACGGGCACTTTCACTTCTGGCTGCCTGCAGGAGCTCGGTATTGACAGCCAGCAGGAGCAGAGCTCCAGGGCTCCTTTGCTGAGCTCTGCCTCTGTGATGCAAACCAAAAGGTGTTTGGGGCTCTGCCTGCAGTGGGGCCCAAAGGTGAATTGAAGCAGTTCTGGGCTACTGCAAGATCCCCAAGGAGAAAACACAATCCTCCCTGCCCTAAACAAGAATGTCAAATGTTTGCTTCTGTTACCTTTACTTCGACAGCAGGACAGGGCCCAGCGCTGGGTCTGTGTTTACATAGTCTGGCTCTTCATCCTGGCTCTCTGCATACAGCGTGGCTGACAGGGATGAAAAGCAGTCATCGAGAATGGGGATGGTCTTAAAACACCCCCACTACACACACTGCCACGGCAAATTTGCAGACATGCTGCCAGCAGTGAGCTGGCCTATGGGGAGTGCACAGATGGGATAGCAGCCATCCCACCACAGCAGCATCCCATGCAGAAATGTGCACGTTCCCCTAGATACTCCTCGTTATGGCTAAAAAACCTCAAGAGGTGGTGATGGCTGCATGTCCCCAAGCACAGTGCAGCACACACCCTGCCCACCACGAGCAGTACTGAGGATGTACCTTTTGCTTGCTGCACCTTCCAGACTTCTATTGCTGTGCTGTTCTCGTAATCTTCTGCATCATCTGCAAGTAAGAAGAGTTTGGACAGAATGGTGCTGAAAAGTAGATGACCTAAAAAGGGGCCTTTGATGCTACATCTCAATAAGCCTAAGGCACCACACTTACCCAGCTCAGAGCTGCAAGGAGCCCCAATGACGACGTTTTGGTAGGAATGCGAGTCCTCGTCTTTGGCAGAAAGAGGAAAGGGGAACAAGGGAAGTGTGAGTGACCTAGAGGGTCCTCAGCCCCTGCAGGGTTTTGTGCTTTTGGCCAGCTGCCTGCAGGAGGGGCTATTTGCTCTCTGCATGCTGTGCTGGCTACTGGGGAAGGGAGGGCCCTGAAGACCTTACCCTTGGGTGGGGAGAAGAACCTGGAGTGGCTGTAGTAATCCAGTGGGATAGGCTCCCTGCAGAAAGAAAGCCGTGCTCAGCCTCTGCCGCCCAGATGCACCCTGCCTGGGGCTGAAGGTGAGCAGCAGGCTGGGGCAGCAGCCTCCAGACCCCACAGAGCATTGCTCACAGTGATGTTAAGGGCCTATGTGTGGTGCCACAGGAGCTGCACGTGGCTTTTAGTGTCAGAGGGGATGGAGAGTGCATGCAGAGCAACTGACAGCTACTTACACATAGGCAGCATCCTCATGCAGGTAGTCCTCTGCAAACGGAAAGGGATTCCCATTAACACACCACACTGCAGCACCAACCCCCAAACACCCAAATTCTCCTGAGCTGCACACAGCAGTTGGCCCTGCACACAGCAAGCCCCAAAGCCACTGAGGCAGCACTAAGCAGGGCTGGGAGCCCCGAGCAAACCAGGACAGGCTTGGCAAAACAGCAGGGAGATCTGCAATATCCCCTAGTTTGAGAAACAGAGTGCAGCTCCACGCAGCAATAATTCTCACTGGGCTGGTGCCAGCACCAGGATGGAGCCAGGGCTGCTGCAAGCATCCCGTCCCCTCTGCTCATGCACTCAGCACAGCTTAAACACATCGAGTCAGAGCCTGCGGGGTCAGCTCCCATCACCAGGGCCATGGCAAGCTGCCCCACAGTGCTGTGCAGCACGTACCTGTCAGGAAGTTCTGGTAGCGGGGCTCAGCACTGCTCTCTGGGACAAAGCACAGGGGGTGTTAGAGGGGTACGAGGGCTGGGAGACTGAGCTGCAGCAAAGCAGCCTGCACAAAGCACTCAGATCCCATCCCTGACGCTGCACAGACCACCACAAGCCCCATGCACGGCTGCCAACAACCTCTGCACCAGCCAGCCTGTTTGCAGCATAACCCAGGGCTGCTGGCACTGAGCCTCTGTTTTTCCTCACAGCAGTGGGAGCTCCCAGCTACGTGAACTGGAGGAGTTGCAACATCCGCATATTTTGCGAATTGATTTTGCCACATCTCTACACAGGAATTTGCAGCCGATCCACGGGTGCTGATGCTCACCAGTGCCAATGTGACAGGAGGTGCTGAGCTCATCGGGGGCTTTCCTGAAAGAAAGAGCTTCATTTGTAAATGGGGCTTGCAGGAAAAGAGGGCTAAAGCCTCAGTTCTGACCAAGCAGCAGGAAAAGCTCTGTCTGGTGGCAATGGGAAACACACCGAGCAATGGGAGTGGGTAAGTTTGGGGTAATGGGGGATGGCCATGCCTGCACAGTGCAGCAGTTACCAGCACAGAGCATTTTGTGAGTGCAGCGATGGGGAGGAAGAGATGTCACAGGTGAAACTGCAAACAAAGTGGGGTTTTTTCCACAACATACCTGCTGTGGACTGTCTCGGCTTGTTTCATCGGGTTTGACTTAAATATTACAAGTAAAATGCAGTTAGACTGAAGAAAATCCAGAAAAAGACTGAAGATATAACTTAATTCTGATCCAAGCGACACCTACAAGGTGCAGCATCCAATCCCAAACCCTCAATATTCACACAGGTTGGGTAAGCTCCATTCAAGCTTGCTTCTACAGCCAGGATGTGCCTTGAGCTTTCTGCCTACCTTGCCAGGTTTTCAGGCTCCTTGATCCGCTCTAGCCTTCGGGTTACAGCTAGCAGCAAGAACAAAAGGAGACAGCAGTGAGCACAGAGCATCCAGCACGGGGGGGTCCCAGTGATCCCTTAGTGCATTGCAAAACAGCTTCCAAACCATTCCTCGAGCACGTACCAAGGCCACAATGGGAAACAAGCAGTGAGAAACACGCTGTCTGCACGTCAGAGGAAGCTGCAATCCTAATTGCTGCCATCCTAATTGCTGCCTTATTTCCTATTCTCTCCCAGATGCACTCAGTCTGGCTGCCTTTGGCACGCTCAGCACAGCTCAAGATGTGCCACTGCGTCGTGAGCTTTGGCTCAACCGATGTGAAGACTTTTTGGGGCTGTTTGGGGCAGGGCAGGGAGCAGCCTCGGTGGCTGGGGCTGCAGACCCCCCAGCAGCATGTTGGCCAGGGCAGAAATCAAAAGGTCAGCATGCAGTGAGCAGGAAACAGCGAGAGGTGATGGTGGATGAGTCACTGCACTCACCCACAGCCCTGCTCCCACAGCACGAGCAGAACCTTCCAGAGCCCACACCAACACCAACAGCCCCTCTTGCTCTCCTATAGCATTGCTTTAGTGACTCGTTCTTGAAGGAAGCATGGGTTTTGTTGGGAGCACCCCAGAGGTGCCATCGGGACCACCCCTCCCCACAGGGCCCTACTCACTGGAGCAAGACCGGATCACCTCAAACCGCTGCGGGCGTTCCAGCCTGGAAGAAAGAGAGGCACCACAACAGCTAAATGCAGAGCATGTGACGTGGGGGTGCAGGTGGCCCCACAGGGACCCTGAGGATGCTCCTCCTAGCTGTCTCCCTTTGGATCACCTCCTGACCTCCTTGGCTGAGGTGTGCTCGTGGCCTACAGGCAGAGGGAAGCACCCAGGGTTACCGACCCTGCCCTGACACTTCATGCACCAAAATGTGACATCCACAAGGGACGAAGCAGGTGTCCTGCCATGGCGAGGCCTCAGGTGCTGCCTGTGGCTCTGTGAGCCCTGTGCTGGGTGGTCTGACCACCCACCAGCTTCATACCATGCTTGCTCCTTGATCAAGGGTTAAAAACACTCTTTTGTTGTTGTTCGTGTTATCATTTATGCTGTGGTTTGTCTGTTAGCGAAGGAAATAAGGGGGTGTGCATATGTATGGTGGTGTTTCCTTCACTATGTGTGCTGCTGCTGCGTGGCCGTGTGGCCCCAGTGGCACCGGGCAGTGCTTTGCCCATGGAGCACACGGGATGGGGCAGGGATGTGCCCTCTCTGCTTTTCCAGACCTTTTTTCCAGTGTGTTACTGACTCATGGGCCTCATGGTCACTGCTTCGTATGGGATTATTCCTCGTGATGGTGTTCCCCTTTGCTGGGATGCATTGCCTTGTGCACTTCTAGCAGCAGAGCTGGGGTACAGATGTATGGGAGATACAAAATGTATTGATAAAGATAATATAGACACAGAATTATGGTATGTTAGTATTTGACTGCCCTGGCTGGGGAATGTGCAGCACATGCACCAGCTCCAGCTCTGACTTACATCTCCCAGAGAGGTTTTTGGGCAAAGCACAACGACAAGAGGAACTTACTGATTGTTGTCCTTCTTTCCTCGCTTTGCAGCTGAAATTAAAAAAAAAAAAAAAAAAAGCCTGATGCAAAAGCATGATACATGGATTCGAAACAAGAAAGGGAAGAACCTCAAACTTCTGGTGGGGCCATCAGCCCCATCCTGCGGCTTCTCAGACACCATAGAATCGTCTCAGTAGGAAGGGACCCCCAGAGGCCACCTGGTCCCACTGCCTGCAGTGCACAGTGATGCCCGCAGCTCCAGCGGTGCTCGGAGCCCTCCAGCTTGACCCTGGGGGTATGCAGGGATGGGTACCACCCCCTCCCTGGGCAGCCTGTGCAGTGCCTCTCTGCCCTCGCTGCACAAAACTTCTTCCTTACACTCAGTCTAAATCTTCCCTCTTTTAACCTAAAACCATTTTCCCTTGTTCTATGACAACAGACCCTGCTAAAAATTCGGTTCCCTCCTTTCTTGCTCTCAGCCCTACCTCGAACCTCCTCTTCTCCAGCAGCACACCCCACGCAGAGGGAACACCCCAGGAGGGAAGCAGCCACCCACTGCACCCCAGGGTGCCCGTAGCAGAGCCTTACCATATTGCTGGCACCTGACACAGGTGCTGACAGCCACCCCGAGCAGCATCAGTGCAGCAGCCGCCCACAGCAGCTCCGGCTGTGCCATGGCCTGGCCACGTCCAGCCTGCAACACAGCAGTGAGAGCCCCATCAGCCCCATCTCCACCCTCCTTCACGCAGAACTGCTGTCAGTGTTACAGCCCCAGCACCAGCTTCTTGCCCTCCATTCTGTGCCATACACAAACAGCAGTGACCATATTTCATTTCAATCATCAGCAAGGCAAAAGAAACCCAAAAAAAAAAAAAAAAACCCATCTAAATATATTTCAGATAGAAACAGCAGCTGGACTCTGCCCTGCTCAGCACCTTCTCCCTCCACTTGTGGAAAGCAATAACTAACACTTCTGTGCTCAAGCTGCCAGCCACAGTCATGTACCCCAGCATCACACAGACCCCAGCCCAAGCAGTGGGAAGTGTGCTGTCCTGCCCCAGCACCGGGCACACCACAATGCAGAGCTGCTGCTGCTCCAGAAAAAGCAGTTTGGGGGGTGTTTTGTTTTTGGGGGTTGCTTGTTTTCAGCAGCACAAAGCTGAAAGAGGCAGACAGCGCTGACCTACTTTGTACCTCCGTAGGGCAGCCCGCCATCTCCCTGCCAGTGGTGGCTTTATTTCTGCAGTCAGGAACAGCAAAATAGGGGCATTTCCCAAATCCCTCTCTGGGAACTGCAGCAGTCTGGTGGGGCACCATGCTTCTGCTCCCCATCAGCACTGACTCATAAGCACTGCACCAGCCCGAAGGATGCTATTTGCATGCAGCAAGCACACAAGACAATGAAAATCTATTACTTCGCTACAGAAACTCCTCTTATAAGACACAAAATCTCATTTTTCTGCATCAAAAATACTCTGCAAACCTCATGAGGTTTGCTGTCATTCCAGGAGCTCAATGATACCACACTTTGCAGCAAGCACTTAAGCATTTGGGGCAAAGCAGCTTTAATTCCCCCCCTCATCCCCCAGAAAACCTACATCCCTTAAAAATTTTACTAAAAAAGATAATAAAAATGTGGTCCAGATGAGGATGTGAGGATGCCTGGGGCCGTGGGAAGGCCACGTGGAGCAGGCACCCAGCGCCTGGTTGCCAAGGTAGGGACAGCCATGTCTGTGCCAGAAAGGACAGTAAGTCCTTTATGACTTACTCACTGTTGGTGGGATATAAATACAGTATCTGGAAGACTGAACGCGCTTTCTTGGTTTCTCCAGCCCTAAATGAAGGGTTTCACCCAGCAGGGAGAGTCATCCCCAGCAGCAGGACCACCAGAACCAGCTATGGGAAGAGACCTGGGGTCAGCACCGGGGCTCAGAGCTCCCACATTTTTAGGCAGAGAGCACATGGACATCCATCTGTGACAACACCGTGGAAGGCAAAAGTATTCCCTTCCCCTCCGGAAAGTTCATTTTGCGGCCTGCAATTTGCACCAAGTTGAGACTCATTCAGGTTGATGGGATGAGTCACTGGTGTAGAACTCTAAGGAGTTTATTTAAAAACGTGCTGTATGAAATCTAGCACATGGGCTTATTGAACAGATGCAGCATTCCGCTTGACTCAGTGTCTCTGACATTTCTGAGAAAAGAAACACGACTTTCTGTCTGCCTCCGTTGCACAGAATCCATTTCAAAATGGAAATGTCAGACCAAAAGGAGCTCCCGTGGTTGGGAGCACAGCACTGACCAGTGCTGAGCCTTCAGACAAGCTCTGTGCAGAGGTCTGCAGGCCCCACCAGATTTAATGCCAGCGTAAGTTATCTCAGGAAAACTGCCGTGGTATAGACACAGTCTGCTCCTGTACAACTATTCAAGCAGAACGTGCTTAATTTTACACCAGAAGACACAGCTCAGTAGAACATAGGACAAGAGGGACAACTGGAACATGTACCCCCAGAGATGAACATTTTGGACAACTCAGTTGTACAAAAGTCGCAGCTGGAAAACAGAGCACAAAATCCTGATCACAGCATGCCTGCCAGTTGAGGGTGTATTCCATGGAAACATCCTGTAATTGCTCCCAGCTTCCCTTGTCCTGGGCAGCACTGAAGCCACGCACTGCTCTTCCCCATGGGGAGATGCCAGAGTAGGAACTGAGGATACAAGCAACCTGTGTGCGAGTACACAAGCACTCCTGTGTCACAGGTAACCTCATCTACTCCAAAGCAACAAACATGAGCCAATACTGCACAAGAATAACCAATAATTATCTCTAGCTTTGCTGCCCATATTTACCCCGCATGTTGTCTGCAAGAGAAAACCAATGCAAAAACGTAATTCTTTTTTCTCACTGAGGTCAGTGATTTCAAACACACGCAGCAAAGCGCATTCGTAAGATGCCACTAAGTCTGAACGAGATGGAAAACCCAAGAGATGCAGGAAGTTGGCAGCTGGGCTCTGGAAAGGAAAGCACAGTGGCTGCAGAAGCAGGAGCCAAAAGCGGCGGAGAGGGTGGGCCAGCACATAAAGAGCCCAAAATACGCTGAGTCTCTGAGAGGAAAGTGCAGAAAGAATGTGATTCCAGAAGCAGTGCTGCCACGTGCAGATGGGGTCTGGAGATACAGAAAGGAACGCTGCAGAATGGGCCAAGCAGATCGCAGAGCAGGCCCTCGTCTGGGGGTTCTGGAGGGGTCTACGTGCTGCCCAGAAGGTGCATTCAGTAACTTTCGTACCTGGGAGCTCAGCAGACGATGGTCAGAGCAGCAGCAGAGAGCAGCATCCAGCACGGAGCTCTACAGAGTTTGCAGGGATGACCTTAAACCCTCATCAAAGCAGCCACCGAGATCCAGCCCAGGATCTGTGAGCTCACTGCCACCAGGGGTGAAACCTTCCCGCCCCCACGCCTCCGCAGGACCCCCACGCAGCACTCCAGCCCGGCCCACCTTACCCGCAGCCTCAGCCGGCCGTCCCCTTCTGTCCCATCTCCTCGTGTGGGCGCTGGAGCCGGCTCCTCCGGGGATCGTTAGCCAGCTTCTGGTTTCCTGCCCCCATCTGAATCATTAACCCCAACATCCGCCGCTGGCTGCCGGTCAGCCCCTCTCCGGTTCGCACGAGCTCACCTCCAGCAGAAGCAGAAGCAGTTCGCTTTTATCAGCTGCAGGCAGAGGAAGAGGCTCGGATAGCAAGAACCGCACGGCAACGGCCACGCGTAGTGCTGGAGTCGGGCTCTTGTCCCCAGGACGTCCTACGCCAGCAATAACCCTCTCAGCAAAGCGCCTTGGGATCGCTGCTCTTGTGCTGGGTGTTACTGGGAGCAGGAGGGAGGCAGAGCCTCAGAAAGGCAGTGAGCAGCTGGAGGTCACCGAGCTGAGACCGTGAGCCGTTCCCATCCAACGCCGTAAGAACAAAACCACCTCGATTGCTGGGGCACAGCAGCGTGCAGACAGCTGGCACTGCTCCGCTGCACTCCTAAGAGAACAAAAGCCAACCCAAAACAGCAGCTTGTGATTTTTTTTATTTCCTATTTTCCCTTTTTCTTTTGCACTTGAATCTAATTAAGGAGGGCTTATGAATGAGATTTGCACATCACTGTACTGGCTCCAAGCCCTGTCTCAGCACAGGAGATCTGTATCCCGCTCTAAGAACGGGACGAGCGCACAGCAGCTCTGTTACTTAAAGCCACCAGAGCACAACAGCCAGCACAGCACACTGTCCTCCAGCTGCAAACTGCACGGTGCAGCCTGCACTAGGCCCTCCACACACACGAAGGATTCAGCATGGGGAAATGTTGTTGCACTGAGGTTAGCTGGGCAGCTGCCATGACGCTGCAAGCCACGAGCTGCATGCAGCGTGCTCTCACCCGGATGGTGACTCTTCTATCACGAGAACGATAAAAAGAGAATCATCTGTTTTGTAAATCATCTGTTTCTGCATCTCTGGGAAGGGAAACTTTGTTATCTGGTGTTCAAAGGAAACCTTGCCTTGTTGAGATAGTGTGGATGTATGCAGTGACATTTAGACCTCATTCTGATTTGCAGCAGAGGTGCAAAATTAACTGCACGCGCCATTAGAATGGCTCCCAGAAGAAATCCAGGCACGGAGTGCTGAGCCAAAACCAGCACACATCATCCAGACCAGAGAGCAGGGCAGCACAGCCCAGCCCTGGGTCGGCTGTTTGGCTTCTGGCTGTGCAAGAGATGCAATGTATGGCAACTGCACATCTGCCTGAGAGTGCAGCTGCCACACAACCAGCATTTCCAGCACAGCCCTCCACTATGAGGTAGCTTCCAGGGTGTTAGCTAGCAGCTTTTGCTCTATTTGAGCATAAGATGACAACAAGCACTTCACTAAAAAAAGTACTGCTTCTAGCAGCAGAATTGCTCTGAACACGCTGGAGGCGATTACAGTTCCTCCTTTTCAGATCAGAAGTTTGTTATGTTAGGAACAGGCAGTGTTAACAACGTCCTGTTTGCTCACTTAACGCCCTCTGTATGTCCCACAGCTTCAGAGATGACTCACTGCCCGGTGTGGACAACCCCAAATTGCCACGGGCTGTCCCCTGGAACTACAGCTCAGTCACAGGGGAGTGGTGGAAGCTGCTCCACACCCAAAGAGCAGCACAAAGAATAGCAAAGCAACCACTGAGAGCAGCAGGCTCATCCCAGCTGCGTTACAGCAACCCCAGGCAGAGGGATGCCCCCCAAAGGCATCACTCCCCATGCAGTGCTGCTCTCAGGCCTGTTTCTAACCCGAATTACTATGTCCTCATTGGCCTTATGCTGCCAGCCATGCAGGCACCATGCAGGCACTCTGTCCAGCCTCATGCTTCTCACGAGGAGGGTTTGGTGGAGCAGCAGAGCCCTCAACACATGCAGCTGTCAACACAGCCCAAGTATTGAACACCAAACTCCACTCACCCTATCAGGCTTCACGCTGCATCTCTTGCAATGCCTGTACTGCATCCAGAACCACTGCTGGAAAACACTAAATGTACATCCTAGAAGGCAGAAGGCACAGGAGCAGCATACCTTCATCCACTGCAGTGAATTACATCCAACACTACAGTCCCATCTTTCCTCGTTCTTTTTCAAAGCATAAGCATTTCAGCTTCCTTCTTTCTCCTGCAAGCAAACATGTAACACTTACCTTCACCCTGCTTCACCCACTAACCAAACCCCCTTCAATTTCTTCTTTTTCATACATAGCTGATCAGCTGTAGAAAGACCTTGGGCCCCAGAGAGGCAGTGGGAATGCAGCTTTCAGCCTCCCCATCTCAGCACCCAGTTGCCCATGGGGCAGCAGCCAGCAGCTCCGATAGCATGGGCTCAGATTGCTGATTAGCTGCACTTGCTTGAGCTAATGACTGATGCTGAACGGGGAAACAATGATTAGAAAGCAATGCACGATCCAAACACATCTTCCCACAGATACACAGCCAGTGCTGAATTCTGAGCAAAGGTTCACAAGCTCTCCCCCAGAGCTCATTAAGTTTTCTGAGCAAAGAGCTACGAGCACTGTGAGGGATCAGCATCTAAACGGGATCCACCTCACAGGAGGAAGCTTTGGGACCAGAATAGGCACGTGCCTCATTCCGGCCACGGGTTCAGCCAGATTGTCACGGCAGCCTCCATGAAAGCCACGCCTGGAGGGACAGTTTCTGACCCGCTAAAGCGGCGCAAGCACACGTCTGTGAAGGACAAGCATCAGCCTTCCTCTAAGCTGAACTCGTAGGAGCATTTCCTCTGCCGAAGGGGAAGTGCCACCTCCCGCCGCGCCCCAGCTGCACGCCCCACTGCAAATCCGATCTCACTGCTGAAACCGAAAGCAGCTCCGCGACAGCCGCAGCCTCATGCTGCCACCACCCAGCGGAAAGGACGCTCACAGCCACGAGCTCCAGGAGCTGACAAAAGCCTGGCCGAGATCTGCAGAGACAAATCCTGCGTAACCCTGCGGCGCTTCGAAGCTCCTTCCCGTTCTCATCCTGCTTAGCTCGCCCACGGAGACAAAAGAATTGTTTTACTGTGAACACAAAGCCTGGAAGGTTTGAACGCTTTTATTCGAGTTCTGTACAGCAATACAAATGTTACAGATCCGTTACAGTACAGGTTTTGCAGGGGTTTATAGAGGTACTCAGTGACTTTTTGGTTTATTTAAAAGGAAGAGGCGGATTTCGGGAGCACGGTGACATAACAATCTCATAGTGGGAAGCAAATCCCTGCCACGATGAACACTGACCTGGCTGAAACCTACTGGGCAGAAAGGTGGCAACCAGCAATGTTCCCAGCACTGACACCAACCCTGGGGTGCTGCAGAGCTTTACTTTAAAGAAGCAGGACGTTTCTGTAAGCACTGCAGATCCTTAAAGCCCTTGGACGCACTTTTCTGCAATGGGGACAGAAACGAGGGAAGCTGAAGTTAAAAATCAACCTGCAATCAGGCAGGGAAAGTCAGAGCCACTCAGCTATGGGAAAAGCTACAGAACAGGAAACCCTAAAATGCCTTTGATGGAGTAACAGCTACAGTAACATGAGGAGCGTGATCTAAGACCTAATAACAGTGACACTGCACACATACCATAACACCACGTGTCAGCCAGAACGTGAGCTCCCCTTCCTTGTGCCCATCTACGCTTTGTGCTGAAGCACACACCATGAGGAACCAGCTGGGTTCCTGAAGAGCAGAAAACGTGCAGGCTGAACACACACAGCTTTGGTGGGACACCTCTCCAGGTAGCCCAGGACGTGCCTCATCATCAGGATACTGCTATTACTGATGTGCACCAGGCTTGAGAGTCACTATAGGAATAAACCATCTCAGAAAGCAAATAGGATTACACTGTCCTGAATGCCTGTCTAAAATGCATGTACCCTCTAAGAGATGATCCTCTATTGCTTGAAATATGCTGTATTCCTTCCAATCTTGTAGTGGGATAAGAGGCATTCTACCAGATGAGAATATTCCAGACTCAGCTGGAAATTAAATTCCTCTTCAGCCACAGAAACTCCTCTTCCTAATAATTTCAGACAGCCATCACCTACAAAACTGCATCCCAAAACTCCATCCACTGAGAACTGCAGTGCTAACTGACCCTGTGCTAGGACACACCAGGGTATGTTAACAGCCCCAGACCTTCAGAGCCCTGGCACGAAAGCTTCCTAACCATCCAAGTAACCAAGAAATGCACTTTAACACAGAGAAGGGATGATGTCAGGGTAGAAAACCAGCCATGTGTGCTCTGTGCTGCCAGCAGCAGCCTGACACAGGCAGATACCCGAGGTGAACGGGGACAGGCCTGGAGGAAGCACTGCAAAGAGCTGCTGAAAGCAGCCAGAGGGACAAGGGAAGCTGTGAGGTTTACTGTGCTCTGATGAAGTGGTCATATCTCAAGATTTACCAGCTTGATTATTCTAGAGAAGATGACAGGATTTGCTCTAAACTTTTCCAAGAACTTTTCTAAGACAAGGCCAGCAGCTGTCACTGCAGGTAGCAATGCTCCCAGCAGGCTGTGCACTAAAGCTGGGACTGAAACTACAACAGAACTCCCAGGGCAGGTTGTAAGAATACCATTACACTCCAAACAGCCCCTGGACTGCAAGCCTCAGCAGTAACTCTCAAGCACAGCCCATTGCAGGGCACCCAACAGCTTCAGACACAGCATCAGCACAGCAAGCTCTTGTTGGTACTTCAGAAAGACAAGTCAGTCTCCTCCGAGGGCACAGCTTCCCTGGGCACAGCCACCAACAACACCTCAGCACCAACAACTCCACACTGCTACCAGAAATTACTTGGTGAGAACACAAATAGCCACAGAGTGAATCACCTATTTGTTCCTAGTGCCAGTAACCCCTGCTCCAGGCTCTGCCATGCAGGGTTAAGCCTCAGGGTGCAGGTGACCTGAAGCACCACAGCTTGAGCTGCTTTTTGCTGCTGGGAGTCATCTTGTTTCCTTTTTACAAAACTTGAACAACCCAATCATATGGAAATGAAGAAAAAAACCCAACAAAACAGTTTCAACTGTTGACATAAGGTAGAACAAGCCAAAGGAAACCAGGCAATGCAAATTTATGTATCTGAACTCTTAAAAAAGGGCCTATTTTGGGACTGGGCTGCTTTCACTAGTACAAATCTCAAGTAAAAGGTTGGTGGGTAGAGAACTTGAACGAGATGAGCTTTCTTCCCCCCCTCACAAATCCACTTCTATACGAAAAACCACGCAGAGTCATGAAATTATTGCCACCATAATTATGTTTGAAAGACCAACTATGAGCGAGCCTTGTGGAAGCAGCTGAAGGATGCCACCTGCAGCCAACCAGCCCTTCGACAGCAGAGCACTGCCAGGTGCTCGTACAGCTTGCCTCAGCAAGTCACTCCTCAGAGGGATCCCAATCCCCTGCTCGAGCTGTCAGAGCAGCAATCTGAGGATACAGGGCAGACAGAATAGCTGGAAGACAAACACTGCCCATCCTGCTGTGCTATGGAAAGCAGTAAAACCAGTAGGAAGGTCAGTGCTCAGTTCTTCAATTAAAAAGCTAAACACATGGCTTTTAACTTACCCTGCAGTATGCAGATACTTGAAAGACACAGGGCAACACCACCATTAACAGTTACATCCAGCAGGAAACAAATCAAGTACAGCTGGGAGAAACCAGGCAGAACAATAGCAAGCTGATCTATTTATTTTGCCTTGCCAAAGACACCACGTTAAAATACACCACTCCAACTCAAAGCACACACACTTTGCCCTTTGCCAGACAGAGCACTGTGTTTGGAGGGCAGCAGAACACAGCTGCTGGGAAACATTACCAAGAGTTCTAGGAAGTACAAGCTTAAATTCTTCCAAGCTCTGCCCTGCAGCCTTCACAACATAACTTGAAGCCACAGGACCAAACTTAAGCTTGCTTCCTCCTCCACACAATTTTTACTTCACTGTCTCCTACAGTCCAGTACTTGTCTAGATTATATTTCGCCCTTTCTTCTTTCCAACCCTCCCTTATTTTAGGGCCTGTTACTTCCAAATTAATACAGAGTTAGAGAACTTTGGAGGGAGAGAATGGACACAAGCTATAGCAGACTCAAATAAAGACCAGTGTTAAATATTACTTAATGTTTTCTTTTATTTAAAAGATCATTCACAAAATACCATATCCATAAACTTACTTTGTTATGAAGCAGAATGCGTTAAGTGTTTGGAGTTCTTTTTTCTTTTTTTTTTTGTTCTTTTTTTCTTTTTTTTTTTTACCATTTAAAAGTCAACTGTCCTGATAGAGATGAATTTTATATGGGAATTTGTTCTTAAAATCTTTACCACATTGAAGATGCAAATAGGTCAATTATTGGTTTGGAATACAACCACACAAATGCATGTCTGTCCTAAATTAATTATTAGTGTTAGACAAATGGTTCTTATCTCAGAAGCAGATTAAGTGACAGGCAGAAGGAGGAAAGAGTAGTTCTGTAAGTTGCCGGGACTCTGACATTACAAAATTAACTTTAGAGAAGAAATTCACTACTAGCAGCAATGCTGGTAGTGAAGCAGCCATGCTTCCAAGAACTTTGGTGTGCTGGTTATTTGATCTGAAAGCTGTCAGCACTAGTATTAGGGGCCCACGTTTCTCATGCATTAGATGTACCCATACTTCAGTGTTATAGATCCAGATTTTGTTTTCAAACATTAAATGTGCTCTCTCCCCTTAGCTCCAGCTTCCCCCTCCCTCCTCCCACACAGAACACCCAGCAATTGCAAGAAACACTTCAAGTTCAGAGAGATGCAGCAATTAGAGATGCTTTTCACCCAAACTTCTACATGAAGAGAATCTACAGCATAACTATTTCTACCCTGCCCATTTTAATGGTACTGTGAAAGCAGAGGTCTTAAAACTGTACACCACTGGGCAAAGAAGTACAGGGGATAATGGCAACTACATACTGCATGGCAAAGTATATACTCCTTAAAGAAAAATAAAAAAGTCCATTTTACCTGTAGAAACGTCATTTAAAAATTTACCAAACATGTAAAACCCAAAAGAAATGTAAGCAGAAAGAGCCAGTGAGCAGCTGTGCTCCAACAGGCACAGTTTTGCAGCACTAACCTTGAGCTCAGAAGCGTAGCATCATACCATTTTGAAGTCTACAAAAGACAACCAGCAGCACTCTGCTGGCAGTTGCTTTATTCTGATTCCACTTATTTGCCAAGCTTGTCAGCCAGCTTTATTTGCAGCTATTGATACTTCCTGCTAACCTGTGATAAAGGGCAGCTACCTCCTTAGCTTTATAAGGGACTCTGCTGTATACGACAACTCATTGATTATTCTAAATGGTATTTCACTACATGGCTAGAACTGTAAATGATTCTGTTCACCTCATCTGGACTCTCCAGTTTTCCTCTTCAGAGCCACAGCAATACAGAACAAGACATGCAGGTCAGAAGAGGAGCACTGAGGAAGTAAAAGGAAACAATACAGGGTAATAACTAAGTCTAACCTGTGCTTCTAAAGTAAAATAAACCCAGAAAGGAAGAAGTGAAGCAGCACCTTTGTCCATAGACCTCCACACTCGTGGAAGCAGCCACACTGCCTTATCTACTGGCAACTGTGCTGCCTGGAAGGAAACAGAAGAGGAAACTCAGCACAAAGCAGGCACTAGATACAGCAAAGCCAAGAACATACTAAAAACCACTTGTTAACAGCTGACATGCATTCACAAGCTCCGTGTTTTCGGTTTCAAAGAGGACAAATGCCAGATGGCAGGAATGGTAAACTGCAGGGTTGACATTCCAGCAGAGCTAGTCACTCTGTACTGTCTTGCATTTTCTCCCGCCTCCCCATTCCCTCTCAACACCAAGCTCAGTCGTGTTCCTTTACTACTTCCTCTCGGGGCTTGGCTCCGCCAAAGATAGCAGAATTTGGGTTGGCTACTTGATTGAGGGGAGTACCAACTGTTCGAGGTTTGAGCTGAAGTCGGGGCCGCTGCGCTCTTTCCTCTGGAAGAAAAAAAACAGTAACATTAAGATTTGTCTGTCACCACTGAGGTGACAAAGAAAATCAGAGTCAGTCTTAAAGGAAGACCGCATCACAGATGAGTTTACCTTCTGTTGGCTCTCTGAAGTCCATGGAAGATCCACGGAGGGGAGGCCCATCTCGGAAACGACCAGTGCCACCACTTCCCATTAAGGCACCTGGTGGTCGTCGGTCTCCAGGGCGAGTCCCTCTGCCCCGGCTTCCCAAGAAATCGTCATCTTTGAATCCTGAAGAAGGAAGATGATGAATTTAAAGGGCACACTTCACAATACTCTTAATCTAGATTTTCATTTGGATGACTGGAAAACCTTGCAAGTCACTGCTGCCAGTCCAAGATGATGTACTGAGAGCCTTTGTCTGTAGACAGATTGCATCACAGATTTCTACTGTATTCTGGAAGAGTCACAGGATTTCAAAGGAAACCAAGGATGCTATGGCAAGTTCAGAACCTGATTTATTCACCTAGAGGCTCAGTATCACTCAGTCCTTGAGGGCAGGTCATCAAGCAATGTTAAAAAATGAGCCTCGACTTGAACTTCAGACTGTTAATGCTGTAAGGTGAATTCATAGATAACACTAGAAGTACCCTGAGTACTGCTGTAGCCAGAAGATCACATTGGTCACGACCTTAGCATGAAACCTGCAGAAATAGAGCAAATGGGAAAAGAACCAGGGAGTAGTGAAACTCCATAGCTTTCCACTTATGCTATAAACTGGCCAAGCATTTACTACACTAAGGAAAGAGCTAGGAAAAAAAAAGCAATTCAGACTTTAAATACGAGACTGACTACATTTCTTCAGTCTGTGTATTAAAACCCACCAAAAACTGCCTGTCACTGACTGGACTTCCATTTCACCCCATGACCATCCAGGCACGTTCCTCTATTCCTCCATCTATTCTCAATGGGAGGAAGATATTTCAACCTATTAAAATATCGAAGTGGAATTTAACCAGTTTTTCAGTAGCTGCTTGGAAGTTCTGATCCCATCTGAACGTTTCCACTCCTATTTAGCATTTGGTAGAGTTGCAGGACTATCCTCTACTTCAGTGCCAAACAGCATTTTTAAAGACCTGATCCAGTGCAATGGAATCTAAGAAAGCTTCTGTAGCAACTAAGACTTCTGGCACACAAATCACTCATCCAGATGAAGCACATCTGTATTTGAAGAAGCTGCCAAAAAAAGGTTTAAGGCTATGAAGGCTGTGACACTAGAATGTTTAGCTACAAAGGCAGGTTAAGCGCAGCACTGTAGCAAGCTTATTCTCTCCAGCATCATGCTTCAGTTCCATGCTAGTGGTCGTGGTGTGCTTTGTCAGTGCTCCTTCTGCTTTGTCCACTCCACTTAAGCAGAGACCAGACATTACAACACTGCACTTGCCAACATCTCTCCATCAGAAAATGGACCAAACCCACAATTTCAGAGGACAAAAGCACAGGTGTTAATGTCACCTTGGATGCTTATAACTAGAAACTAACTGGAAGTCAAAAACAGTGGCTCCATCACTACCTTCTAACTCAGCATATTCAGTCATTTGCTGCAACTTGCACTACTGTAACAGACCTAACTTTTAGGAACATTCAGCATACAAATGTACTTTGGAACTCTACCACACCTTTAGGGATGTGAGTTGTTTCAGGCATATGCACATGACATTACATCTTAACAGGTTAAAGCCTGAGAGGAACTGAGGGAACACAGTATCAATATTTTTCCCACGTGGCCTGTCTGTTTCTGCTACTATTAAAGAAATGTACTTTGGTTCATGCTTGAGAAATGCAGTGCTTAAAACCTTGACACCACCACCAACATTCAAAGAAGTATTCTGTCACTTAAATAGTTTCATAAAAACTTAAAATTTAAAACCATTTCCTCTGTTACAAAGCAATCCAAGTTTCCCCTTTAAGAATCCCACTGTAGCCATAGCACATCCACAGCTGGCATTGAGTCAAAACAGAAATGGGGACAAATGTAGCTGATATGGAATTGAGAACATTTCAGTGCCTTTTAAAGGCTGCCTATCTGTATAAGTGTTAATACTGATACCAGAACTGAAGTCATCTCTGGAATCCCATCCACCTCCTCTGGATTCTCGGGAACCTCCTCCCATTCCTAGGAAAAAAGCCACAATTGTGTTCAGGTCTAAAGCTGTGGGAAATACTGATCAATGGGACACCAAACTTAAGTCCAGTCCTTCAATATCCAATGCCATGCTGCTGGAAACTCTTCATTTCAGCACTGCCAAGTTCCATTGGAGAGGAACGAAAGATTAGTTTATATTAACCAAAAATCACATGGTCAGAAAAACTTCTCTAATAAATGTTTATGAAAACCTTCAGTGAATTTAGTTTTATCAACAGAAAAGCCTGCTCCTACATGAGATACTGCTTACTCACTTTCTTATAAGAAAACAGTAGCATATCAGACTCCTGGACTTACGATTGTCCTCTGCAAGACAGTGTACATTGCTAGGGGTATTGGTCTCAATTCCTGGGTTAGGAGTGACAACACATTCAGCTCTTACACACAAAGCACATCTACTCCAAGCATTTCAGGAGCAGCAGCAACAACTATGTTTAAGAAGATGCACACAGTGTTTCATTCCTATACAGTCTTCATGTCAATTTGTGTGCCTTGCATGCATTAATTCACACCAAAAGTCATAACTACAATAGCTATATTTAAGAAGCATATAGTAATGCATAACACTGCTATATTTAGGAAAATAGAAGTCACCTCTGTCATCAGGTCCACCTTTTCTGAAACCAAAGCCACCTTTATCCTGTTTTCTGCCTTCTGCTATGTCCACTCGGAGTGATCGGTCACCCAAAAGCTGTTAAATATAGAGAAGAATCTCTTCAGTTTGCTGGGTGGGCTGCCAAGAAGTTTGAGACTTGTGCTCATCTCTCTCTTTCACTAATTAATTGTAAATATACTTACTGCACCATCATATGTAAGAGCTTCCTTGAGTGACTCCACTTCATCAAACTCTACGTAACAAAATCCTGCAAAAAGAACCTCACAAGTTACTAACAGCATTTTAGAAGGCATTTATAAGAAGCTTCTCTTCCCGTATACCTCCCTTCTCTTTCAGCTATGAGCTAGAGTAAGTGCAAGATGTACATGACTCAAATCAACCATCATTAAAGATGAATGCATTTATAATTTATACCTATGGTTATTAACAGCTGGGACAGCTCTGCACAGACACTATACAAATGCTAGGAGCCTGGCAGTTTCCTTCCCTATATATTCTTAGGGCAGATTAAGTTTGATTTATGACTTTGGACAGCTATTTAGCTGAATATTGAATATCTGTTATTAGCATCTTTAAACAAGAAGCTGAGGCACCTGCTGGTCAGCAGCCTGACTTTGTCACACTGTTTAATTAATTCACTACTCCTTTTCTGAGACCCCCTACATTAAGCCTTTATACCCTAAAAAAGTAACTTAGAAATATACTCCCTTTCCAGAAGTTACCTCCATTGAAAATATGATTTGCTTACTCTCACACAGCCATGTGAATGGCTCACCTAACTGTTTTTCCTCTCTATCTACTAAAAAGCAATGGGAGTCTTCTGAGCCAAAGAAAGATTATATATGTGCTCAAAACTTAAGATGGTCATTCTTAAGTGAGTCAGACACTCCAGTTTTATTACAGCTCATTAAAAAAACCCATACAAATAAGACTTGAGAGGCTTTTACAGCAGGGCAAATATTGACTTTATTTGTTGGAGAAAGACCTCAAGTAAGCCAACATGGAAGAAAAAGCATACATCAAACTAACTGTGCTTCACAGTGGAGGCTGAAATTAGCCAATAAAATCACTTTAAAAGTCAGTAACTTTCCTCTACTGGTTTGCAATCTATAACATTTCTGAATGCTCACCTTTAAATTTGTCTGTCTCCTTGTCTCTGACTAGTCGTACACTCCTTACGCTGAGATCCTTGAAGATGGCATCTATGTCTCCTTGAACAGTGTTGAAGGGTAGATTTCCCACATAGGCTGTGAAAGGGGGCTCTGTGGGCAGCTCTTTCTGTCTGCGTGAACCGAGGCCACCACCACCACGAGACCTGGGGAAGAAGCACAACCCATTTTTGAGCATGACTCCCAGCAGACAGTAATGCAGTATAATGCCTTGGTGCTGATCAAACTTTTTGGGAGAGGATTTCCTCCCCAATTTCTGTTAGAGGCCTTTCACCTCCACAACAGTCCTGCTAACTGCTTTATGGCATTACCTGATCAGTACTCCCATGGGAGAAGAAAGGAAGAATACCTTTAAATACATGACAGGTGAAGCTAGTAATGAACTGATGAATGAACTTCTCTGCATCATAAACCATCAAGGTTGTAGAAACAAACACCTACCTACACTGTTCACCACTCTAGCACACCCCAGACTAGATTTTAAGAATAATTCACAGCAGTAACATACTTGCACAGCACAAGCAGATCCTGAAGCTTATGTGGAAACAACACATTGAATTAAATGAAAATCATCAACTCCGCAATAGTTTAAACATCTTCTTTTGACTCTGAAAAGTTAATGCAGGAATCAGCTGTCAAATATCTAAAGGGTACCTGGTCTGGAACACATACTGAACAGCTTAGTTGGACAAGACATTCTGAAGGCAGAAACACCAACTCAAGTGGTACCTGGATGTTTCCTTCTTCCTTCGTGTCAAACAAATAAGGCAGTAGAAAAACAAGCTGTCTTTTCCCACCCTTTCTCACCCTCAGTACTGGCTGCTAAGGAACTAGAATAGTGCCAGCTAAATCCTTCACTGTATTAATATAACACATCTGTGTTAATCTCCCCATACAGTCTATCTAAAGATAACTGATCTCTATTACAGAGACCAAAGGCCCTTACCTCACAGCTCCTGGATTTCTTGACTACAGGACACCCCAGTCAACAGTGCAGTAACATCTGCCTTGCCTAGGCAGATTTTGAGTTATCTGAGCTGGCTACCTTTGACTCTGCCCATGTTAATACTATGTTTAACACCTTGCTTGTAATGGATTTTGTTCACGCCTGCTCCCTTTGCAAGATGGTCACTGTGCATTTAAAAGGACACTGGAACACAAAGTGTATTAAACCAGGATTTGCTAGGATGACAAGGACTAATTAGATTTCTGCAGAGGGTCAAATATTTTTATCTTTATTATTCTACCTAGCTGTATGCAGCCAAAAATCCAGAGGGCAAGCAATGTACTTGTCCACTTTTCTTTCCTTCTTCATTCCAGAATAAATATTTGATCACAGATGAATGACATAATGTTGAAATCTTGGGTAAGGTTCCTTAACTTCTGCAAGGTAAGACTGTCCTTTGTGCCTATTTGTGGCAACAGGCAGGATGTGTCACCAACAATATCAGCATGTTGCTGCACATACTTGAGTCAAAACCTATGTGTCTTTAACTAGTGCCTACCCAGGTTCATATTTAAGCATTTTTTATATCCCCTATCTGCCTTCCTCTGTTAAAAAGTCAGTTACAAAATACTCAGGAATCAAAGCTTCTGTATCTGGGTGCTATGAATGTATAACAAAACCAACCTCAGTCACATGACTGAGCTGTAGGGAAGGACTCAGGAAGGCAGAGCAGCTCTAAGGAATTCAGAAACACATAGAATAAAGTTGCATGTCTTCATCCTTTACTTTCATCAGTGACCTTACAGCTATTAAAATGCCTTACATTTAATTCACAGCCAAAAGTTTCCATTTTTAAAATCCTACCATCACATCAAATTGCTTAGGCCGATTTTAAAAAGCAGCTTTCTGCCCATTTGTGCACTCTCCCCATGTTTATTGCACTGTCAATCATCCAGCTCAGTGAGCTAATTCATCTAAAAACACATCCTAAAGATGAATTCTCAGCCCTATCAACAAGGTGATCCGGCCAGCTGCAAGCAGGCAATGTGCCAATGCAGGAAGGAGAGTGTGAGCAAGGACTCCAACAACTGCTTTCAACAACTATCTCCACTTGGAAGGGTGAATTAACATGGAATTGCTCTATTAAGGCCTCAGTTATGAAATAACTATAGATTTGGTATTTTACACTATTTGAGGAACAACAGTGATCATAAACAACGTTTCAAATGGCTTCCTACAAGGTTCGTGTACAGGCCTTAATAATTCTGCAACACCAGAAGAAACTGTTCTTACACTCTGCTGTGTTTTTTCAACATCGAAACAGCAAAAATAAATAAGGCTGAACCCAGAAAGCAGACCAGGCTGAAACAACATGCACTCAGTTTGTAACAAAATACAACAGTAAGTCAACTACAATTAAAAACACCCCTGAACTAGATGACCTGGGACACAAAGCACTCATACCTGCATTTCCAACTCAATCTAACTTCTGCTGAGATGCAGTGAAACAATGATTATGTCATCTTAAGAGGGGAATTATAGGCATCTTTTTTTCCAGAAAACCAAAGAAGCAAGTTTGTTTCTAGCAAAGACAGGAAGAAGCATCCCTATCATCAAGTTACATTTTGGTGCACTGAGACAGATGACCTCATAAGGCCAAATTGGAGTAAAGGAGCAACCAAGCTGTGATTGTGAAGCTACTCTTACGAAGTGCTGCTCTTTTCAGAAAATCTGACCAAAAACATAATAAATCAAACAAGGAATATTTTGGAAAGCTGTTAAATGCAGAACTATTGTTCAGCTATTAACAGCATAACTGGATTCCAACTTCACCATTTTCCAGAGACATCGTAAAACTCAGGACGTTCATTATGCCTCCAGATCACAACTCCAACCACACAGAAAAATCTACCTCAGCAATCCTGCACATCTGTACAGCAAGCATTAGGTGTCTACATCAGAAAGCTTACCTGAGACTAAAAGCTAGGAGAAATTTATTCTTAGTAAGTGGGTAAGAAAGGGGTTCAAACATGCCAGCAGGATCAAGTAGGCATAAGAACAGATTTTGGTTTCAGAACACTGACAAGAAAGCTTTACATCTGTGTTATTTGTGTTAACAGTATGTTTTCTGTCTGAAATAAAGCAACTTGCACACCATGGTATCATGTTTTGCTACTAGACATCTCAAGTACAGCAAAATCCCATCTCATCAAGTCACAGACATCTTCTGTTGCTCCTCCAATGTAATTCTGTGAAATAAAAGCACAGGGCAGATGTCTTATGGATGCCAGAGTTTGTTAAGAACTGTCATTTCATATTTGCCACACTGATATCTCACGTTAACTCCTCACGTAGACCAATGCTTATGCAAAATGGAGCTTTGAAGAACTCCATCTCAACTGAGATCACCCTGTTCCTGTAGTCCTAGAACCCTCAGCCATAAGCAAGAGTAAAAGAAAAATGGATTATTTAACCAGAATAACAAAGGTATGCTTTCACTATGGTTCACATTATAAGATCTCAAACAAAGCAGAGGGAGCTGTTACAATCTGATCTGAACCAGGTTCTAGTAAGTTACCAAGGACATCTGCAGGGCCACCTACTAATCAGTCCAACTTTGATTCAGTAAAGTATGCATCTGAGTCTTGCCTGAGAGCAAGTTTAAGTACTCTCTTCAAGAAATCTGAATATGAAAGCAACACTTTAATTCTAGTTTTATTACTTCATGTTATGTGCCTGCAGTGACAAGGGCAGATTCTACAACATCTGAATTAGTTATGAGTGTCAAGTGCCACTTTAGGCTGTCATCACTGTCAAAGCAGAACTCTACATGGCTGCATCATCTGTCTGCTCTGGGATGCCTCCCCTTTAAACAAAGCATATATACGTGCAGAAAAACTAATTCAGGAAGTTTAAGCACAGTTTTTCCTAAACGCAAAGCCACTCACTCCTGTTCTGGTCTCAGCAGTACTTCCTCCCTGCTACCTGAACAGCCAAAAAAATAAACTTTAAACCACAGAGAAGGATGACACACTGTTGTTTAGAAAGTATCTCTTGAAAGACTGAAGTACAAAACAGTATAATCATTAAAATTTGCTTGCAAAGTTCATTTCATAGCTTCATGCCTACTGTTTTAATTTAGCACAGACTAACTTACACTGCACCAACCTTCAAGAAGTTGACTACCTGAATTTCCTAACCTGATATAAGGCAAATGTGGAAACTGCTCACTACTGCTCTTGTAGCCCACTTTCCACCAACACGTGCAGCTTCCAGCGAAGAGGCAGAGACGAGCTCTGTACCTAAGCTCCATTCCTAAAGCTCAGGGATTTCCAATCAGCCCCGGAGCCAGGTCAACCCCGAGCATCCAGCCGGCCCTCCAGCCCCTCCCCACCGCGGGCATCGCAGCACCGCCCGCTCCCGAGGCCGCAGCTCCTCAGCCGGGTCAGGGCCTCCCGTCCTCCTCGAGTCCTTCACTTGCAGGAAGCTCTGTCCTCCCGGCCCGGCCGTGTAGGAGCTCCTCGAGACCCGCCTTCGCTCTGGCCCAGCACCACCCTATACCCCCCCGCCCCCCACTCGCCTCCGGGCCGGCGGGAACGCAGCGCCACGCACCTCATCCTCCCGCTCCTCCCCGGAGTGGAGCTCCCAATCCGCCAGACCACAACCCTCGCGCACTCATCCGCCGAAGGAACTGCCCCAACCGCGTGGTCGCCCCCCCCCCNGGAACTGCCCCAACCCCGTCCCCCCCCCCCACCCCCCACAGCGCGTCCCAGGGGGCTCAGCCGCACAGCCCGGGCTGGGAAACGAGAGCGGCCAGCGAGCTCTCCGGAGACGGCACCCCCGTCCCCGTCCCTTCCTGCCCGTCCGCCATCGAGCGGCGAAGGGGCCAGGCTAGGCCCGGCCGCGCCCCCTCCTCCCTAGGACTGGGGGAGGCACTGAGCGCCTTTCCCCGTTTCCTTCTCTGCTTCCCAGGGAGCCCGCGGCGTTCCCGGGCCTCGGCTCCACTCCCCGGCGCCGCGCTCACCCCCGGCCGCCGCCGAAGCTGCTGTAGGCCCGATCGTCGTAAGGATCGAAATCCGCCATCACCACCTCAGCCTCCACCCCGTGCGAGCGT